>CM028378.1:103829270-103974096 GCA_013146195.2 Codonopsis lanceolata
GTGAACAAGGGCTAGCGTCACCTTTTTTGACGCTTTCTAATATACAATACTCTTACTTATCAAAAATAAAGGGATGCAACCAAAGTAATCCAATCCGAAGAAGACCAAATTCGCGAGATGATACTTTAGTCTTTTGCGATGCAGATAAGGCTCACCGGTCACCTTCGTTTGGTATTATTATTCTTTCAAGGCAGATTACTTAATTAACATTTCAAAGAGTGAAATAATTCCAAGAGGGCAGTGGAAAATGTAGGGGATCTGCTGAATTGGGTGTAAACTTTCTTCCCGCCTATTACCTTGGTCTTCCCATAGGTGCACACCAAGAGTAGGCCAGGAACCTGGTGGTCGCAAGGCCGAGGAGATTGGCGGTGGAAGGTCAACTTCTATCCAAGGGGGGAGATTAGTCTTAATCAAGAACACTCTTGCTAACTTACCGACTTATTTTTATCGCTATTTGTGATTCCTGGCCTCAATAAGGCAAAGATTAGAAAAGTTGGAAAGGGATTTCTTGTGGGAAGGCGCAGATGGGCACAAGTATCATTTAGTAAAGTGGGAAAAGGTGTGTGCTAGGATCCAAGAAGGGGGGTTGAATGTTAGAAGACTAAAATTATTTAATGAGGCTTGTTGGGAAAATGGTCGTGGAGGTATCTCACAAATAAGGAAGCTGGGAGACAAGTAGTGGTTTGCAAGTATGGAGAAGGGGCTCATTGTTGGTTCCCCTAACGAGGTCAATCTCCTTACGCGGAGTCCGCGTGGAATAAGGAAAGGGTGGAACTCTTTTGAAAGGCTCATTGCTTTTTGAGGTTGGTAATGGGAACTCGGTAAGATTATGGGAAGATAGGGTGTGGGGAAAATTGTTTGAAGGAAGAGTTCCGCATTTTATACACGAGCTATCCATGGATAAGGGTTGTAGAGTTAGCTCTATCTACCTCGGGTGAAGGCAATCATACCGAACCCACTTTCGAAGGAATTTTCAGGATTGGGAAGTTGAGTCTATTGTGCAGCTTTGGGAGGCTTCAAGAGCGAAGATGGATAGTGGAGGACCAAGTGGTTTGGAAAGGGGGGGCCCCTTTTCTCAAGAACCTTATTATCTCAAGCTTTCAACCGTGGTAGAACTTCTTTCCTACGAGAGCGATCTGAAGTCAGGCCCCTAGCGAGTGGCTTTTTTCATGTGGGAAGCGACTGTTATTCTAACCGTGGACAATTTGCGGAAACGTAATATGGTTCTTGTCAACAGTGTTATTTGTGCAAGGATAGTGAGGAGAGTGTTAATCATTTGCTTCTTCAGATCGCCAAGTGGCTTTAGAGCTTTTGGTATTTTGTGTGGGAATGTTCGAGATGAATTGGGTCATGTCGAGTTCGATGATTGATCATGTAAGAAGCTGGTTTGCGGGGTATAGAAAGAGGAGAAGTCGTATTGGGGGACAGCTCTTTGGGGAGTGTGTTGGTTCTATGGAAGGAAAGAAATCGCAGGCTTTCGAGAATGTGGAAATGTCGGCCTTGGATTTGAAGAATTTGTTGTCAAGCACTCTTTATTTTTGGTGTTTCGAGATCGACCTTTCTTTGCCTAGATCCAACACTTAATTTGTAGATCTTGTAAATAGATTAGACACCGATTAATGTTTGGTTTGGTATACTTAGTGTACAAAGGACGATCACCTCTTTTGATGCTTTTAATATATATACTTACTTATCAAAAAAAAGATTCGAACCTCGATTGTAAAGCTAATATACAATAATGCTCCCGATCACATAGGAAGATAAATTAACTTTGAAATACATACACAGTTACATTACACTAATTTAGTAGTTTGAGAATATCCAAGAAAGACTCTAGAGTGCTTGTCGGTCTAACTTACTAGTCTCGTTGTCGAATCGACAAAATAGGTACAACCAAACACTTTCGGAGAAATTGGAAACAATGATCGCGACAAACGAAGAGTCAAATAGAGAATTCAAATTTACCCGTTTTGATAAGTAAGGTATATATTAAAATCAATAGCGGCAAATAAGGAGCCGCATGACCTATTTACACAGGGAAAACTCCAATAATTACAGATTACAAAAATTCACTACAAAGTCAAGAAAGAGTTGACCTCGACCTAACGCCACTACACCAAAAAACAAGAATTTGGCGCTCATTCTTCAAAGAACGACAAAGACCTTTCCACGTTATCAAAAACTCTCCTATTCCTTTCTTTCCAAATCACCCAACATACTCCCAGAGGAATAGTCCGCCAAATAAAATCTCTCCGCTTCCTCTTGTGGCAAGGACCAACAAAGGAAGAGATCCTTAATGGATTCCTAAGATGGCCCAAGACAAGTTAAAAATGTGAAAAATGTAGTCCCACAAGGCACTGCTACCGGACAGTGAAGCAAAAGATGATCAGCACTCTCACCATTACATTTGCACATATAACACCACTCACTACCACCTTCCCCCGCCTCTAAGATTGTCCCTCAGAAGAATGGCTTCGCTCACCGCTTCCCAAATAAAGAAAGCAACTCTAGCCGGAGCTTTAGACTTCCAAAATAGCTTTCCAGGGAAACAGATCCCTTCCCCAAAATCTGAACCAAAGTAGTAAGACTTAACCGAGAACATTTTGTTTTTAGCCCTATCCTGATGACCTTGTCAACACAACTCCTATCCAGTGCCGAGAATAAAGCAACTCGGAGAGCCTGGAGGAAACTCGCACCTCCCAATCTCGAAGAAACCTTCTCAAACCGGATTCCAACTAATTGAACCTCCTTCAGCGAAATAATATCACTAATCGAACTTCTTTGTCACTCACAATGCTAAAGAGACTAGAAAGGCTCTCCATAGCTCCACGGGACCACACCACCTATCCAACCAAAATCCGATCGAAGATCCATCTCCTACTTTAAAAGAGATGTTTCTAGCGAAAGCGCCCCACCCTCTCATGATTCCTTTCCAAACTCCCACCCCTACGAGACAAGGAAACATCCTTAGGAAACCAAAGATGATTTCCTTCCCCATACTTGCTCACCACCAATCTCCTCCACAAAGCATCCTTATCGATCAAGAATCTCCACAACCATTTACCCAACAAAGCTCTATTGAAAGCTCGGATGTTTTTAACCCCTAAGCCACGGATTTAATACCGTAACACACTTTGGACCACTTGACTAGGTGATACTTCCGGTCCACCATCGAACCTTCCCATAAGAAGTCCCTTTCATATTTTTCCGGTCTTCGGCTAACTGATAACGGGATGACAAACAAGGACATAAAGTAAGTAGGCATCGAAGACAACATGCTCTTACTAAGAGTAAGACCGCCTTTGACGACAAACACGCTTCTTCCTGCCAAGCGACGTTGAAATCTTTCTAACACGGAACCCACATATTTGAGCTTTGAACGCAGCTCCTAAGGGAAGACCCAAGTAGGTAGAAGGAAGGAAGTCACCTTACAACCAAAGAAGGCAGCCAATTCCCCAATATTTTCTACATTCCCACGTGAATAATTTCACTTAGAAATATTCACTTTTAGACCCGAGACAGACGAAAAAGAGCAAGACTATCCGTAAATAGCCTAATCGAGAGTCTTCGCTTCACGTAACACAAGGAATCATCGAATAGGAGATGCGACACCGAAACAGAACTCTACCATTCCGACTATGAAACCACTGATAAAACCTCCTAAAATAGCTTTATCCATCATTAAGCTCAAAGCTTCCATCACTAAAATGAAGAGGAAAGGAGAAAGAGGGTCTGCTTGGCGAAGGCCCCTCGAGGTTCCAAAAAAACTAGCCGGCTCTCCATCAATCAACACTGAAAATCTCACCGTAGAAATACACCAAAAAATCCATCTTCTCCATTTGTCACCAAATCAAATTTACCCGTTAAGAACAGAAAACGAAAGACGGATTATAAGATTGGCAGCAGTGTGAATGCCATTAGCCAAAAAAGACTTAGAAACATTCATTTCAAACATCAATGTCCTCCATTAGATGGTGATTTTCACGTCAGCAACACCATTCTGTTAAGGTGTGACAACACATAAAGATTGATGAACGATTGTATTTTGAGATATATAAGAAGATAAAATGCAAGAAAAATACCCCTGACATTATCTTTGCGATGATTATGAACTTGGAAATTAAAATGAGTTCTGATTTCAGCACAAAAGAGCAAAACAATTCAAACAATTCATCTCTCGACTTCAATAAATATAACCAGGTGCTTCTAGATAATCATCAACAAAAGTAACAAATTTTCCGCCTGTTTTAGACGGTGTAGGACAAGGACCTCAAATATCAGCATGAACTAACTCAAATAGGGACGCAACCCGTACATTGACTTTAGGAGGATACGACACACAATGATGTTTAGCAAACTCGCACTGTAAACTAGAAATAGATTCAAGACACAATTTCTTCTAGAAAGCTAAGGACTGATGAACAAGATGACAATGTAGCTGGAAAGGGGACAAAATACTCCGACACGGTAATGCAACGGTAGATGGATGAGCAACAACAACTTCATCGAGTAAGTACATTCCATCTGAGTCACTTCCTTAACCAGTAATTTCTTAAGTCCTTAGGTCCAGAAAAAGCCAGGAAGGAAAGAAACAAAACAATTTAAGGCTTTTGTATTGACTCACGTACATCAAATTAAATGGCATCGTGGGAAAGTATAACTTAGATGTCAAGGGTAAAGAAGCGACGGTGGTACTACCACTACCCAAGATTTTGGAAGAAGATTACTTGTCAAAAAAAGATTTTGGAAGAAGATTCATAGCAAAGGTAACAGTAGCAAACTTATTTGACAACCTATAAGTGGATAACTGACTGGAGTCTTCTATCATATGATCAATAACCCCTGAGTCAATCACCAGTGCCTAGCGGAAGACATGTTGTGGGTTTACCTGACTTGGCTTGTGTTACTTTAGAAGAGGAAGAAGAAGGCTGTGTGACCTTTGGTACCGTGTAAACCTGACAAACTCCTCCTCACTCATAGTGACTTCATGGGTCTTTGGTTGAGACAAGTGCTTACTTGCCTGCGCAACTGTATGTGCGAACTTGAGCTGTTACTACTTTTTCCAATACTCGTATGCTGCTGAGTGAGAGGCTTAGGACACTAGCTCTTGATATGACCCTGTTCTCCACAATTGTAACACACACTCTAGGCCCTCCACAACCTTTAGAAGCTTTACCGCCAGGAGTTCCACCTCGAAAACCGCCTCGTCCTCCATCTCTACCTCGGCGATAATCATTGCCTCGTGATACTAATGCTGATGTCTCAGATAACTCCAGTTAACTCCACATGTGATGACTCACCATTCCCATTCCTAGTTGCATTCAAAACTCTAAGGCATCAGACTAAGTACCCAAATATTTATTCGATAATAACTGAGATCGAACCTCATCATACTCTTTCTCCAAACTAAACATTAATAATTGTGATACGGGGAAAGGTTTTAGATTAAACCCGAAGGATTATTCAAGGACTCTTACTACGAGAAAACCCTTTAAATTAAGGTTGAACACATCAAACCTTATTAATCCTAGAATCCACTAGGAATGATTAAACCTTAACTTCATTCAGTTTTCTGCACCAATTCGGAATGGACATCAAACCTGTATTTGTAAGGTTCATAGTGGTTGGAAAGGAAGTTATAACTTCCAAAAAAAACTGCCCTAACTTATCTAGTAACCAACTAGGACTTTAAATTCATCAATTAGGGATCTAAATCTACTTCTAAATAAAAAAAAATACTACCTTATTAATTACAAATTCGAAATTTATAATAATAGTAAAAATAATCAAACGTAAGAATAAACTGCTCCAATCTTGTCCCACATCAAATTGTCATGCCGAGCTTTCATCTCCTCGACATTAGCAACATAGCGGCACTAAAATCCTCGCTCACACGCATGAAGTCATAATAGTAATCCATGATACTCCACCTTTTCTGATTAGGACGTTGAAACTCCTATGACAAATTGTACAATCTATGCAGGTTACTCACTCCGGAAAACCACTTGTGCTAGAGTGTCCACAACTCTTTAACTTTCTTGTAGTGTTGCATAGACAAAATACCTTTTGTTAAGCTTGATATACATTGTTGAGCCCCTATCTAACAGCTTAAGCTTTTGGATGAGTTGGTAACTTAGCATGGTATCAGAGCTCTCGTTTGGCAAGGTCGTGGGTTCGTGTCATCCCGCTTGCATTTGTTACCCAGGATATTTTGAGTGCATGTTGTCACTCTGTTTGCTTTGTGATGCCTCTGGTGAGGCATGTTTGTGTATCTCTCCACGTGTGGATGGGTCACACGTGAGGGGGAGTGTTAAGCTTGATATACATTGTTGAGCCGCTATCTAACAGCTTAAACTTTTCAATGAGTTGGTAACTTAACACCTTTCTTATTGATATAGTTAACAATTTTCGAAAACATCCTTTTTTTTGATAAGAAAACATCTTATCATCATCCAACCACACCTTGGCTGCCTTTACATCAGTTGCACCATCGATATCTTTCTCTGTAAACCACCCATGTTAATCCGTACCAAATACTTCCATTCTGCAAACTTGGACCCATCTGCTTCTAGTATAATGTTAATCAGTCTATTGTGAGTTGAAAGTTGAAACAGCTGTCATGATTTACCCCGTCAACGATGTACCTTCAGCCATTGTAATACACACAAAAAAAATCAGTCTAACAGCCCCCTGAAATTCAAAAAATTTCAAAACAGTCCCTTAAAGTTGTCTAGTCTGTCAATTTAACCCTCCAGTCACCGGAATAATCAGTTGCCAATCACTAGAATGAGCAATCGGCACCACCACACACATCACCATACGATTTCGGCACATTCACACTGATTTTTGAACCCTAGCTCTCGGAATTTAGGGCCACACGTTCCACACACCGGTGCGTGATGCCGAAATCTCAACCACTCCGGTGAGAAATCTTCGACAAGGTCGTGGCTATTCGAGACAACCCTTTGCTTCAAAATCTCCATTTGTGCGGTCCAGGTTAAATTGATCAATGGGCTCATGTACAGATGTACTCTTCAACCCCTTGGCTTTGATACCATGTAACGATTACTCGGTAACAATTATGAAAAAGAAAAAGAGGAGGAAGAGAAGAGAAGAAGATTTAGAAGAATTGACCAGAGAGAAAGAAAGAGCAGATTCCCTGTGAAGAAGGTCGTGCAGTCTTTGCGCTTCACGTCGCATACTTTATTACGGCATAACACATATATTTGTATCCTACTATACCCTACCAACACAATTACAGAAATACCCTTACTGTCTAACATATCCTAAATTACATTAGTCCTAACAATTTGAATTTCTCATGCTTATATAAAATCATAAAGCTTGTGTTCGTGCTGATTTTGTGCTGTTTGTAGTGGTTATAATCTTATTTTCTAAAAAATAGATAGATGTCAAATGTCGATCCAAAAAAGTGAGGACTCTTTCTTTGGGTTGAAGTAGAACTTATTTCATTGTACAACTGTACTGTATTTTTGTGCTTGTTCCAATTTCTTTCTCAATGCATGGATTTATGTGCTTTTTGTGCTTGAAGCTCAGGTAGTTCTTTTAACTGAATTTTGCTATTTCTTTTTTGTTTAGCTGACAATTGATGAAGTTAAGCGTACTGCACAACAACAAGTAAACAAGGCACTTAAGGAACATGCCAGGTTCATACTTTCTTTTGTTGTCGAGGCTAAATTTGTCATTGTTCTCTTTAGAATAAAAGGGATCAGATCTAATTAGAATTTTGCTATCTTGGATACTCTTTAGTAAACCTGGGGCCAGTTTTACTTTTTTTTTTTCCCACTCCTCGTTTTCCAAATCTTAGGCTTAACTAAATTTCCTATCTACTTCTTGTCATCCAGCTGTCACTTTCTGAGGCTATGGGTAGTTAGTTGGTTATCTTTTCTTATGTCTTGGTATATTTCTTGAAATTTTGAGAGATTGAAGGCTGCATGTTTCTTGTACGTATGGTCTGTGGTTTTGCGAAGATTTTTTTCTTGTGGGTTTCTATTTACTGTGTGCGTCATCTTGTATGTACTTTTTCACCTAACCTTCCTGAATTTTCTTCTTTTGTGGTTTTGTGTCGCTACCAACGTAGATTACTTGCGTAAATATTTGATACCTTTGATGTACCATCATTCCCCATCTGTTTTGTAGTCTTAATAGAGTCAAATATTACTTAATAATATCTACGCATAATAATATATTCATTCTCACATTGTTTTTGTGGTGTTCAGCGACTGATCATTCTCTCGGGCATTCTTTTGTGGATTTTGTGAATAGTTTTAGAGCTGAGTAGTTTGTATACTCCTAGTGTACAAAGGCTGCGTCACCTGTTTTGACGCTTGTTATATATACTCCTTACTTATCAAAAAAAAAATAAAAAATTCATATCCTATTTGCATGCTGCACTCACATGTATACATATATATGTGTGTGCGCGCGTGTTTATATAGGAGGATCGTTAAGTGGGCCTTTTCAGTCAGCTTTTGTGCCCCCTAATCAGTTCGCACTTGGGTCTAATTCAGGGCCAGAGATGTCGACTTATAAGGTGGTGAATGAGGAGGTCGGGGAGGCGACGCAGAGTTTGGAAGATATGGCCGATGGAGGCACAGAGGTTGTAGGGTCAGTTTCGAGCAGAGAGACGGAGGTCGAGTTCAAGTCAGAAGTTTCGGCTTCGGATAAAGGGGAAGGAGGTATGGAAAACTCAAAGTCTGGTGAGGAACAAACTCAGGATGACGGCCCAGCAGTGTCGACTACGGTTGAAGACTGTACTCGTCAGATTCAGCAGGGTGGAGCCCAATTAGGTAGGTTTTTTGTGGCCTTAGTGGAAAAGATGGCGAAGTCCCTTGTGATGCAATTCCAATTAGTGTGATCGGTCCCTGTGTATATGAAGAAGATGCAAGATGCAATTTCGATTTGGGCAAAGAGAAGGGTGGATAGATTTGGTAAGTTTTTGGGGGTCCCGCCGGTTTTGAAGATAAAATTCTGGATTTATTGTTGGATATTGAGAAGAATTGGAGGTCTACAGAGGCAGGAAGCATCAAGAAAAGGTGCAAATCAAGAGATAAAGGCAAAAGAGAGCTGAAAAATCTGTGCTGTAGTTTGAACTATGAGCAGTTAAGGGGGAAAGTGGGGGATGATGGGTGGGGAAAAAATTGTTTGATAATGCATCTACGGATTTTATCTTGGAATGTGCGGGGTATCAATGATGTGGAAAAACGATGTATTATAAAGGCTGCTTTTAGGAGGTGGAAGCTTCTAGTTATATGCCTGGTCGAAACTAAATTGGACAAGGTAGACAGGAAAGCTTATGGGGGAGTAGGTTGGGAGTGTTTAGAAGCAGTGGGGGCGGCGGGAGGGGTTATAGTTACGTGGGATCGCAGATGGATTTCAAGGTTGGACTCTGTTGTGGGCTCTTCCTCTGTTTCATGCTTACTGAAGTTGGAAGAAAATGATAGATTGTGGGTTTTCTCAAGTGTTTATGGTCTGTGTGCAGCGGTGGATTGGAGAGTCTTGTGGTAGGAACTCAAGCGTTAGTGGGATGCTCCTTGGTGTATAGGTGGTGACTTCAATGTGGTTCGTTTCCCGCATGAATGGTCTGGTTCCAGAGTCTATACTCGAGCTATGTCGGAGTTTAATGATTTTATTAATGAAGGGGAATTGGTAGATTTAGCTTTCTCAGGAGGAGATTTTACATGGTTTAGAGACGGGAATAGCTCGCAATTTTCTCGCATAGACATGTTCCTTGTATCTCGTGATTGGGAGCACTTTTCTGGAGCAGTTCTGTCTTGTATGCCTAGAGTGCTTTCTAATCATGTTCCTTTACTTCTTGAGTGTGGGGGATTTATGAAAGGGATAGTTCCGTTTAAATATGAGAATATGTGGCTGAAGGCTCCGGGGTTTGCGGATTGGGTTAAAGAAAAATGGTCTTCGTATTCAGTTGTTGGAGACCCTAGTTTCATATTGGCCAGGAAGCTAAAATTGCTTAAAGAGGATTAGAAAGTGTGGAATAAAGAAGTCTTTGGCAAGCTGGGTGTTAGGATTAACTCTACGATGGAGAGGATCAGTGTCTTGGATGGGTTTGTATGGGTTCGAGCCTTGAGCAAGGAAGAAGAGTTGCTTCGATTGAATTTGTATAGGGAGCTAGATCATTTGTTGCTTTGCGAAGAGATTACCTGGAAGCAAAAATCTAGAATTCAATGGCTTAAAGAAGGGGATAGAAATACTAGATTCTTTCATAGCTAGTGCTCACAAGTCTTCGAATCAGATTAGGGATTTATGGATTGATGGAGTTCTGTTGTCGGATAGCGAGGATATTAAGGAAGGTATTGTGGGGTTCTATCATCGGTTATTTTCTGGAACAGAGGAGTTGCGGCCTACGTTCAATAGCTCCTCTTTTCCTAGTCTTGGTGTGGATGGAAGCTATATTTTGGAGCTTCCTTTTTCCGAAGAGGAGGTTGTGGTAGCCCTTTGTGGTTTAAGGGGTGATAAAGCGCTGGGTCCCGATGGATTTTCTATGACCTTTTTTCATCATTGCCGGGAGATTATCGAGGAGGATTTGATGAGGGTGTTTCACTGTTTTCATGAGAACTTGTGCTTTGAGAGAAGCCTAAATGCCTTCTTTCATTACTGTAATTCCAAAGAAGAAAGGGGCGAAGGATTTGAGTGATTTTAGACCTATCAGTTTAGTGGGTGGATCAAACCTTATTAATTGCAAAGGTGCTATCTTTGTGGTTAAGGAAGATGCTAAGCAAACTTATCTCAGTGAATCAATCAGCATGCTTTTGTGGGGGATCGTCAAATAGTGGACGCATCTTTTATAGCAAATGAGGTTATGGAGGCTAGGCTTAAAAGTGGAGATCCGGGTTTGATATATAAGTTAGACATTGTGAAGGCTTATGATCATGTCAACTTGGATTTTCTTTTGTACTTGTTGGAGAGGATGGGGTTCGGTCTTAAGTGGCATAAGTGGATCCTTTTTTGTATCTCGACTGTTCGATTTTCGGTGTTAGTGAATGGTGAGCTTACCGGCTTTTTTGCTAGTTCGAGGGGGTTGAGGCAAGGAGATCCTCTTTCTCCATTTTTATTTATCATTGTGATGGAGGCCTTGAGCTAGATGTTGGATAGAGCTGTGTTAGGTGGTTTTTTGAATGGGCTTAGTGCGGGTAGAGGAGGTGACAGTGTCCCATCTTTTGTTTGCAGATGACACGCTTGTATTATGTAGGGTATAGTTGTCAAAGTTGAGAGGCGCTAAAAAGTCGATTGGTCCAAATTTCAGGCGAGAGGCGAGGTGCTAAAAAGGCGCTCACGAAAATAATATATATATATATATATATATATATATATATATATATATATATATATATATATATATATATATATATATATATATATATATATATATATATATATATATATATATATATGTATATAGTTTAACAAATTATAACAAATTATAACAAAAACATGTCAAATAGATAAATATGGGAATAAACTGGACATTAGAGATTGTTAATTATGGTAAATATTATAGCATAATTATAGGAGAGTAATTGTAGGAGATTTGATTTATACTTTCCTAGAATAGATCCTAGAAAGTTTCTAAATCTGTACAACCTTTTTTCAATAGAGATAACCCATTCTTTTTATTTTCAGTTTCAAATCCACAGTACATAAATAAATAAAAAAATCTGGTGACCAATTAAATAGAATTAGACCAAAAATAGCTTGAAACTGCCCCAATCCAAACGCCAAGCAAGAGACTAACATGTATAGTCGTCGGCGAACATGTTTGTGGACGCCCGATAAAAAATTCGGCGCCGGCGCGTGACTCCAATTCCGGCGACCTCTGGCCACGGCGAAGGTATAGATTTGTCGCCTAGTCACGGTGATAGCAGATCTGGCCTTAGATTGGATCAAAAGAGAAGATCGGAGGCTAGATCTGGAATTGAAATTTCCCGGCAACCCTCGTCCGGTGTATCTGAATTTAAAAAAAATGAAAAAAACGTAAGTGAGCGACTTTCACGATCTTTTAACGCCTCACGACTTTCCAAAAGGCGCCAAAGGCGTTGCCTTTTCAGCGCCTCTTGTACATCGCCTCGCCTAGGACACATGAGGCGCTATACCGTCGCCTTGTTTCGCCTCTCGCCTCGAGCGCCAAAGGCGCTCGCTTTTGACAACTATGATGTAGGGCTAACGCTGATGAGTTAGGTTATCTTCGTCTCGTGCTTTTATTCTTTCAAGCGGTTTTGGGCTTGAGAATTAATATCGCAAAGAGCGAGATTATTCCTGTTGGAGTGGTGGCTAATTTGCTTCCCTTGGCCAATTTTTTTGGTTGCAAGGTTGGGAGTCTCTCG
This sequence comes from Codonopsis lanceolata, assembly GCA_013146195.2. NCBI lineage: Eukaryota > Viridiplantae > Streptophyta > Magnoliopsida > Asterales > Campanulaceae > Codonopsis > Codonopsis lanceolata. The sequence continues at coordinate 103,841,633 of CM028378.1, forward strand.
ACGTTGTATCTTGGTTTGCCTTTAGGAGCCAAGCTCAAAAGTAAAAAGATGTGGATCTCGGTCATTGAGAGGTTCGAGCGAAGATTGGCAGGTTGGAAAAAACTGTATCTTTCAAAGGGGGAAGGCTAACTCTAGTAAAAAATACTTTTTCTAGTCTTCCTACTTATTTTTTTTATCCTTTTGTGCTTCCTGTTTTGATTCGGAGCAGACTTTAAAAATTGGAGAGAGATTTTGTGTGGGATGGGTTTGCGGAGGTGCGAAAGTTTCATTTGGTTAGGTGGGAGAAGGTTTGTGATAGCGTGAAAAATGGAGGCTTGGGTATCAAAAATCTGAAGTTTTTTAATTTGGCTCTTTTGGGTAAGTGGCTTTGGAGATTTGTGGTGGATGGGAATGCTTGGTGGAGGATAGTGGTGGTGAGCTTGTATGGTGAGGGTGAGCATCTGTGGTTTTTCGAAGGATGTTTCTTCTTGTTATGGGGGGTGGGGGTTTGGAAAGGTGTCAGGATGGGTTGGGCTTAGTTTGAGAGACATATCTCTTTTGAGGTTGGTAATGGGTCCAAAGTTAGATTCTGGAAGGATAAATGGTGTGACGACATGGAGTTATGGAGATCCTTTCCATCTTTGTTTAATTTAGCTAGTGAGAAATATTGCTTAGTTAATTCGCTTTTGCATATTGAGGATGGGAAAGTTTCTTGGAGTCCCATATTTCGGAGAGACCTTCAAGATTGGGAGATGGACTCTTAAGTTCAGTTTTTTGCCAAATTATATTCTTACTCGGTGGGACAGTGGGAGGATAGGGCGGTGTGGGTGGGCTCAAAGAGGAGGACTTTTTCTGTTAGATCCTACTATCATATTCTTTCTAACAAAGAGAGGATTTTTTCCCTTGGAGAAGTATTTGGAAAGTGAATGCTTCGAGTAGAGTTTTGTTTTTCGCGTGGGAAGCTGCTAGAGAAGCCATCCTTGCAGGTGATAATTTGCAGAGACGTCAAGTGACCTATGTTAATTGGGGTTTCATGTGCAATAGGTGTCATGAAAGTGTGAACCACTTGTTGCTACATTACCCGTTTGTGACTATGCTTTGGAATTCAATGTTTAGTCTGTTTTCTATTGCTTGGGTGATGCCGAGATCAGTTAAAGATCTCCTTTTGAGTTGGTCTTTGTATAAGCGGAAAAGAAGAAGGAATAGCATTTGGCACGCAGTCCCTCTGGATATTTGGTGGACTATATGGAGGGAAAGGAATAGAAGGGTGTTTGAGGATAAGGAGACGACGGTGGAAAAATTGAGGGATGAGCTGCTTCGCATGTTGCTCTTTTGGGGGGATGAGGATACTAATACTTCCAATATTCATAACATTTCATGTATCGATTTTGTTAATAGTTTTTCGATAGATTAGTCTGATTGTGTATGCTTATAGTTGTTCAAGGACGCATCTTCTGTTTAGACGCTTTGGTAGGCCCGACAATTGCAACCTATTACCCATTAACACACTCAACCCAACCCACTAATTACCCAATCCAATCCAACCCATTAATATTTTTGGGTTGAACCGGGTAACCCGTTTCGACCCAATAATATTAATGGGTTGGGTCGGGTTAAAGCGGGTCGGACCCATTACCCATTTTGACCCGTGATTTTTTATACTATAAATCAATGTTTTTTGGGAGTTTTTTTTGCGTTGAGACGGGTTGACCCGCTTTAATCCATTACTCGTTTCAACCCATCTCATTCCGACCCATTACCCTTTCCAACCCAACCCAAACCTAACCCAACCCACCTAATTGCCAGGCCTACGCTTTGGTATATAATACTTTACTCATAAAAAAATAAATAAAATATATATACATTGGATAAAAAACAAAAGGTTGAGATTTATTGATTAGTTGGATAATGCAATTTATTCACCACAAAAGAATGTGAACTATTAATTGCATTATCCAACTAATGAATAAATCTCACCCTTTAGTTTCGATCCAATGAATAATATAAATAGTAACCATCAATGGTTAGTGAGAGAAAGTAACCATTGAAAACTATACATTTAGTAAGAGGAAGTTCCTCCCCTAGTAGTTCCGGTGTTTTTATATGTTCTCCTGATGTAAATAGGATGCGTCACCTGTTTTGACGCTCTTGTTAATATATACTTTACTTATCAAAAAAAAAAGGGAAAGTAACCATTGAAAACTATACATTTACGTATATATATGCTCACACACATTTATATATATATACATATATGTATATATACATATATGTATATATACACACACACACACATGCATGTATTTCTATGTTTGTGTGAATATAAGAAAATATTAAATTGGGATGCTTTTTCTGCTAGGTTCTTCTTGGATTTGGATATAGCAGCTCCCAAAGTTACCATTCCCACCGACTTTTTTCCGGACAACTGCCATGCAACAAAACTCCTGCTTGACTTTGGAAATTTAGTGATTCGTACTCAGGTACTTCTGGTGGACTTTTGTGATATCTCAGCCTTACTATTTTAGGCTTCCATATGTGTAAAACTTCTCCAATAATTGCAGGATGACTGCGAAGGGTTATCTCCTGATGAGATGGATATGTACTTCCAATTTGATTTGGTTTTAAGTGATGTATCTGCTTTTTGGTTGATGGTGACTATCACTGGAGTCGGCCTTTGAAAGTATTGGTTGAATCTTCTTCGTCTAGTGTTGTTAGTTTCTTGCCTGTTATTGATAAGTGTGGGGTGACTGTAAAGCTTCAGCAGGTAAATTATTCCCGTGGATTTTTATCAAAAGTGGCCCTGCACATGTCTTGTGTGTTCGTATTCTTATGTCAATGTTTGCATTGCCATGATTTCTTTTCATTAGATCTGTTCGGAGGACCCATCCTATCCCTCGACAAGATTGGCTGTGCGGCTTCCATCATTAGGATTTCATTTTTCTCCAGCTCGTTACCATCGGTTGATGCAAGTTGCAAAGATTTTTCAGGGAGAGGATAGTGATAATGAAAATCTCGTTCACCCTTGGGATCAAACTGATTTTGAGGGCTGGTTATCCCTTCTTAGTTGGAAGGTTATCTATTCTCATACTTGAGCTATACTTTATTTTCCTGGATTGTCAAGGATTCTTAATGTTTTCTCTTGTCTGTCCTTTGTCATAGGGTGTGGGAAGTAGGGAGGCTGTGTGGCAGCGGAGATACATCTGCTTAGTGGGGCCTTTTCTTTATGTGCTTGAAGAGCCTGGTTCTAGATCTTACAAGCTGTATATCAGGTTTAAATATGTCTATCTTGACTGTTTTATTATGTCAATGGCATGTGACATGGACATGAATGAATAAGTATCATTCTCTACAGCTACTAATATAGACTGGTTATAAATTACTTTAAGTATCATACTTCAGGACAATTTGCAAGTGTAGGGATCAGTATGTCTGTTGACAGTCTTAAAGGAAACTAAGCCCATTCTAGGGCCAAGTCAAGTGATCTTTTGAGAAAGCTTTGCACCTTGGCAACCATCTTTCCTTGTTAAACCTACCCCAACCAAAATGGATAGAAAATGAATATATAAATGTTTGCGAAAAAAGATACACTATTCCACACACAATCCTTACACGATAAATAAACTTTGTAAGGCTTGTTTATTGTCTTAGTTGCACTTTGCAGTCAAATGCATTGCACGCCACATTTCTCACTTCAATTTTGTTTCTTAAGGTCCAAGGTGAAGTAGACGTGCTTGGACTAATATATAGCAATCAAGAGATGTTACGTGACGGTACAATGTGTCCGTAGATTCAGTATCCCGTCATGCTATTCAGCCACAACAACTCTTTGCAACCAACATCTCCCTTAACCACAATCACTACCATTACAACACATGCTATTCCGAATTGTGATTACCACAACCAAGTGACCAACCCTAACTTTGTCTAGAAGTAAGAAAATATACATCCAAAGAAAAGCGTCAAAACAGGTGACGTGTCCTATGTACGCTAGAGGCATATCCTCCCGCAAAAGGCTATGTAATAGAAAAATCATCTACGAACTCTACAAATGAATGCTCTGTACTGAGTCTGAATAAGGAGACCTAGTTTTTGAATACCAATGATAATAATAGAGTACGAAGCATAGTGTTTCTCATACATGATACAGACCCTCCTCATTGTCGAATACCCTGTGATTTCGTTCTTTCCAAATTGTCTAACAAACACCCAAAAGAGCAGCCGTCCAAGTAGAATTTCTCTTTCTTCGCATATATAAAGACCAACACAAAAAAGTTCCGTAACTTATATTGGGATAACCCATGATACTTTGAATATATGAAGAAGTAGATTCCACTTCTCTGTCGCCACCGGGCAGTGAATCAGCAAATGGTTGACACTCTCTTCGTCTCTTTTGCAAATGAAACACCAATTAACACTAGTCATCTTCCGTCTTCTCAAATCATCTCCTGTAAGTATTGCTTCATTCACCGTCTCCCAAGCAAAGAAGGCCACTTTGCTAGGGGCCTTAGATTTCCATATTGACTTTCAAGGAAAGGTACCCTGCCCCTATTAGACAAGAGAAAATAGTATGACTTCACAGAGAAATTCTTTCTCTTAGGGCCTTGTCACACTAATTTGTGATCGTGTTGATTTATCTTCTGAGAGTATAACTTGTCAAAAGACTGAGCTAAGGAATCCATTTCCCAATCTTGAAAGTTTCTGCTAAACGTGGCACCAAGCCACTCTATCCTTGTTCAGACCTGAACAAACAGTCCCTGTCCATAGGTAAATTAAATAGGTTGGGAAAGTATGTTCGAAGCTCTTTATTGTCACACCACTTGTCTTTCCAAAACTTGATTGAAGCACCATTCCCAACCTCAAGAGACACATGTCTCTCAAAAGTTCCCCATCCTCGACTAATCCCTTTCCAAACTTCTACTTCAAATGTCGAAGAAATGCCATTAGGGAACCACACATGCTTTCCATCCCCGTACTTACACAAAACCATCTTTCTCCAAAACGAATCTCCATCTGTAGCTTACCTCCATGGCCATTTCCCAAGTAAAGCTGTATTGAACAGTATCAGGTTTTTTATGCCTAATACTCCATCTTTCTCACTGTTGCAGACGGTACTCCACTTTACTAAATGACATTGACGCTCCTCCGATTGACCTTCCCACAAAAATTCTCGGTCTAACTTCTCAAGATACTTGTGTACTGAAGTTGGGAACATGAACAAAGACATGAAGTAGGTGGGCAAACTGGAGAGGGTATTCTTGACTAAAACAAGCCTCTCCCCTTAAATAAGAGTTTTTGTTTCCATCCTGCTAACCGTCAATTGAATCTCTCGATAACTGGATTCCAAAGCGCTTTACTTTTATAAGGGGCTCCAATAGGCAGGCCAAGATAAGAAGGGAGATCGACTACATTACACCCAAAGAAGGAGGCCAATAGATCAAAACTATCCACCTCTCCAACCTGAATGATTTCACTCTTTGAAATATTTACTGTCAGACTTGAAACTGCCTGAAAACAATAATAAGATCATGTGTAAATTGCCTAACTGAGAAGTTTATGCCCCACAAAAAAACTATAGTGTCGTTTACAAAAAGAAGTTGAGACACTGACATCTCCAAATACCTCACCCGTCCCATTTTAAAACCAATAATAAAGCCTCCCAACACAGCTTTATCCATCCCTCTACCCAGAGCCTCCATTACAAGAAGTAGAAAAGGGGAAAGAGGATCTCCTTGCTGTAGTCTCCTTGAGCTAGCAAAACCCCCAGAGGCTCACCATTCACCACTACGGAAACAAACTGTGGAAATGCAGAACTGAATCCAACCCCTCCACTTGATACCAAAGCCTAATCTGTCTACCATGTACAACAAAAAATTCCAATTAACATGGTCTTACGCCTTCTATATATCCAACAAGATGGGTAAGAACCATCTAAATAGAGACCGAACAATAAAGAAACTATAAAAAATACCAGCATCAAAAGCGAAACAGTGCTCTCCAGTTGCGCACGGTATCCGATTGGGAGGCAAGAAACACCATTCTCAGCAGCAGAAAGCATTTTAATCCAAATACACCAACTAATAGCAACAAAAATAAAAAGAAGAAAAAACACGCGCGATAAAGAAGAAAAGATGCCACAGTTGCAGGGCTTACCCACTCCTCCTAACAACACCCGTTAACTAAGGCCAACGATGACGAGCAGTGAAAAGGTAACCTGAGAAAGACAATGAATCGAAAATGTGTACTATTTGTTTGGTATTGTATGAATTGAAAGACCAGTAAGACAACTTTAATGGCACAAGTCAAGCAGCACTTACTGGAACACCATGAATTGGCATTTTGGCTTTCACTTTTTCTGTGGCCTTGACCTGTACATATGTCAACCTTCACAGGCAAACTCAGCCCTTGTCCCAGATAACAGGGGTCAACTACATGGATCTGCCTTTAGTGTATGGTCCATGTTAATTTTCTCTCTGCCTGTCTTTGACATTGAAAATGACCTGTCTTTAACTGGCACACTAGTTAACGTCATATTGTTCGAACGGTCTTATAATAATTTCTCTCATTATGCTCTAGAAGTTGTAATTATTCTGTCATCTGATACGCAATTGCATTCTGCTATGAAGAATACAAGTCTCTTTCATTTATGTTGTTGTCATTTGTGATCCCACCCTCCTATGAATCCTAAATTTGATTCTTTTTACTCAATGATCATTTGGCATTGGTTTGGTCATGTTTTGATAATTGCTGATTTTTGTAGATTACGTGGAAAACAAGTGTATCAAATCCCAGCTGATATTATTGGCAATGTAGAAAATGTGTTGGCTGTTTGTGATGCTGAAAGATTCAACAGCAAGGTTGTGGCAGCTTTTAAAACAAAACTTTTCATGGCTAAATTAAGCGTCAATCTTTTTTGTCCACTTGTTGAAATTTATAGTCTTAAGGTTCCTCCTGTGACCTCATTTGCATTTATGTTATGATGGTAGGTTGTGGAAGATGCAAATGCCCTAATACTAAGATGCGAGTCTGAAGATTCAAGGAAAAGTTGGCAGATCCGCCTGCAAGGGGCTATTTATAGTGCTTCGGTAATTTTTATGTTACTTCAATAGTTATTCTGTTATTATCACTTGTTCATAAAGATTCCAACCGAAGATGGGAAGATAGAGACTTTTCACGGTTCAACAAGAATATCTTATTTCTATAAGGCTCCTGTTTCTGCACTTCCCCTTTGTTCCTCCTCTTGCTTGGGGAAAGATTTTATTTGACCCGCCTCCCCATATCGATGCTTTGCTGTAATGAATGTTGAAGTGGAGCTTTAAGCATATTTATGTCGTACAAGACTTTCAAGGAAAAAGTCAATTTGCCGATGGAAATGCACTTATCTAGTATGATTGACAAAATACATCATTTCTTGAGTAGCTAGTGTAAGTTCTGGGTGGATGGAGTACATTGCTGATCTATAGTATTGCTCAATTAAAATATACTAGCGTAAATTAGTGACTGGTTATTGTTGCAACTTAACTCAACTCTACTTTGCAAAACTTTATCTGAACTGCGTTGCTCACCTACATGGATTTGATGCTTATCCCCGTTGATTAAACTATTATGTTTCTTGTCTTCCTCGACTACCTATATTTGTGTAAGTTTTCTCTTCCTTTTACCAACAAGCCACTTATTGAAAAATAGTTCTCTCTTCTTTTACACAGGATTAACATTATTGCCTACATGAATTGATTTCAGATGTCATGTTTGAGCTACTTTTACTGTTTCAACATTCTCTTCTTTATATGTATGCTTATTTATTTTTACCTAAACAACTCGTAACATTCTACTTTCAGTCATACTAATTTACTATATTCTATACTGTTGAAATAAAGATGAGCAAGAGAGAGTTGGGGAAAGGTAAAACTCTCGTTGTAGGGGATGCAATATATGAGCTTTGTAAACTGTACACACTCTATCATATACCAAGAAGAATTTTTCCTCACAGAAGGGCCTTTTAAAGTTTGTATTTACATTAATGATCCAAATATTTTTAAACCTTTCCCTCAAGTTGGGGCATGGGATCTCACATACCCAACTTGCATTCAGTGGGAATAAAAACTTCATGACTTAGACCTTTGGGAACAAGTTCATTAGATCTTCAGATTTCAGAGTGTGTGCTAGTCTGAGCATTATTCAGTTTCTATTTAACAAAATGTCTATCAATCACGATATGCTTAGTTTGATCACATTGAACAGGGTTGTGTGCTATACTAATAGCACCTACGTATCATAATACAGTCTTAGAGGCTCAGAGTCAACAATTCTGAAATCCCACAACAAAGTCTGAAGCCATTTAATTTCACACATTTTATGTGCCATCACTTATTCTGCTTCAGCGCTAGATTTAATTGTTTTTTGGCTTCTCCATGCAACTAGATTTCTTCCTACATGGCCTTGATATCCTGAGATTTAATGTTGATCGTCCATTAAACCTGCCTAATCAGTGATAGTGAAGGCTTTAATCCTCGGTACCCATGCCTCCCAAACCAAATTCCTCTTCCGGGGGCCGACTCCAAGTATTGTAAGATATGGACGGCTTTGCCAAGATGATAAGATTGATGATCATGTATAAGTGGACTGACTACCCCCATAGCATATGTGTTTGGCTTAGTATATGAGAGAGATATAAACTTAGGAAAAGCCCTTGATATCTCGCTTCATCCACTTCATTTCCAGCCTTACTTGTTAATCAGTGATTGGCTTCCACAGGAGTGTGTACCGGTTTGCATCCAAACATACTTGTTTTGTCAAATGGATCTAAAACATACTTCCTCTTGAGATGTAAAGAGGCCAATATTGAATCATGCTACATCAGTGCCAATGAAGTATTTTAACTGGCCCAAATCTTTGATCTCAAACTCTCTGGCCGACTAAGTGATGTGGGACAAGATTGGAGTAGTTTATTCTTAAGTTTGATTATTTTACTATTGTTATAAATTTCGAATTTGTAATTAATAGGGTAGTGTTTTTTTATTTAGAAGTAGATTTAGATCCCTAATTGATGAATTTAAAGTCCTAGCTTGTTACTAGATAAGTTAAGGCAGTTTTTTGGAAGTTATAACTTCCTTTCCAACTGCTATGAACCTTACAAATACATTTGATGTCAATTCCGAATTGTTTAGAGAAAATTGAATAAAATTAGGGTTTAATCCTTTTTTCTGGTGTTGTTCGTTCCTAGTGGATTCTAGGATTAATAAGGTTTGACGTGTTCAACCTTAATTTAAAGGGTTTTCTTGTAGTAAGAGCCCTTGATTAATCCTTCGGGTTTAATCTAAAACCTTTCCCGGTATCACTAAGCCTTCGTAAATGGAGGTTTCTGATAAGTCTTCTCCATAGATACCATGAACACCATGATATTAGCTCCAATATGTTTTACAAACATACTATGATTTGTATTACTCTGATGATACCCAGACTTGGAGCATAGCTGAGGAATCTGTCAAATCAATCCCTGAAAGGAGAGGGGGTTGTTTCAACCCATAAAGAGCTTTATTCAATCGATGTACTTTCTCTTTTGCCAGTAATGAGAAAGCAAGATCAATTTGTATGTACACCTCTTCTCGGGGGATTTACAAAAATGACCAAGTCAAAGATGACTTGGTCATTTGTAGCCTCACTTAAAAAAAAACTCTTTTATGGCTTGGTTTATTGATAAACCACGACTTGTTTATCGGTAAACTAGTAAAAATGCACCCCCTCGGACCTCAACATCCGAAATCACTGGTCGACAGTGTGGTCGATAGATCAACCACTTGGTCGACCAAGTGGTTTACAGTGGTTTATTGATAAACCAGTTTAAACCACTTGGTCGACAACTGGTTTATCAATAAACCAGTGTAAAACCACATGGTCGACCAACTGGTTTATTTGGTCGACCAGTGGTTTATGGTCAAAGGCTATATATGTTCATCAACCGGGTCCAATGGCCATATTTGACTAATGCCACCCTCTTCTTCTAAGTCTCCCATGAGAAGTTGCAAGGATCAGCCCATGTTAGCCGCAGAAGAGAGAAGTGCGAAGCATAGATAGCTTTCATCTTTGCTAGAGGAGCTAAGGTTTCCTCTTAATCAATTTTATGTGACTCAATCCTTTGGCAGCAAGACTAGCCTTACAACTTTTTTTTTTGATAAAGAGTTTTATAAACAATGTGTCAAAACAGGTGATGCGTTTACACAAAAATATACCTCAAAAGGAGTTAGGCTATAGCTAAACTATCCATAAATTCTCTGAAAGAAATTCACAAGGAAACAGAGTCTTTGCACCAAAAGAACAACATGTAGAGCAGTTTTCTTTTAATTTAGAAACAGACAGCTCAACATTCTCAAAGGCTCTGCAATTCCTTTCTCTCCATAAAGTCCAGCAAATACACAAAGGAACAGCATCCCAAACCCAACATCTTCTCCTTCTCTTATAGAGTGACCAACTAACAAGGAGCTCTCTAACAGAGAAGGAAAAGCCCATGAAAGGTGGAACTGATTCAGGATGAAATTCCATAACTCCGTCGCTACAAGGCAGGGAAGCGAAGGTGATTAGTGCTCTCCCCATTTCTCTTACACATGAAGCACCAATTGACATGAATAATCTTATGTTTACGCAGATTATCACCTGTAAGTAAGACTTCGTTCTCTGCCTCCCACATAAAAAAAGCTACTCTGCGAGGGGCTTTGGTCTTCTAAATGGATTTCAAAGGGAAGGCCCCTCTGTCACTCCCAACCATCTTTGAGTAATACGACTGAACTGAAAACATTTTATTGTTTGTCCCATTCCTAAAGAACCTTGTCCTCATTGATCCCAACAATCTTGTAAGTTTCTTCTAAACTTAGGATCCCATGTAATCAATCCTGAGTTGCAGCTCATATAAGCACTACCAAAGGCATCTTTGTCAGTTGCGATATCGAAAAGACTTGGAAAATCCCTCCACATCTCTCGATCCCCACTCCCTACATCCTTCTGAAGCAGAATTCTTGAACCGTCTCCAAACTCAAAACGAATAGAATCCTTAATTTGATCCCAGCCTTTCCAAATACCCTTCCAAATATCCTTAAAGAATAAGTCCATGGGCTCCCAAGAGAAGGAGGTTACAGGAGGCAAAATTAGTGGGCCTTTTGTATCTGCTTTCAGCATTAATCCTATTAGCAGCCCAGTCAGTGGTAATGAGTCGGGTGTTAAGGCAGATCCGGTTATTATTGAGGATAGGAATTTGGGAGATCAAGTGGGGGCCGACAAGACGAGATTCTCGTTTCCAGTGATATTCGCAGAAGCGACGACGGCGTGTCCAGGTGGGGTGCTAGATACGAGTTTGACAGAAGACGTTCGAAGGGATGAGAGATGAGAGTGCCGAAGAGGGCTCCGTTCCTCCAGAAGGAAGTCCGGAGAGAGAATTGAGCGCAGACAGTTCCAAAGGGTGACATTCTTCTGCGGGGTGTGCTCAGTCGATGGAGGGCCAAGTGGTAGATTTGGTGGATATGGAAGAAATGGTGGAGCCAATCAAATGCACCCCTTTAAATACAATTCATCCTGAGGATGTGAGCGACTCTGAATCGCTGCAGAACTGTTCTTCGCAGGATGTCGTTATGGGTTTGTAGGAGAGCTAAAGGTATTGGCAGTTATTTGGGGGTGGCCTGCAATGGCTTTGAAGACAAGATTATGAACTTGCTCTTGGATATCGAGAAACAGTAGATAACTTCAGATGCTAAAAAGGTGCCGCAAAGGACAGGTGTGAGAGAAAAGGGTAAAAGAGAATTGAAGCAATTGTGTAGAGTTTGAAGTTTCACAAGTCTGGTAGTATTGAAGGGGAGGGGAGGAGGAATCGCAAACAGAATTAAGTTTATCATGCATCTAAGAATAATTTCATGGAATGTGTGGGGCATAAACAATGTGAGGAAAAGACTAGCAATTAAGGCTGCTTTAGGAGGTGGAATCCGCATTTAATCTGTCTTCAAGAAATGAAGATGCAATCGAATGACAGTAGGGTGGTTGGTAGTCTGGGGTTTGGCAGCTGGTCAGATTGGGTGTTTTCACAGTCAATTGGATCAGCAGGAGGCATTCTTGTTATGTGGGACAAAAGGGTGTTTTCTAAGGTGGATGTAGTGGTGGGAGATTATTGTTTCTGCATTGTTGAAGTCGATTGAGGATGACAAGGAGTGTATTTTTTCTGGGTGTATGGGCCTTGTGCAGACAACACTTGTCAGAAATTGTGGGAAGAGTTAAGAGCGATCAGATTGAGATGGAGAGCTCCTTGGTGTATATGAGGAGATTTTAATGTGGTCAGACATCCTGTGGAATGTTCGGGTGCGCAGGTCTTTTATGAGTTCATTAATGAAATGGGGCTGGTGGATCTGAATTTATTGGGAAGAAATTTCACGTGGTTTAGACATGGGGATAGACAGCAATTCTCTAGAATCGACAGATATCTTATTTCTGCAGACTGGACTGATGGGTTTAGTGATACGGCGCAGCATTGTTTAACTAGAGTAGTCCCGGACCATGTCCCCCTTATACTGGAATGTGGGGTTATGCGGAAAGGGAAGTCTCCCTTTAGATTCGAGAACATGTGGCTTTTAGAGCCTGGATTCTTGGACTGGATATGTGCTAGATGGTGTTCGTATGAGATAAATGGGAGGCCAGATTTTATCCTCGCAAAGAAACTGAAACTTCTGAAGATGGATTTGAAAGTGTGGAATAAGGAGGTGTTTGGGAGGATAGATATCAAAATTAAGAAAGCTATGGAAGAGATCAGATTGTTGGATGAGAAGGCAGTTCAGGAGGCTTGGATGAGACGGAAGAATTGGAGAAGCGAGCTTGAGTCATTACTTTTTAAGGAGGAGGTTTACTGGAGGCAAATATCAAGGTGCAGCTGAAAGAAGGGGATAAGAACACAAATTTTTTCCATGAGATGGCGAGTGTTCATAAGAATTTGAATCAGATTCGGAAAGTTTCAATTGGTGCTCGAAGATAGGGATGCTATTAAGGAAGGTATTGTGGATTTCTATTCTAAGCGGCATTCGGATAGTGGGGAATGGTGTCCTAAATTGGGAGGCACGTATTTCAAGAATCTGGTGAAGGAAGATAGGTGTTCTTTAGAACGCCCTTTCTCGAAAGAGGAGGTTTTAGCAGCCTTGCGTAGCATGAATGGTGATAAGGCTCCGGGTCCGGATGGTTTCTCTATAACCTTTTTCTCTTCTTGGGAGATTCTTAAAGATAATATTATGGATGTGTTCCACTACTTTTTCAGTTCTTTCATTCGAACATGGTCTTTGAAAAGAGTCTTAATGCTTCATTCATCTCTTTGATTCCTAAAAAGACTAATGCGATTGAGATTAAAGATTATAGACCCATTAGTCTTATTGGAAGTGTTTGTAAAATCATTGCAAAGGTGCTCTCGATTAGATTGAGGAAGGTCGTGGGCAAAGTCATTTCGGAGTCGCAACATGCCTTCGTGGGGAATCGCGAAATTATTGATGCTTCCTTTATTGCCAAGCGGTGGATGATAGGTTAAGGAAAGGAGAGCTGGGCCTGATTTGCAAGTTGGATATTGAAAAAGCTTATGATCATGTTAATTGGGAATTTCTCATTTATCTACTAAACAGAATTGGGTTTGGTGACAAATGGAGAAGATGGATTTTTTGGTGTATTTCTACGGTGAGATTTTCAGTGATGATTGATGGAGAGCCGGTTGGTTTTTTTGGAACCTTGAGGGGCCTTCGCCAAGGAGACCCTCTTTCTTCTTTCCTCTTCATTTTAGTGATGGAAGCTCTGAGCTTAATGATGGATAAAGCTATATCAGGAGGTTTTATCAGTGGTTTCATAGTGGGGAATGGTAGAGTTCTGTCTTAGTGTCGCATCTCATTCGCAGATGACTCTCTTGTGTTTTGTGAAGCGAAGGACTCTCGGTTAGGCTATTTACGGATAGTCTTGCTCTTTTTCAGCTGTCTCGGGTCTAAAAGTGTAACATTTCTAAGTCTAAAATTATTCTGTGGGAATGTAGAAAATATTGGGGAATTGGGCCTTCTTTGGTTGTAAGGTGACTTCCCTTCCTTCTACCTACTTGGGTCTTCCCTTAGGAGCTGCTTTCAAGAGCTCGAATATGTGGTTCCGGTGATAGAAAGATTTCAACGTCGCTTGGCATTTGGAAGAAGCGTGTTTGTCTTCAAAGGGGCCGCCTTACTCTCATAAAGAGCACGTTGTCTTCGATGCCTACTTACTTTATGTCCTTGTTCGCCATCCCGTCATCGCTAGCCGAAGATGGAAAAATTTGAAAGGGACTTCTTATGGGAAGGTTCGATGGTGGATCGAAGTATCACCTAGTTAAGTGGTCCAAAGTGTGTTCGGTATAAAATCGGTGGCTTAGGGGTTAAAAACATCCGAGCTTTCAATAGAGCTTTGTTGGGTAAATGGTTGTGGAGATTCTTGATCGATAAGGGACGTGGAGGAGATTGGTGGTGAGCAAGTATGGGGAAGGAAATCATCTTTGGTTTCCTAAGGATGTTTCCTTGTCTCGTGGGGTGGGAGTTTGGAAAGGAATCAGGAAAGGGTGGGACACTTTCGCTAGAAATATCTTTTTAAAGTAGGAGATGGATCTTCGGTCGATTTTGGTTGGATAGGTGGTGTGGTCCCGTGGAGCTATGGAGAGCCTTTTTAGTCTTTTAGCATTTTGAGTGACAAAGAAGTTCGATTAGTGATATTATTTCGCTCGAAGGAGGTTCAATTAGTTGGAATCCAGGTTTTGAAGGTTTCTTCAGATTGGGAAGTGCGAGTTTCCTCGGCTCTTTGAGTTGCTTTATTCTCAGCACTGGATAGGAGTTGTGTTGACAAGGTCATCCGGGATAGGGCTAAAAACAAAATGTTCTCGGTTAAGTCTTACTACTTTGGTTCGATTTTTGGGGGAAGGGTGCATTTCCCGAAAGCTATTTGGAAGTCTAAAGCTCCGGCTAGAGTTGCTTTCTTTATTTGGGAAGCGGTGAGCGAAGCCATTCTTACAGGGATAATCTTAGGAGACGCGGGAAGGTGGTGGTAGTGGTGGTGCTATATGTGCAAATGTAATGGTGAGAGTCTTGATCATCTTTTGCTTCACCGTCCTAGCAGTGCCTCGTGGGACTACATCTTTCACATTTTTAACTTGTCTTGGGCCATGCCGAATCCATTAAGGATCTCTTCCTTTGTTGGTCCTTCGAGAGGAAACAAAGAGATTTTATTTGGCGACTATTCCTTTGGGAGTATCTTTGGGTGATTTGGAAAGAAATGAATAGGAGAGTTTTTGATAACGTGGAAAGGTCTTTGTCGTTCTTTGAAGAATGATTTGCTTCAGGCTTTTTTTGGTGTAGTGATGGTGTTAGGTCCGAGGTCAACTCTTTTGCTTGACTTTGTAGTGAATTTTGTAATCTGTAATTATTGGAGTTTTCCTCCTTGTAAATAGGTTGCGGCTCCTTATTTGCCGCTTTTGATTTTTAATATATACCTTATTTATCAAAAAGAGTTTCAATACCACTTTTATCACTCTCATTCCGAAGAAGGCCGGTGCTACCAATCTGGGAGATTTTAGACCTATCAGTTTCGTTGGAGGATATCGAGAAGTTGGTGTCGGTTTCTCAACATGCATTTGTGGGGGAGAGACAAATTATAGATGCGTCGTTTATCGCCAATGAGGTTGTGGATTCAAGGCTGCAACAGGGCTGTCCCGGTTTGATGTGAACTGGATATTGAGAAGGATGGGGTTTGGTGTTAAATGGAGGAAGTGGATTCAGTTTTGCATCTCTACGGCTCGGTTCTCGGTTATGGTTAATGGTGAACTTGCTGGCTTCTTTGCTAGTTCGAGGGGGCTTAGGCAAGGAGATCCCTCTCTCCATTTCTATTCATCATAATTATGGAAGCATTGAGCAGTTTTATTGATAATGCTGTGAGAGGAGTATTTATTCATGGTTTTGGTTTGGGTAGATTCAGAGGTGAGGAGGTTGCCATCTCTCATTTGCTATTTGCAGATGACACATTAATCTTCTGCGATGCGGAGATCGTCGCAGCTGGGTTATCTACGTCTGGTGCTCATTTTCTTCCAGATGGTGTCGGGTCTTTGAATTAAAATCGCTAAGAGTGAAATCATCTCGGTGGGTGTGGTGGAGAATATTCATCAGCTTGCTTCAGTGTTTGGGTGTAAGGTATCTCATTTACCTTTGACTTATCTAGGTTTGCCGATAGGCGCGCCTTTCAAAAGTAGAGCTATGTGGAATCCGGTTGTTGAAAGATTTGGTTGGCGGTTGACGGGGTGGAAGAAACAGTCCAAAGCGGGGAGACTTACGCTTGTAAAAAATACTTTGTCCAGTCTGCCCACTTCTTTTTGCTGTTTGTGGTTCCTGCATCGGTGCGTAGCATATTGGAGAAGATGGAAAGGGACTTCTTGTGAGAGGGTCAAGGGGTGGAGCATAAGTTCCATTTAGTAAATGGGATAAGGTTTGTATGAACATCAGGAAGGGGCGTCTAGGTATCAAGAAATTAAGTCGCTTCAATTCAACTTTACTTGGCAAATGGCTATGGCATTACATGGAGGAGGATGGTTTGAGGAGGAGGGTGGTGATCAGTCGATACGGAAAGGGCGATCATAATTGGTTTCCTAAAATTGTCACGGGTTCTTTCGGGTCAGGAGTTTGGAAAGGTATTTGCAAAGGGTGGGAGTAGTTTGAATGGTTTGTTTGTTTGAGGTCGGCAATGGTTCGAAAGTTAGATTTTGGAAAGACAAGTGGTGTGGGGAGGTTGAACTTTGGAGAGTTTATCCTGATTTGTACTATTTAGCCGTGGACAAAAATTGCTATGTTAGTTCGGTGCTGCAATTTGACCATGCTTGAGTGGTTTGGAACCCCTTGTTTCGTAGGGATCTTCAAGATTGGGAGATGGAGATTTGTGGTAATTTTTTCACTTCGCTTTGTTCGCATAAGATTGACAGGAGCAGGAATGATAAGGCGAGGTGGGTTGCGTCGAATAGCAAAAAATTTACTGTCAAATCTTATTTTCTTGCTATGTCGGGCAGTGGTGGGTATTCCTTTTGTGTGGGAAGCTTGCCATGAGGCGATTCTTACGGGAGAAAACATTCGCAAAAGGGGGATGATCTATGTGAACCGGTGCTACATGTGCAAAGGCAACGATGAGAGTGTTAATCACTTGTTACTGCATTTTCCGGTGGCTCGTTTTTTATGGTATACGGTTCTGGGGCCTTTTGGGATTTCGTGGGTAATGCCCGGTTCTGTTGGGGGGATGCTTTTGAGTTGGTCGTGGTTCAATCGCAGGAGGAGCAATATTCTTTGGGGTGCTATTCCGACGGGTGTTTGGTGAACCAATTGGAAAGAGAGAAATAGAATAATCTTCAATAATATCGAGGTTTCGTTGGATCAATTGAGAGACTGTCTTTTGTGTACGTTGTTTTTGTGGTGTTCTGCGACAGATCAATCTCTCGGTCATTCTTTTGTGGATTTTGTGAATAGTTTTAGTATTGAGTAGTATGTATACTCCTAGTGTACAAAGAATGCGTCACCTGTTTTGACGCTCATATTTAATCATACTTTTACCTATCAAAAAAAAAAAATCCTTAATTTTAACAATTCCATTTGCATTTTTTTCCTACCTATTTCACTGCAAAGACCCATTTACACCCAACTACACTTTGATTTTGTTCTTGATGGAGGAGATTATAACTCCCCAGTTTCATTCTTCCTTAAGGCTAGCATCTCTTCCATCATAGAGTTTCTTACTTGGATCAACAATGGCATGCTCACCTCAGAATAGAAATAGAGGACAAAGAAGAAACAAATGCAAGATAGGAAGAAGGCACGATATCATATAGCACAATGTTAGAAATGAGGTGTTGAGTATCTAATTCCTTTTCTAATAGCAGCAGGGAGATTGACCAGAATACACAATCAAATCATCCATGTGAAGTCTACAAGGAACGTTTGGCACATGCCCTTGCTCCTTTTTCCACATCGGATTTCTCTCTCCCTCCTTGGCTAGGACCACTATCATAAGTGTTTAAGTTACCAACTCATCTAAAAGCTTAAGCTGTTAGATAGAGGCCCAACTATGTATATCAAACCCAACACTCCCCCTCATGTGTGACCGTCCGCACGTGGAAGACAAACAACTATGCCTCATCAGGGCATCACAAACTAAACAGAGTAACAACATGAACTCACAACATTTCGAGTAACAAATGCAAGCAGGATGACTCGAACCCACGACCTTACCAAACGAGAGCCCTGATACCATGTTAAGTTACCAACAAATCTAAAAGCTTAAGTTGTTAGATAGACTCAACTATGTATATCAAACCCAACAATAAGTAAGGGCATGTTATGGTATTTAAGCAATTGGAGTAGTTGGTTCAAGTAGAACTTGACATGGTCGGTTGAGACTAATGGAGATATATTTAAACTAGTTTTCTACAAATTACAGTTTTGGATATGGCCGAGACAAATGAAATGTTCAATTTAATTTTATAAATTAAAAGCAAAGAGTCAAAAACAATCTTTAAAATCTCCCATAATTTTTTTTATTGATAATCTGAGGTCTTACAAAGATGCCCAGTTGCCCTTCATCAAAAAACTCAATTAAGGTTATGTTAGCATGACACTAAGACCCCTAATTAGAGAAAGGGAGAAGAGAGGGGGGGGGGGTGGATTTTGTTTTTGCAAAGAAAATGGTAAAATCCGGATATAGAAAATTCAAGAATGAGCTGAAATTCAGTTGGTCCTGTTTTAGGAACATTCATAAGTGAACTTTAAAGCACGGGCAACTTGAAGAAAGTGACAAAATTTCCTCTCGGTGACATCATTTAGTTCAGGGCCTTGTAGATGAGGTTCGATAAATGATGCCATATAGGCACAAACTTGCCCTTCTACTTGCTCAGTCCCATTGTCGCTCCTAAGAAATTGATAGGGGTATTGAATTGAGTATGAATCATTTTCTGGAAATCCCTTGAATGTTGAAACAAGAAAAAGATTTATTAATAGTACGAAGTAAGTACACCCAAGTACACGAAAGAAAAATCTTTGAACGTTACCAACCAAGGATACCCATAAAAGGGCACAAGAAAAATTCCACACATCAGAATGAATAAATAGATAAAGGTACGGAATTTAATCATTAAAAGGAGGATAGGAGGAGCAAAGGCAAAATTACCTGCATCTCTATAGATATCACCCTTACTACACTTTTTAACTGAGCTAGAGAAAACTTTCTCTAAGAGACAAAATGAAGGATGTCCTAAATGCCTATGGCACTGATGTTATTGTTGAGATGCCGAGGCCCCATCAAGTGTAGTGCTTGGCAAAGTTTAGACTTCTGATCAAGAACAAGAGGATTAGTATTCATTAAATAAAGTCCCTTGTGCAATCTACCATGACTAATTGTTTTTCCCAACTCTAGATCCTCAAAGGTGCAATGTGTAGGAAAGAAAGGTAGTGAACGATCCAAAGATTTTGTAATACTACAAAATGAGAAAAGATTAGTAGAAAAATTAGGAATATGAAGAACTGAAGATAAAGCCACGGTAGGTCTACAACAAATTGATCCTCGTCCAGATATAGATAGATATAGATGACAATGAACCATTTGCCATCCAAACCTTATCTCATCTGGATCATGTAGTATAGGAGTTTGTAGCCGGTAGGGTATAGGGAAAATAGGGTGTTATGGCAAGGTTCTAAAAATAAAAAAAGATCTCAGTAAGATCGTACTTTCTTTTGTTTTGCATTAGAAACGTAATTTCTTTCTGTGGAAGACTGTATGGAAGACTAAGGCTCCCATGAGAGTGGCCTTTTTCGCGTGGGGGGCTGCCCATAAAGCCATCCTAACGGAGGACAATTTGAGGAGACGTCAAAAGATCTATGGCAACTTGTGTTACATGTGTAAAAGTAGTGATGAGAGTTTGAACCATTTGTTTATTCATTGTCTGGTGGTGACGGATCTTTGGTGCTTGCTGTTTAGTCTTTTCAATTTGTCGTGGGTAATGCCAAGGTCAGTTAAGGAGTTCGTCCTAAATTGGTCCTTGTTTAGGCGTAGAAGGAGGAATTATATATGGGTGGCTGCTCCTCTGGGGTGTGTTGGATTAGTTGGAAGGAGAGAAACCGGAGGGCTTTCGATAACATGGAAGAGCCAATTTCTATTATGAAGGACACCTTGCTTCGTACGCCACATCTTTGGTGTTCTGAAGTAGCGAACCCCTCCCTGGATAACCTGAACAGGCCTAATTCTTTTGTAGAGTTTTTCAATCTCCTGCATTGAGATTGTATGAGTATACTTCTAGTGTGCAAAGGACGCCTCACCTGCTTTGACGCTTGATATTTTATCTTATTTATTTAAAAAGAAAGTAGTACAAGAGTTGAAGGCACTTGGGGATCAAGTCATGTGATTGCTAGATCCTGTTCGATATTCCAAGGGATGGAAGATGTGACATTAATTGGGCTGCTGGTGAAGTCGGCGTGACCAAAGTTTGAATTAGACAAACTATCAAACTTGGCTGTCAAACGCTTAAAGTCATGATTTCATCCTGTGAAAGGTTGCGTCCACCAAATTATGCGATTTTGATATTGAGAGGTCCAAGAGGACCTACAGGTCTTACACCCATTAACAAACTCCTACTATGCGTTGACGTATCCACAACCTCAAGCAATAAGTAACAAGAGGCTCAAAGAGAATAAACCGAAAGACTTAGCAAGAAGGTGGCTCAGCAGATCGAGGCAGGAACTATGGAATAAACAGCAAATTTGTTGAGATAGAAATCTAAGGGTTGACCCCAAAACAGATGAAAAAGCACTCAACGTGCAACCAAACCATCCGGGATTGTTTACATACCAAAATCAGATCCCATTGAGCTAATCCAAGCCAGAAAAACTCACAAAAAGGTTCTATATCTCAAGAGAAACTAAGTTCACAGCTTTAACTCAGAAAATTCTTAAAGAATATGAAACCCCAAGCAAACGATTCTATAAAAATCTTGCAGAAATAATCATGGGACTGCTTACATCGCATGGAATGCATGGCTGATCCAGCCCTGGAAAAACCAGCAAAAGACTGTCAAATCATGAAACAACTGTAGCTTACAGCTTTAACTCTGAAAATACTTTAGAAAACGAAACTTCAGGCAAATGATTTTGTGAAATCATGGGAAAGTAACCTTTAGACTTTGTGCAATGAGATTAAACCCTTAAATATGTTCAGAATCTGACAAATTTGGTCTGCATGGTGATATCAACAGGGTGAATGTGGAAGTCAGTACTCCCTTTTCGAGATTTTTTACCTAAAGCGCAGCAGAAACTGATTAGAACACTAGAAGGCTTGATCAGAGGGGCTTTGATACCATCTTGAAATAAAAATGTGCAAGAGAGATGGGAGAATGATAACAGTCTCATTGGTGGGGATGAAAACTATGAGCTGCGTGCAAACCACAAACAATCTACAATGGGACTGTTATCATTTACATTTTGTATTTACTTGACCTAAATGTTTCCAACACATACTTTATGTTTATATCATCAACTATGTATTGAAGATGCATAAGTTTGATTGGAATCTAGCCGGTGTATAGTTCATATGTTTGTTTTGTTTTTTCCTTTTCTTTTTCTTCTGTTTGTGGTTGAGAAGGGGTGGTGCAGCAGGCTTGTTTGATCTTGCATTGCATTATATATAGACAAAAGGCAGCGTTGATGATCAAATTATTCTTTACTTCACTATCTGATGAGACGATGCACCAATCACCATTGTGATTATGTCATTTGAGTTTTTTCATGCAGGGTTTTGCTCCTATTACTGGTTTATTAGAAACTTCATCTGATTCTGGAGACTCGGAAATAGGAGAAGTTGACAATCGTGGTTTAAAGGATTTGCCGAAGATGGAGAAACTATTTATAACTGGTGTGCTTGATGAGATGAAGTTATGCTTTAATTATAGCCCTCAGGTAGGCCCGATTGATTATTGATTTAGAGGTTTGCTGTATCTTGGATAGCTGAGGTATTTGATGCCTGTTTAATATTAGCTTTTTTTCTTACCTTCTTTTGTTGTGTTTTTCCTTGTAGAATAATCAGACTTTTATGAAGGTGCTTTTGGCTGATGAAAGTCGTTTATTTGAATTGCGAGCTATAGGTGGCCGGGTAAGATTCTTATCATACTCATCCATGTAAAATCCGTTATTGAGTTTACTTGCTTAAACATTTATAGTGATCTTGAGAACAGGTTGAGCTTTCAATGAGAGCAAATGACATGTTCATCGGCACTGTCCTGAAAGCTTTGGAGGTAGAAGATCTAGTTTGTGGCAAGGGAGTGTCTCAACCTCGTTATCTTGCACGATCATTCATTCGAAACGCAGATGCACCTTCGGTCTTTACTGGAGATCAGATTTATGACAGCAATGATAAAAGCCAAAGTGAAGGGGATGATAACTTTTATGAGGCATCTGACAATCTTAATGATCCTCCTGATAGTCCAGCGCAGCCACCGGGAATTTTTAAGACCCCCAGTTTCAACCGGGTTGCTGGTTTACTCCCTGATGACATTAATCAAGCAAGCGAAGATAACTTTAAAGTTACTGATACATTAGATAGTTTTGTGAAAGCTCAAATAGTTGTTTATGATTCAGACTCTGTACTTTACGATGACATTGATAAGCAGGTGAGCAGTTTTCTACGTTTGGTGTTTTCGTCATGTATTATGGTGTGATGTACTAATGTCTTCCTCATTGTTCCTTCAGGTGACAGTTACCCTTGCCACCTTGTCATTTTTTTGTCGCAGGCCTACAATCCTAGCGATATTGGAATTTGTGAGTGCTATCAACATTGAGGATGATAGTTGTGAATCTTTCAGTGATAGTTCTTCAACAGCCATTGTGAATGATATCTCTAGGGAAGTTGTGGTTGGTAATCAACTGTCAACCACAGCTGAGGAACCCATAGTCAAAGGTTTGTTGGGGAAGGGGAAGTCTAGAATCATATTCGCTTTAACACTGAATATGGCTCGTGGACAAATATTCTTGATGAACGAAAATGGGACTAAGCTTGCTACTATGTCGCAAGACAACTTTCTCACCAATATTAAGGTATCAGTGATACTTTTTTCTGACTTAACTAATGTTTACATGATTTGGTATTCTGTTATATTCTTGGGTATGTGGCATATTGATATTCTTTTGTTTCCCTACTAGGTTTTCCCTTCTTCCTTCAGTATAAAGGCGTCCCTTGGGAATCTCAGGATAAGCGATGATAGTCTTCCTAGTAGTCATATGTATTATTGGGCTTGTGATATGAGAAATCCGGGTGGAAGTTCATTTGTTGAGGTATTTCTAGTTCTTTATTTTTAAGCTCATCCGTCTTATTTTCTACCATCCTTTCTTTTGTTCTCTTAAATAATGTTATTATTTTACTGATTCTTTTATTCTTTTATGCCTTTGTTTCCACAGCATTTAAGTTTAACATTTAACACCATTTTCATTGTGCGTATGTTTATTTTGTATCTCTTTGTTACTGCCTACACATTTTCATTAGATAAGAGGATATCTGAACCTTTTGGAACATCTGCCTGATCTTCTGGGTGTGCAGCCCACCAAGCCATGCTGCAAAGTCCTGACTGCGTATTTTAGCTGCCATGTAGAGTGTTTAAGAGTCGATTATCTGACCTCGTGATCACATGCCGTGGAGCCAACTCATAGGGCTTATCCTTGTGCTAGATAAGCTTCTTTTACGTCCGAAAAGAGCTGAAGAATATGATATTGGTTATGCAATTTCACTTGAAGTGTATAGCTAATGAACTATATGATAGATGGAATAATTGAGGAAGCGTTTATCTGAATTTTACCTTTTGATGGGGAAGAATCGTGAATAACCTGAGGATGGGATGCTAGGACTTCATTTTGATGTATGGTTGTGGGTTGAGGTTTTGGTAGCCTGTTATATTATTTGCTCTCCCACTTGTTTACTTGTATTTTTATCTTTTCTTCTTTTCTCGTTTCTCTGTTCTGTTTTTGTTTCCCAATGAAGGATAGCAAGGGTGTGTTGTATAGATATGGTTAACTCGAGCTTCGCTCTTTTTGTATTTATCCTTGCCTCAAATATTTTCCATGGCCATATTTTTAATATTGAAGGTCGAATTGTGATCGTGCAGTTGGTCTTCAGTTCATTTAGTCCTGATGATGAAGACTATGATGGATATGATTATAGTCTTCTTGGGCAGCTTTCTGAAGTGCGCGTTGTGTATTTAAATCGATTTATTCAGGAGGTAACTCACTTTGACTCATCCAGTTATCTACCGCCTGATTATACAATTTCTTAGATGGGTGTTATGTTGATCTGTAGATAATCAGTTACTTCATGGGCCTTGTTCCTAACAACTCGGTGGATGTTGTTAAAGTGAAAGATCAAGCAACAAATTCTGAGAAGTGGTTTACATCAAGTGAAATTGAAGGATCTCCTGCTGTGAAGTTGGATCTTTCTTTAAGGAAACCTATAATACTGATGCCTCGGAAAACAGACAGCCTTGAGTATGTTTAACTATCCTTCTTGTTTGTCCGCCGGAACCTACATGCGCATTCGCATGTGCACCTGCACACATATGGCAGATAGCTAAGTTTAATTATATTTTTCTTTTAAAGTGCCAATCACGTATTTGTCAACTTTATTCCTCTGATACAGTTATCTGAAGCTGGATATTGTTCATATAACTGTCCAGAACACGTTTCAGTGGTTTGGTGGTACGAAAAGAGAAATTACTGCTGTTCATATGGACATATTGACAGTTCTGGTGAGACATATTACTTTATGCTGATATTTGTGCTCTTAATTACAAGTCTAGAATAATGAGGTTTGATACTATTTGGTGCATTTAGAACTATGCTACAATCCCCCGGTTGGGTTTTTCTCCCATTTATCACATGTTCTATCTGTGGAAAGAACTATACCCTCCGTCCCAAAATGGGTGTCCCTTTTCTAAGGGACACGGAGACTGATAATTGTTACGTGTCCTCCATGATACCATTAGTATTTAGATAAGATAGTGCAAGTGGTATAGCATCATTAATTATATATATTTTTTGATAAGTAAGAATCTATAATGCAATAAAGCTCATAGTCGCACATGTGCAATTGACTAAAGCTATTTAGGGGCTGATATTAATTCCTTTACTGAGATCCTACGTACGGTCATTATCACTCCCTGAGTTCACATGTGTGAACGGCGGTTGAGCAACTACCCCCTCTCTCCAACTCCCCCCACTATTCACGGTTGGTCGCCGCTAATCTTTTCTCCACCAAACCCACGTCCCTTTTCTTTTCCATATTTTAATTAATTAATCAATTTTATGCAAAAAAAATCATAAGTTTTGTAATTTGAAATATTTGTTTTTTTCTTTTTAACTGTTATCGTAATTAACTTAATCAATTTATTTTTGAAACTGAATCCCAATTTAATTTATGTCTAAGTTTTGAATATTTCTATTTTAAATTTTTTCTTTTCAATTGTTATCGTAATTAACTTAATCAATTTAATTTTTTTCCGGCCTGCAATTTCGTATACAAATAAATTTTTTTAAAAAATCGTAAGTTTTGTAATTTGAAATATTTGTTTTTTTTTTCTTTTTAACTGTTATCATAATTAACTTAGACAAATTATAAGTAAATATTAATTCATTTCCACATTATCTACTTCATTTATTGATAAATTTACAAACTGGCGCCGTGCCATCGGCACGGGCAAGAGTACTAGTAATATATAATATAAAGCGTCAAAAAAGGTGATGCGTCCTTTGTACATCGGGAGTATACAAGTTAATAACTAATAACTAGCTATACTATCCACAAACTCTACAAAAGGGTTTGCACCAAGAGCTAGCGACTCATGGCACCAAAAGAGCAGAGTTTTCAAAATCAGCTCCTTAATCTTCTCTATGCTCCTCTCTATATTCTCAAAAATTCTATCATTCCTTTCCTTCCATATACTCCAACATATCACCAACGGGCAGTAACCCATAGAGAACTCCTCTTGCAGTAATACAAAGACCAACATCTGAGCATCTTCTTAACTGAATTAGGCATCACCCAAGCCACATGAAACAAATTAAAAATGAAGCTCCATAGTTCCCTGGCTACTGAACAATGCAGTAACTGATGATTAACACTTTCCGCATCGCACTTGCACATATAACATCTATTAGCATAAGTTTTCCCTCACGCTGAAGATTATGGCCTGTTAATAAAGCTTCATTAGCAGCTTCCCAGGGCCACCCTTGTAGGAGCCTTTGACCTCCACACACTCTTCCAAGGAAACGTGTCATTACTTCCCAAAAGATTTTGATAGAAGGTTTTCACTGAAAATACTATGTTCTTTCCACCCTCCCACACCACTGCATCCTCCTTATTTCTATCCACCTTCTGCTTATACAACTGATCAAGAGTGTCCAGTTCCCAATCTTGAGGATTCCTTCTAAAAGATGGGTTCCATGTTAAGAGTATCACCCATGAATTGCATAATTTCACTAACAGTTTCATCCTTGTTCGAATATAGACTGTATAGAGCAGGAAAAGCCTGCCGGAGCTCCATGTTCCCACACCAATGATCGCGCTCCAGAATCTGACCAAGTTACCATTGCCCACCTCAAAAGATATAAACCTCTTCATAACCTCCCACCTCTTTCTGATACCTTTCCACAACCCCACACCATATGAGGAGTGAACCTCTATAAGATCCCACCTATGAACTCCAGCACCGAATTTACACACCACTACCTTTTTCCAGAGATTTTCCATTTCTTGCATATATCTCCAAAGCCATTTCCCCATCAACGCCACATTGAACAACTTGAGCTTTTTGATCCCTAGACCACCACTTTGAACACTAGAGCACACCACCACCTAACCAAATGATACTTCCGCTCCACCGCTTGACCTTCCCATAAAAAATCCCTCTCCAACTTTTCAATTCTCTGCACCACAGAAACTGGCATAGTGAACAGAGACATAAAATAAGTAGGCAAACTAGATAGGGTACTCTTAATAAGGGCCAATCTACCTTCCTTGGATAAGTATTGTTTCTTCCACCCCGCTAGTCTACGTTCAACCCTTGTGGTTTTCTTGCGAGAGAGAATGCTTGTTAGAGTTGTTTCAAGGTAAAAAGGGCATTACGTGATTCATATGCTCTTTCCCTTCTTTTTCAAGGAAAGGTTGACATCACTCCCAAACATTTTTTTAACAAAAAAGAAAAGAAAAGAAGAAATACAATAAGATAGGGGTTGGGGGGGGGACTGGATGTTACCACCAGGAATACAAAAGAGGGGGACATAAACCTTACCTCAAGAACATGAAATGACTGACATCTGGACAGCCAATTTTTTCTTCCCCTAGTATGCTTGCCTAATAAAGAAAAACTGTTTGTGATGTAGGTTGAGGACATCAATCTGAATGTTGGTACTGGAACAGAATTAGGTGATAGTATAATTCAAGATGTGAATGGGGTTTCTATTGTTGTTCGGAGGTCACTTCGTGACTTGTCGCATGAAGTGCCGGATACAGAAGTTGCAGTTAAGGTATGACCCCTCCATCCCAGTTGGCTATGGCCAGAGGAACAGCTGTGCTACTGGTGTCATTAAATATATGATATTTCTTAGATATCCAATGATATATTTGAAGAGTGTTTTTATTCTTTCTTTATACATGCATCTCCGCTTCTCAGATAGGGGAACTTAAAGCGGCTCTATCAAACAGAGAGTACCAAATCATTTCTGAATGTGCACTGGAAAATTTCTCTGAGACCCCGAATATTGTGCCCCAATTGAAGAATAATGCTGTGACATTGTCTTTTGAATCAACGGAGTCGTTAGTTCCTCATGGTTCAGAAGCAGATGGATGCGAGGCTCGAAATGAAGAATCTTGGGTCTCTATCAAGGTTTCCGTTGTCATTGGTCTAGTTGAATTGTGCATTCATTATGGTATAGCAAGGGATGCAACTCTTGCAACTGTGCAGGTACTTGGTTTACCTTCAAATAAAATTCGTCTTTTAACGAGCTTGTTTTTTCTTACTTATATATATATATACATGTATATATATATATATATATATATATATATATATATATATATATATATATATATATATATATATATATAAAGGTTGAGATATAGCAATTAATAGTTTGTATTATTTTCAGGTGAATTAATTGTATTTTCCAACTTTCCAATCAATCTTCACCTTTTATTTTTGATCCAATGGATAATATAATAGTAACCATCAATGGTTAATGAGAGAAAGTAATCATTAAAACCTTCCCTATATATATATATTTATATAGGGTTTGGCTAACAAGTACCCTAAGGGCACATGATAAATATTTACTTTTAGATTTGCATGGATATTCACATTTGTGGCTTTGGAAATTGTGATTGTTATGTAATCAATGAAAAGTTTCAAAAGAAAGGGTGTTGCACAAGTTTGCTTTTGACATATATATTTGGCAAATGAAGTATATTAAAATGCGTCAAACTAGGTGATGCGTCTTTTGTACCCTAGAGGTATACAAAAATCTACCCAAAGTGAAGGCTATGCACAAAATCCACAAAAGAAAGACTGATTGGGCAAAGAGAAGAATCTGTCTTGGTACACCAATGAAACAATGCAAAAGACAGTCTTTCAGCTAGGCCAGCGATGTTTCTTAATTGTCTAAAATTCTCCTATTTATTTCTTTCCAAATAATCCACGAAACCCAATTGGAACCGTCTCCCAAATAGAATTGCTACTCCTTTGATTGTACCGCGACCAGCTTCAAAGCAATTCGGGAACTGAGCTGCGAATCACCCAAGAGATACCAAAAAACCCCAAAATCACATGCCAAAGAGCACGAGCAACCGGCAGTGCAATAAAAGGTGGTTGACGCTCTCTTTGTCCTCTTTGCATATATAGCACCTATTAACATAAACAATCCTTCTCTTTCTCAGGTTATCTCCGGTCAAGATAGCACCATGACAAGCCTCCCAAGCAAAAAAGGCAGCTCTACTTGGAGCCCAATTTCTCCAAATGCCTTTCCAAGGAAATGAAAGACCATTGCTTCCGGAAAGAACACGAAAATAAGAATTAACAGTGAACGTCTTATTGTTTGATGCTGCCGATCTCACTCGATCCTCCCTGCTTACATCAACTTGGAGCGAGTAGTCTATTAAAAAAATCTGCTCAAATGTCCAACTCTCATTCATGACGATTCCTGCGAAAAACAGGATTCCATACCACTCTACCTTGTACAACTTGAAGCACCAAACTGACTTTGCAATCCTTATCTACCACCAAATTGAACAAAGCAGGAAAGGATCTCCTTATCTTTTCCTCCCCACACAAAATGTCCTTCCAAAATTTGACTTTTCCCCACCACCTATCTCGAAAGAAATCTGCTTCTCAAAAGACTCCCAACCCCTACAAATACCTTTCCATATTCTTGACCCAAAGGAGTTGAAATCAAGCTTCGGAAACCAATTATGGTCCCCCTCTCCGTATTTGCAAATCACTACTTACTTCCACAAACCATCTACATCAACCATGTAACGCCAAAGCCACTCCCCATGCAAGGCTCTGATAAAGCATTTGAGATTCTTGATGCCTTAACCTCCCTCCCTAATATCAAAACACACCTTTTCCCACTTAACCAAATGAAACTTGCGCTCCACCCCTTGCCCTTCCCATAAAAAGTCTCTCTCAATGCTCTCCAACGTCCATTGAATTGAGACCGGCAATACAAAACGCGATAAAAAGTAAGTGGGCAAACTAGAAAGGGTATTTTTGATAAGAGTCAATCTCCCCACCTTGGACAATAACTGCATCTCCGAATATATCTGTCAATCACTGTATTCCACATTGTTTTGGACTTGTACGGAGCTCCAATCGGCAACCCAAGATCGGCTGAGGTAAGGTAAGGAAAATGCCAAAGCCAAAGACAGAATATTACCCACCTCTCCAACCGAAATAATATCACTCTTGGCAATGTTCACCTGACACCATCTGGAAAAAGGCAAGCACTAGATGAAGATATCCCAGTTGCTCATTCTATGCGTCACAGAAAATTAAAGTGTCATCCACACAAAGGAGATGCGCGACAGTCACCTCCTCCTCTCTATGCCGACCAATTCCAAAACCTCAAATATAACCTCCTTGAACCGCTCTATCTACTAACCTGTTCCATAGAAGAAATGGGATCTCCTTGAAGTAGACCCCTCAAGCTCCCAAAGTGGAGCTGATTCGCCGAAATCCATCCTCTCCATCATATACAATAAAACTCCCAATTCATCATAAGCTTTCTCAATATCTAGCTTGCACAATAACCCCGGCTTACCACTATGTAACCTCAAGTCCACCACTTCATTGGGTATGAATGACACATCAATAATTTGGCGCTCCCCCATGAAAGCATGCTGAGAATCCGAAACCAATTTGCTTATAACCCCTTTCAATCTTGCTGACAAAACTTTAGTTAGCAATTTATAAACTCCTCCAACAAGACTTATCGGTGGATAATCTCCCAGACTAGATGGTCCTGTCTTCTTCAGAGTGAGGGTGATGAACGTGGCATTACAGCTCTTCTTAAAGCACCCGTTGGGATGAAAATGATTAAAGATGCCCATAACGTCATCCTTGAGTATCTCCCAGCAAGACAAGAAAAAGGCCGTAGTGTAACCATCTTGCCCCGGTGCTTTATCACCATTCAAACTATGGAGTGAAGCCGAGAATTATCATTCTAATAAATCTCTATCTTCCATCTCGAGAGCTTTGAACGCAGCACCTTCAAGCTTCGGACGCCAATCCCTACTA
This sequence comes from Codonopsis lanceolata, assembly GCA_013146195.2. Taxonomy (NCBI): domain Eukaryota; kingdom Viridiplantae; phylum Streptophyta; class Magnoliopsida; order Asterales; family Campanulaceae; genus Codonopsis; species Codonopsis lanceolata. The sequence goes on from CM028378.1 coordinate 103,872,462, forward strand.
TCTGAATACAACTTTGAATAAAAATCCACAATGGCTTTTTTGATGTCCTCCTTTCCCTCTAACATCGTCTCCCCAATCGAGATGTGCCAAATCTGGTTCACTTTCGTGTGATCACTCGCCATCTTATGAAAGAACTTTGTATTTTTATCCCCTTCTTTAAGCCATTGGACCCTCGACTTTTGTCTCCAACATACCTCTTGACGTAACAGATGTTCCAAATTACTCCTCAACCTCTTCCGTTGCTCTTTTTCCTCGACATTCAAGCTTCCATTTCCCACTTTCTCATGAAGCAATCTAACCTCTTCCATCAATATCTTAATATTTACCTCAATCCTTCCAAACACCTCTTTATTCCAAATTTTCATATCACCCTTTAGGAGTTTCATTTTCGTGGCCAAAATGAAATCCGGGCTTCCATTAACGTCATACGAACACAAATGCTCTCGGATGCAATCCAGAAATCTTGATTCTAACAACCACTTGTTTTCAAATCTGAATGAAGATTTCCCTCTACCCAAACCCCGATACTCCAGCAAAGGAACATGATCCGAGACCACTCGAGGCAGACATAATTGGACAGTAACTGAACATATCCACTCACTCTATCGAATATAAAAATCTGTCAATCCTACAAAATTGATTTCTATTCCCATGTCTAAACCATGTGAACTCACCCCCAAAAGGCTAATATCCACCAAACCCCTATCATTAATGAACTCATTGGACAAAGTCACTGAACATATCCGCCCAATCTCTCCTCGAGAGTTAAGTCACCGGAAAATATGATGGGCGAAATCCGGCTCAAAGACTGCTTTTGATCCACAACCAATCCCCCAGTCCACCCACAAAGAGTCATCCCCTTCGCTCACTCTCGAACATTGTTGGTACGATGCTTCCAAGGTCCACTCTATCGAATATAAAAATCTGTCAATCCTAGAAAATTGATTTCTATCCCCATGTCTAAACCATGTGAACTCACCCCCCAAAAGGCTAATTTCCACCAAACCCATATCATTACCTATCAAAAAAAAAAGAATTTTTTTTTATTGAACTCATTGAAATCCATCATTGCCCGAGAATACAAACAGGCTCCCGAACGTTCCTGCGGAAATCAAATCACATTGAAATCTCCTCCAATAAACCAAGAAGCCCTCCACCTCGATCTAATCATCCTTAACTCATTCCATAATTTGTATTGAAGGTTATCTGCACATGGCCCATAGACCCCTGAGAAGATCCATTGCCTATCATCATTCACACCTTGCATCAGACAAGATACTGAGAAAATCCAATCCAATCCAACCATCTAGACCATCCGATGCTGCTAACTACCTTTTGATCATCATATGCATCTTCGTCTCTTGAAAACAAACTAAATGCGGTTTCCATCTCCTGAGAGCAGCTTTTAAAGTTTGTCTCTTCCTATAGTTGTTGATACCCCACACATTCCAAGATAAAATCTGTAAATCCATGACACACTATTTTTGTTTTCGAACCCTTCTCCCACCCCCTTCTGATGTGGGACAAGATTGGAGCAGTTTATTCTTATGTTTGATTATTTTTACTATTGTCATAAATTTTGAATTTGTAATTAATAGGGTAGTATTTTTTTTATTTAGAAGTAGATTTAGATCTCTAATTGATGAATTTAAAGTCCTAGTTGGTTACTAGATAAGTTAGGGCAGTTTTTTTTGGATGTTATAAGGAAGGGTAGTTTTTTTTGGAAGTTATAACTTCCTTTCCAACCGGTATGAACCTTACAAATACAGGTTTGATGTCATTCCGAATTGGTTGAAGAAAATTGAATAAAGTTAAGGTTTAATCTTTTTTCGGTGGATACTAGTTGTTCGTTCCTAGTCGATTCTAGGATTAATAAGGTTTGACGTGTACAACCTTAATTTAAAGGGTTTTTTCGTAGTAAGAGCCCTCGATTAATCCTTCGGGTTTAATCTAAAACCTTTCCCCGTATCAAGTGGTATCAGAGCGAGGCTTTTCCTCGGCAATGGCTTACAAAGATGGAGACGATGATTCTATCATGAGTGATGATGATGTTGTTGTCTCTTTAGTGCTCAAGGATCTGGCTGCGAGGCTTCTAATCTTAGCGGAGCATCTTCAACAAAAGGAGGTGACGATGCAAGCCACAAGGGTTGACCATGGCATCACACATGACAAAGATGGGGGCACAAATATTACTAGAAGATCAGATGAAAATATAAATTTTCTTGAGGATGCTTTTGGGGATTTGTCTATGATGTTGCTCAATTATTTATCGAGCAAGAGGGCTATGAACATCATGTTTTTGTCTCTGATGCTGAAGATATTCTGATTGCAAAATTATCTGATAAGGATGATATGCATATGTTCGTGGCTGATAAGGCATGCCCACATTTGTTCGGCATTGCAACTGATATGGTGTGCCCATGTCCTATGCAAAGAGGGCTGTTCAGTTCTACTTTCTTTCAAGTTTTTGAGTCATTTTCAATTACGGAATTGTTCAAGGATTTTGAAGAATCAAAGTTGAAGAACCTGTGCTACTCAAAATATCTCTTCATTTGGCAAGGAAATAATCAAGTTTCTAGTATGAACTCGAGGACGAGTTCTTTTCAAGAACAGGCGTCTGATGTGGACAAGATTGAAGCAGTTTATTCTTAAGTTTGATTATTTTTACTATTGTTATAAATTTCGAATTTGTAATTAATAGGGTAGTATTTATTTTATTTTGAAGTAGATTTAGATCCCTAATTGATGAATTTAAAGTCCTAGTTGGTTACTAGATAAGTTAGGACAATTTTTTTTGAAGTTATAAGTTAGGGTAGTTTGTTTTTCGAAGTTATAACTTCCTTTCCAACCGCTATGAACCTTACAAAATACAAGTTTGATGTCATTCCGAATTGGTTGAAGAAAATTGAATAAAGTTAAGGTTTAATCCTTTTTTCTGGTGGATTCAGTTGTTCGTTCCTAGTGGATTTTAGGATTAATAAGGTTTGACGTGTACAACCTTAATTTAAAGGGTTTTTTCGTAGTAAGAGCCCTTGATTAATCCTTTGGGTTTAATCTAAAACCTTACCCCATATCACCTTCCTCCCTTCCCGACTTCTCAAAACTCAGGCTGCTACACAATTGCTTCAGCTCGCGCTTGCCCCTATCACGTGCTGAAGTCTTCTTCGAACCCCCACTAGCTTCTGAATCTCTCCACTGTTTTTCTATATCCAAAAGCAAGTTCATAATCTTTTCCATAAACCCACAGCAGGACACACCCAAGTATTTACCAAATCTATTCACTTTCCTTTGGACCCAAATAGAAAGTTCCTCCTGCTTCAAGCAATTATTCAGCATCTCTGACTCACCTTCTGATTCTGGATGAATGCTGTGAGGGGGGGGGGTTATAAAAAATAGGTTCTGTCGTTGAGTCTTCCCCTATCTCCTCAGCCCGAACACACGTAGGAAGAGATTGCGCCTCTACTGGACTGCTATCCTTTGTCCCCTATCTCCTATTGGCTTCATGTTCCTCTTGCTCATCCCACTTTGCTCCGTCTCTGCTTGAGTAGTTCGCTGACCTTCTGATGACAATGCCCACTTGCTTTCAAAACACTCTAAGGTATCTGAGTCTCGCCAGCTAAAACTTGACAAAACTACGGATGCGTCAACTCCTTGAGCCCTATCCTCAATGACAATTGGATTGCAGTCCACCACCGCAACCCAAACTACTTGTTGGATCTGGTATGAGGTTGGACTTGTATGGCCCAAAGATTTTGCCCACTGTGATGTCACTTTCAATTTAAATTTAATAGGGGCCCAAACTACCTTACCCCCTCCTCTCCTTTTAAATGGGCCTCTGTTTAGCCCACTCCCCTTAAAATTAAGCTGAAACCTTTTACTTGCTTTCTCTGCCTTGTCCAAACTCCAAACCAGCTGTATACTTCTCCCTTACTACGTTGTTTTGCTTGTGAGGTTTGAAATTTGAATTCTTCTGAGCCCATGTACTCGGCCCCACTCCTCTGACTTTACCTTTGAAACCGACCGACTTACGACTCCCTTTCTTTCCCACCTGCTTCTTATTCGTGTGAGTTACACTCTCCTTCTGCACCATGTTTACTTCCTTTTCCGGTGACATACTCCTTCCTTCCACCCCCTCCTCCGTAATTCACAAAGCGGTGCTGATTCTGCCCATATCGGAATAGCAAAAACTCTACCACCCACGCCAATACAAACCGTGGTCAGCATCTCTTCCTTATACCGAACCAAAATATGAGCCCATCTCAAATCTAACCTATTCTCAGTAGGTTCGCCAACCTTTGAAACCACCGCAAATCTTTTCAATCTTCATAAAAAATGAACGACTCCACAAATGAAGGGGAAGTAATTGTCATTACCATTACCATTACATAGTATTATTATTAGTAAGTACTCCCTCTGTTCCGGACAAAGAGTCCACTATTTCATTTTGAGATGTTTCACTTAAAGAGTCCACTTTCAAAAATTAAGGCATGAAAGGGTCATTTTATTACTAATGTGCTACTAAAAAATGTCATTTTCTTAAGAAATTTGACTTTCAAATATGGACTCTTTACCCGGAAACAGAGGGAGTAATTGTCATTACCATAACCATTACATAGTATTAAAGTTACCCACACACAACCCCCCCCCCCCCAAAAAAAAACATAAAATATAAAAAAAATAAAATAAAGGCCACTAATAATTTACTACTAACATCATATTAGAATAAGGCCATAGTAACATATGATACAGTACCTAAACATCTGCCAATAGAGTCTGAATGTATTGGAATACAGCAGAAAATTGGAATCCTATGATGAATGCAGCAGCAAGTTGAAAGAATCTAGGCATAATTCTTCTGCTTGCCAATTGGAATCCTATGCGTTGAGGTGCTTTGCAGAATGAATGCCACTGTGATTGCGCCCAATTTTTTTTGTTGATGCAAACTGTCAGCGTCTACGATATTTGGATTCTTGTAAGAAGCTTAGCCTTGTGTTGAAACTAACTAATATCCTAGTCTTATTGTGGAAATGCCAAAACTATCAGGGTGAAAATAGGGGACATTAATTAGACACAATGATTTGAGCAAACAGTTAGTATACATATAACTTCATAGATCTATCTAAAATGTGCAGAAATGCCAATTAGCCGAAGTAAACTCTGAGGACACTCTGTGGTATGGGCTTCATTTCTTTGATGTGCTTCTAGGGACATATATAGGCATTTCCTTAATATCTAACTTATTCTTTGCCAAGTTCACAAAGTCCTCACATGACCTAAAGTGTTGACATCTGGGGATGGGTCGACCAAAATATGGCAAAAGTGAGCAAATGCTCTAACCCTATGGTGATGGGGTGTTAGTGAAACATTTGTTTTATACGTGACAGGGCACGATGGCATATACATCCACGACAACATAGAAGAGAATCAACTATAAATTGAAACTAAGTATAAAATAGTGGATGCGTTGATGTTTAAGTTATGTGACTTGATAGTCAAAGAAGACTGGTTGGTTTTTCCTAGTAACTTCACCTTAGCGGCCACCATTGCAGTACGATCTGAAGTGATATATCTGCCTTGTCATCTCGAGACCTAGCATACAAACTTACATATCCACATTGGAAGACCAGCATTTAAACTAGGTCGCACTTAAACTAGTGTACAAAGGACGCATCACCTCTTTTGATGCTTTTTTTATCTATTGTTTACTTATCAAAAAAAAAAAAAACTAGGTCGCACTTTCTCACACGGAAGATGCTCGTCGAAATGAGCATTAATCTAGGAGATCCAGTAGACATTGTTTTAAGCTTGATAAACATTGTTTGGCTTCTATCTAAAGGCTTATGCTTTTAGAGGAGTTGGTATGCAATGGTGGAGCCAGGATTTTCGGTCATCGTGAGCCAGCTTTAAATTTATCAAAAACAAAATAAATATCTACAAATTTTTTAGGGTTTGAAGAAATACAGTTTTTTTGAAGGTAATTCATTTGTAATTGAAGCATGGGTGTGTATGATGTGATGCAAGGCCATGCCATGTGGTTGGTTCCTCTGTCATCGTCGCCCATTGAAATCTTCCCTTTTTACTGGAGTAATTTTCAACGGGCTTGAGTTGAGCGTCTCTTAGTGTTTGTATTCTCTCTTTTCCATAATCTCTCTAAAAAGCCCCAAAAAAAGACCGGAAGTAATGGCATTTCATTTATTTTGGCCCTTCAAATTATGTCATTCAACATATAAAACCATGGCTCCGTTTGGATACGTGGTTCATTTTGTGGTTGTGATCATTTTTATGGTTTTTTATTGATATAATAAGTAAGTAAGAGAGAAATGACAAGAAAAATTAAGGGGCCAGAGAGAAATAGAAAACCACAAAAAAACTATGAACTAGATTACAAACGCGTTTGCAAGCACATGCCATACTATGGTCTTAGGAACCCTAGTCATCCCAATTGCATTTGTTATCGAAAGTATTCTGAGTGCACATGTAGACACCCTGTTTGGTTTGTGATATCCTAGTGAGGCATGCTTGTTTCACACACGTTTGGGGGGGGGGGATGTTGAGCTTGATATACACTGTTGGGTCCTTATCTAAAAGCTGAAGCTTTTGGACGAGTTGGTAATCTAAGACATTGTTTCGATCAACCCCACTTATCAATTATGTATGCCAGGTTCTTTTGCTAATCCTCTGATTAAGTTGGATTGCTTTTCTTTGTTCTTTTCGGATCCTTTCTCCTTTGGTTTCCTTGCTCTTGGTGATGTAGAGAATGTACACAGATTTGTCTTTACGAGTGTGCACAAAGGAGGAAGCTGGAAAAGAAAGAAGAAAAGAGAGGACAAACACTTACCCTCATGAGGGAGTGGCTACGTAGGAAGGCTACAATGATGCAAAGGCTCAAATCTCAATAGCATTCAATGATTTTGTGCTTAGGTCTAGGGCTGATTATTAAAAATACCTACAGCGATCCTATAAACATATTTAGAGTAGAATAAGCCTGGAAATAATACTACATGGACTGAAAATAATTACCCCGATTTATCTTTCGGGACATTATGCTAGTGTTTAGATAAGTAAGAATAGAAAATAAAGTAGTAGCTCAATTTTGTTGACCATTAATTGTGTGTGTGTGCATCCTATGTCACTACGACTTTTGTACATCCTTTTCTCTTTATTATCAATAAAAATTCATGTCATCGAAAAGGTGTAACAGGCATGTTAGCCCCCTAGTTCTTTGTAGCATTCCTCTCTTTGCTGTTTATACTTTTGCCCACCATCTCATATCTGTCCTTCTCCACGGTTCTCGTTATCTTTCAAGTGTTTCTATTTTTTTCTTTTAAAATAGCTAAAATTGTGTGGGTAAGGTGGCTGTTTTTCTGTGTGCATGGTGATTAGTGATGAGGTAAGAAAGGCAACCATGCTGCCTTGAGTAGCAGAAAAGATGAAATATGTGAGCTCAGGAATGCAAAACAGTTGAGAAAAAAGAAAAGCCCCAAGGGATTCTGCAATCAATGAGATATATTTTCCCCTTGGATGTCTCATTTTAATGTATTAAATTATTCAATGTTCATTACATCTGTAAGAAATGATCTACGTGGCATTGTTTGGGTATTTCCTCCTCTTTAGTTTATAATTTGGTGTTCACTATCACCACGTTATAAGTAACAGAATCCAATTGGAAAATTAGAAGGGAATTGTCATTACCCTTTTCCTTCATTATCAACATGTATACTAACAGGATTCCCCCACCCAACCAACATCCCCGCTGGGAGTTAGAGGACAATGGGTTGTAGTCAAATTGATGAAATTTCCTTCTTGATCAGAAGATTTGGGGACTAGCGTTCTGAAAGTTCATATGGCATCCAACACAGAATGTTTTGATAGCTGAAGAATGGGAGGGTAAAGATTAATGGTTATGAAATGGAAGGATGGTCATATATTCAATTTTAGAAGCAATATATTGGTTAATGTGGTCAAGATTCAATGTAGTCATTGTCAATTGTGTTGTACTACTATATTTTTTCTGTTATGTTTCTGTTTAAGTATAGTGTTCTCTGTTTCAGGTTAGTGGTCTGTGGCTTCTTTACAAGTCTAATACAACAGGAGAAGGTTTTCTATCAGCAACACTGAAGGCTTTCACAGTGATTGATGATCGTGAGGGAACTGAACAAGAACTAAGGCTTGCAGTACGGCAGCCTGATAGTATTCAATACAGTTCTTCAGGATTTGAGATTGGTGACGAGGACAGTCACATGGTCAAGACAAATGCCAATGGAAAAAGTGGCATAACACAAGTTCCAACAATGTTGATTCTTGATGCCAACTTTGGCCCGTTATCAACATCTGTTTCCTTGTGTATCCAAAGGCCACAACTACTTGTTGCACTTGATTTTCTGCTGGCGGTGGTTGAGTTTTTTGCGCCAACAGTTCGCAGTATGCTCTCAGACGAAGAGGGTGAAAAATCTTCATTGATAGCTGATGCTTTGATTCTGGATCAGTCAACTTATGGTCAACCATTTCCAGAATTTACACTTTCTCCTCAAAGACCATTAATAGCTGATGATGAACGATTTGACCATTTTATTTATGATGGTAATGGTGGAATTTTGTACTTGCAAGATAGACAGGGACAGAATCTTTCTTCTCCAAGCATAGAAGCCATAATTTACGTGGGAAGTGGGAAACAACTGCAATTTAAGAATGTCACTATTAAGGTAAGTAATGCATCTCTAGGTTGGCTTTGTTTTCGTACGCAAAATCGTTTCTGAGCTCAAACTTATGGACTTGAATACATTATAGAATGGACGTTATCTGGACTCCTGCATTTCTCTGGGATCCAATAGTAGTTATTCGGCTTCAGCTGATGATCAAGTCTATTTGGAGGAATGGGAGGAAGGTGCCACTCCAAATTCTTCTGGAGAAACTACTAAGAATCTTCCTTCTCCCAGTAGTCCGACTGGTGGAGCCACAGAGTTTTCCATGGAATTGCAGGTATTCTCACCTAATACATTATTATCCAATTTGTTAGAATGAGGATCAATATTTAGTTGTTGTAGTTTGTTTCTTTACTAGAAATGTGTCTATGACTTACTGTTAGGTTGGTAGAAGACCTGTTTCATTACCATAATCCAGTTGAATATGTTTATCATGAATACGATCAATCTTTCTTTGATAGCTGCCTAATTATTTTTCTGCTGAACTAATAGAGATTGAGGTCGCCTGCATGCTTAAGTTTTGGGATTTCGTTGGTAATGTCCAGTTCTGTTCGGGGGATGCTTTTGAGTTGGTCGCTGTACAGCCATAGGAGGAATATTCTTTGGAGTGCTACTACGGCAGGTGTGGTGGATCATTTGGAAAGAGAGGAATAGAAGAATCTTCGATAATATTGTGGTTTCGTTGGACTAGAGACTGTCTTCTGCGTACTTTGTTTATCTGGTGTTCGGCGATACATCAATCTCTCGGTCATTCTTTTGTGAATTTTGTGAATAGCTTTAGTATTGAGTAGTCTGTATACTTCTAGTGGACAAAGGAAAGGACGTGCCACCTGTTTTGACGCTCATTTTTATACATATATATATTTTGATAAGTATTATAAATATACAAGTGTCAAAACAGGTGACGCGCCTTCTGCACACGGGGAGTATGCAAGAAGAAAATTAATTACACGGTAAGCTATCCACAAACCCTACAAAAGGGTTTGCACCAAAAGAAACGACTCGTGGCACCAAAAAAACAGAGTACGCATCATAAGCTTTTTTATCTTCTCTCCATGTTCTCATAAATTCTGGCATTTCTTTCCTACCAAATAATCCCGCATATCGCCAACGGGGCAGCCTCCTACAAGTGATTTCTCCGTTTCAGTTTATACAGGGACCACGATCTCATCAACTCCTTCACCGAATTGGGCATAACCCACACTACATTAAACAAATTGAACACGAAGTCCCAACACCTCCTAGCGAAATGGCAATGAAGTAGCAAATGATTTACACTTTCCCCATTGCACAGGCAACACCAATTGACAATGACTTTACCGCGACGCGGGAGAATATCGCATGTTAACAAAGCTTCATTAGCTGCTTCCCACATAAAGATACCCACCCTTGAAGGGGCCTTTGTCCTTCACACATTCTTCCGAGGGAAAGAACCATTTCTACCCAATATCTTTTGATAGCAGGATTTAACCGAGAATTCTCTGTCCTTTCCACCTTTTCACACAACAAGATCCTCTCTATTTATATCCTCTTTCTGATTGTAAAGCAGCTCGAAGAGTCGCCCAAGAGAGTCCAACTCCCAATCCTGAAGGTTCCTTCTAAAGGAATGATTCCAAGTAACGGTATCTCCATTGAAATGCAGAAGAGAACTAACTGTTTCCTCCTTATGATTGGCAAGTGTGTATAAATGGGAAAGACAATCCGCAGCTCCGTATCTCTGCACCAAATGTCATTCCAGAACTTAACCAAATTATCATTACCCACAACATAGGCTATGAATCTCTTCATGATATCCCACCTCATTCTAATTCCTTTCCAAACTCCCAGCCCATAAGAAGAGTGTACCTCATTCAGATCCCACAAGTGGTCTCCTTCTCCATATTTGCTCAACACAACCTTCTTCCAAAGGGTATCTTTTTCTCGCAAATATCGCCAAAGCCACCTACCCAACAATGCCACATTGAACAATTTAAGCCTTTTAATCCCTAGACCACCGTCTCTCTTACTTGAACGAACCACCTCCCATCTAATCAAATGGTACTTCCTATCCACCGCTTATCCCACCCATAAGAAATCCCTTTCCAACTTTTCGAGCCTCTGCACCACCGAAACCGGCATAGCAAACATCAACATAAAATAAGTGGGCAAACTTGAAAGGGTACTATTGATAAGAGTTAATCTACAACCCTTTGAGAGATATTGTTTTTTCCACCTTGCTAACCTACGCTCGAACCTTGCTAAAATCGGATTCCACAACTCCTTATTTCTAGGAGTTGCACCCAACGGGAGCCCAAGATAAGTCGTTGGAAAGCCACCTACTTTGCATCCAAAAAACGCAGCCGACTCATCCACATCCTCCACCTCACCCACAGCCAGCAACTCACTCTTTAGAATATTCACCTTCAAACTTGAAGCCACCTGGAAGAAAAGCAAGATTATCCTAAGGTAACCCAGTTGATCTGTCTTCACTTCGCAAAAAACTAGAGAGTCGTCTGCAAAGATCATATGTGAGACCAGAGACCAAAACCTTAGGGCCTTCCTCCCTACCAATAGAAATACCGCGCATAAGGCCCTTAGAAACAGCAGCCTCAATTATCCTACTAAGGGCTTCCTTGACGTAGTCTTCTGGTACTAGTAAAAAACCCCGCTGGCTCACCATTCACTAGTACTGAATATTTAACCGAAGAGATAGAAAACAGAATCCATTCCCTGCATCGCTCCCTGAAGCCCATCTCTCGCAAGATATACAACAAAAAGCCCCAATTTACGTGATCGTATGCCTCCTCAATGTCCATCTTAACAAGCACTCCTGCTTCCCCACCGCCTATCCTCCAGTCCACCATTTTATTCGCTATCAACGATGCATCAGTAATTTGCCTGCCTCCCACAAAAGCATGTTGAGAAGAAGAGATAATCTTATCTAACACTTTCTTTAGTCTGCTAGCAAGAATCTTTGCAATAATATTATACACCCCCCCTACAAGATTGATTGGTCTAAACTCTTTTATATCCTCCGCCCATATTCGTTTAGGGATTAGGGCAATAAATGTAGGATTGAGACTTCTCTCGAACCTCTTAATCTCAAAGAAATAATGCAACAGATCCATCAACTCCCCCTTCCCCAAATCCCAACAATACTGAAAAAATGCCATCAGAAAACCATCCGGACTCGAGCCTTATCCCCCTTCAAACTGAAAACTGCTGCTTTAACCTCATCTACAGTGAAAGGTAATTCCAGATTTTCTTTATCCACTGAATCAAGGAGGCTGAAGATAACACCCTCCAGTTTAGGATACCAGCTATTATCCTCTGAAAATAACCCCTTGTAAAAATCTGTAATACCAACTTTAATTTCAGCATCTTCATCCAGTAACATACCATTAATCTGGACCTTTGAGATCTGATTTGCTTGCTTGTGGGCCTTTGCTACCTGATGGAAAAGATCTTGTGTTATTGTCTCCTTCCTTTAACCATTTGATGCGACTTTTTGCCTCCAACAGATTTCCTCACTCTGAAGCAGCCTCTGAATTTCTAATTGTAGAAGATTCGGTCTGGTCAGATCTTCATCCCTCCAAACTCCAGTCCCTTCCTGACCATCCAGATCCTTGACTTCCTCCATCAGCCTATCAATTTCAATCTAACGTTGCCCAGTTTCCTTATTCCACTTCTTTAAGTCCTCCTTCAGCATCTTTAACTTTCTAGCTAACTGAAATCCAGGATTTCCCTCCACTACATAAGTTTGCCCACTTTTCCAACCAATCCATAAAACCTGGTTCTTCTAACCAAGGACCTCTCGCTGTTTGTTGCATTATACATATTTTACCTATCAAAAAAAAACATTGGACATTAAGCGTGCTTCCAAACGTTAAACCCTTGGGCACACTTGAAGAAGGATCTGCAGGAATTCTTACCCAAGGAATCTACTGTGACTATTCCTGTAATAGGGGCCATGTATTAAAAAATCTGGTGCAGAGTTTTGAGTTTACACATGTACTTGGTTGCAATAAATTGAAAAGCAGCTAAGGAATTGTGCTTTGTATCAGAAAAGTGATCCTTACTTTAGATCTTTTCATGCCCCACTTCCTTGGGAATGTTCCTCAGTATGTTATTGGACGCCTTCACTAGGATACATTTGGCATATTAGAGAGATGGTAGGAGGGAGTACTGTTCCTCAGTATGTTGTTAGAGGTCTTCACTAGGATACACGTGGCATATTGGAGAGATTGTAGAAAGGAGGAAGGATCCATTGATCCTTGGTGCTATGGGTCCTCCTCCTAATTTGGGGGATCTTTCAAAATTCTCATTCATTTTGGCCCAAGTCATCAATAGCCATTATTTTCCCCACACCTGCTACCTTGATGGTTCCCAAAGTATGGGCTGATTATGTTTCTCAAGTTGGAAGCCAAAAAAGATCACCTTCACCATACTTGGTCGCCACCACTTTTCGCCAAATTTAGCCTGATATAATGAGCTAAATCAGAACAGATTTCATCTGGCTGTTTGTTCAAGTTCTGTGGGAATGGTATGATTGAGGGACTAGTTTACCGGAAAGAAAAGAAAGTGATTCCTTTGCTGCTTGTTGGTTATTTTCTTTTTGGTGCTTCCATGGTTTCTGAAGTTACGATGGAACAATCATTCATATTTGCTAATCACTTGGCATTTACTGTAAACTGTCATGCTCAAGTGTCTCCTGGATCCATTCTTTTTCCCTTCCTTATACTCCCTCCGTCCCTAAATTATCGTCCTCCTTTCCTTTTTCGTCCGTCCCAAAATAATTGTCCACTTTGAAACTTACCTTTTTAGAACATAACTTTTACCACTTTACCCTTACTTTTTCACCTTACTTTAATTATGGGCCACATACACATAGGCTTTAAAGGAAACTACACATTAAACCAATATAAATAATCAAGTCAATTGTTTTTCCCTTCCTTGACAATAATTTAGTATTAGTTTGATTGGGGATCTATTGAAGCTTTTGCTTATTACAAGGGAATTGGTGCAAAAGGTGAGTGGATAGTGAAATGATGTAATTCAACGCTACATTCATCATGAGTCCTAATTAAATTTTAGCTCATATTATTTGATGCTAAGTGGAGGTTTATCCTTCAAACAAATCATACGTTTTGGTGCCAACACTTGTCTTCTTAGTCCGGAACATAATGAGGTTATTTCTCAATCTCCCTCACCTTAGATCTAGGCGAGGCATATATGTCCAGTATATGTGCATCTGCGTGCGTGTGTTGGCAAATCAAGCTCTACGCCAGTTCGTATGCTTAAGATTGAGTAACGGTGGCAAGGGTGGTGTTGATGAGAAGTGTTATGATTGTGATTGACTGTGGACTGATATAGCATGGTCATGAGGGGTATTCTCTCATGTCTCCCTACAGTTGCAGAGGTAGTTGCACAATGAAAGGCCGCATTGCCATTGTGGGAACTAGTGCCATTGTCACAGGTGGAGTTTGAAAATGATGGGTTTATCTTCTCTCCCTTTGAATCCCTGAGGAGTGTTATGATCTATGATTAGCTCTAATTGTGATATTTCTGTAGTGGGTAAAGTAACACCAAACTGATCGTCCACAGTATGGTGATCACAATTAAAATGGTTAGAAAAAAGTATTACATACTCCAGTCTTTTGTATATTAGAATTTTACGGCAAACATTGAAGAAAGCAATAGACAAATAAAGTGATACTAAAGCAAGGTCTTTTGTTGTGTGGCATACATCTGATTCAAATTGTTTGGTAATGTGTTAGGTTCAGGGAGTAGTTAATATCCACTGAAATCTGATTGATATACGAGAATCAACATTCACGTGAGAAGATAGACTTTTAATGTCATTAGAAAGCCGGAAATGGGGTGCATCAGATTTCAATTGTTTGAAAGATACAGAGGAAGAACTTGTGAAATTGTCCCTTCTTTTTGTGAGGTCGTATGGGTTTGTGTTTGAATGGAGAAGGCTTCAGGAACCAAAGGGGCTTTATGGAGGCAAAAAACGAGTGCTTGCGAGAAGTGCTTATAGCTGAGGAAAAGAATAGATCCGGTTAGTTTATCAGAATCGAAGCCACAGGAAATGGGCGACTATGCCGATCTGTATTCCTTGTATGGCGGCAGCAAAGCTCAGAAGGTTCATTTACGTGAATAATTCTGAGAAGGGGAGCTGCTTCAAGTCCTTAAAAAGGCGGCTGGCATTCCCCCATGGCCGGACTTAACTTTGAATACTTTTCTAGCAAAGGAAATCTAGCTGTGGATTTTGTGGTGGAGGAAAGTTCTTGGGCTGGGACATTGAAATTTTTAGCAAGATGCTTGGTAGGCGGTCGGTAGCCTTGATTGTCCCATTCCTTTGAGGATCGAGTTACAAGATCAGAGGTGTATAATTTCCGGAGGAGCTAGTGTGGTGGATATGAATGGAAAATACTCTTTGTTTGAATGTCCTCTAAGGAGGAAGCTACTCATATTTTAGGTGCGAATAATGGGTTGTCTATCAAAGCCCTTATTTCTGAATCGTTGGGATCCTATTGGCTGTTGCCACCGCAAAGGACGCAAGTCTTGAGAAGCGTAAATTAGGGCGTTGGGGTTGCCATTGCATTTATGGAAAAGTTGTGTTCTAGTAAATTAATGGTAAGATGTGTGGAGGTTTTATCACGGTAGAAAAAATACGTAAAATTTGAGGTGGGCTAGGATTTTAGTTCGCTATAAGGAAGAGAGAGCGGCTTGTATTTATATACGAGTTGGAAGTCGGATAATTATTGTTTTGATTTGGGCCAAGACCATAAATTTTTGTTTGGTAGGTCCAGCTCATGTGGAGACCAATCTCCCTATTTCTAGAACTTACAAAGTCACGGAAAAATACAAAGAGACTTTTGGGGAAAACATACTCTCTTTATTCTCCCAATCTTGTTCATTGCACCGAAGCTACAAGAATTATGGAGTGGGTTTTTGAAGGGGTGCTAGTTAGTATACAAGAAGCAAGAGATCGGAAGATTGGTGAGCGTGAAAATAATTCAACTAGGTGTGAGTCTAGAGTGAGTGCAATACATTCGGAGAGAGTAACAAAGGAGTGAGAATAAAATTTCACTAGGTGTGTTGAGAGTGTGTACAAAAGATATATCCGGGTTGGTTAGGGATAGAATATTGATTATAAACACGAGTGAAATTTGTACTATATTTTTCTCAATTAGTGAAATTGGTGCTCTCCATTTTTGAGTGCTCTCTTCCTTCATTATTTTTGGCTTCATATATATTTTACTTCATTGTCATCAGTTTCCGTGTGCTTGTGGCTTATTCCGCTGCCCCACCTTACCTAACAAGTGGTATCAAAGCTCAAGGTTTGCTTGGGTAGTTTTTGTTCAAAGATCATGGGCAACTTTGGAGTGCAAAAGTTTGATGGCACGTGGAGTTTTACTTTTTGGCAAAGACGGGTAAATGACATCCTAATTCACGTGGCTTGACAAGAGTGTTGAAAGGAAGGGATGGGAAGCCGGAAAATATGGACGACGATGGCTGGGCGGATATCGAGCCAAGGTGTGTAAGTACTATTCGTCTCTGTATTGCCGATAACATTATTAATAATTTATGGATGAAAATTCTGCACCAAAATTGTGGGAAAAGTTAGAGTAGTTGTATCTCTCGAAAAGCTTGACCAAAAAATTAAAATTGAAGCGAGATTTGTATCGGCTGAAGATAAAAGAAAGTGGGAATCTTATGGACCACATAAACCTTGTTATCGAAGAAAAGTCACAGACAATGTTGATGAAGCCGTTAACTGTAAATCAGTTCGGCCAACAATATATATATAAACACAAGTTACATCAAGGTCCCTACAAATATAATAATATACAATATAATCCTAAATATACATAAAGCTATATTCTAACACTCCCCCTAAAGCTAGAGCATAAATATCATGCATGCCCAGCTTGTTACAAATATAACCAATTCTATTCCCAGCTTGTAAATACATCCGCGAGTTGATCCCCGGTTTTAACATAACTCGTGACAATCACTTTTTCTTGAAGTTTCTCTCGAACAAAATGGCAATCAATCTCTATGTGTTTTGTTCGTTCATGGAACACTGGATTTGAGTCAATATGAATGGCTGCCTGGTTATCACATCATAATTGCATAGGTAATGAGTTACCAATACCAATCTCACAAAGGAGCTGACGAATCCACACAAGTTCACACGTGGCATTAGCCATAGCTCTATACTCAGACTCCGCACTAGATCTTGACACCATCGGTTGTTTTTTACTCTTCCAAGATACCAAATTACCTCCAACAAATACACAGTATCCTGAAGTAGATCTCTTATCTGGAGAACCTACCCAATCAGCATCAGCAAACCCTTCAATCTTCATATGTCTATGATCACGATATAATACACCTTGCCCTGGAGCCTGTTTAAGATATCTTAGAATCCTTACAGCAGCATCCCAACGAGTAGTTTGTGGTGAGGACATAAACCGACTTACAACACTAATCGCAAAAGCAATATCGGCCTAGTTACGCTAGGTAATTCAATTTACCAACAAGTCGACGATATCTATCTGGCTCTGCAAATTATTCACCATCTTCAGTCCTAAGTTTTAGATTTGGCTCCATAGGACTAACATAAGGTTTTGCTTCTAGCATTCCTGTCTCACCCAACAAATCAAGCACATACTTTCTTTGAGACAAGAAGATACCTTGCTTGCAACGAGCAACCTCAATACCCAAGAAGTATTTCAAACTACCTAAATCCTTAGTTTGAAATTTCATTTGAAGAAACTCCTTAAGTGTACTAATGCCTGTGTTGTCACTACCAGTAATAACAATATCATCTACATACACAACCAATAAAACAATACCTGCACTACTCTCGATAAAATATAGAATGATCACTGTGACATCTCGTAAGACCAAACTCTATCACCACATCACTGAATCTGCCAAACCACGCACGTGGAGACTGTTTCAAACCATACAACGACCGCTTTAATTTGCAAACCATACCAGATAACTCCCCCTGAGCAACAAACCCGGGTGGTTGCTCCATATACACCTTTTCCTGTAAATCACCATGAAGAAAAGCATTCTTCACATCAAGCTGATGAAGTGGCCAATGATAAGATGCAACAAGTGATATAAGTAAGCGAACAGAAGCAAGTTTAGCAACTGGAGAAAATGTATCAGAATAATCTACACCATATGTTTGAGCATATCCTTTGGCAACAAGACGAGCCTTAAGACGAGCCAAAGTACCATCGGGATTTACCTTAACCGTATACACCCATTTACACCCAATAGCATTTTTACCGGTGGGTAGAGAAACCAAATCCCAAGTCTGATTATGCATAACAGCACTCATCTCTTCTTCCATAGCTACTCGCCATCCAGGATGACTCACTGCTTCAGACACAGACTTTGGAATAGAATAAGACTCAAGAAGACCAACAAACGCACAATGTTCAGGAGATAACCCATTATAGTTAACAAAGTTAGAAACAAAATATAAAGTACAAGTACGTTTACCTTTGCGATGAGCAATAGGAACATCAAGATCCGAAGAAGAATCAACCATGGTAGGATTGAGCGACGAACGAACTGGCTTAGTAGGAACAGAATCAGGAGGCAAATTCTTTAAAGGGCACGTGCGACGAGAATAAACCTGATGAATAGGAGGCCGAACCATCGGTGGAACAGGAGCGGGAGAAGAAGTGGCCCACACCACTCGATAAATACGAAAATCATCTTCGGACAAAAAATCAACATCAACAGAAGGTGCAACAGAGATGGGATAAAACGGTGTAGACTCATGAAATGTAACATCAGCACAAACAAAGTAACGGTTCAATTCGGGAGAAAAATATCGATTCGCTTTCTGACTACGAGAATAACCCAAAAAGATGCATTTAAGAGCCTTGGGATCTAATTTAGTAAGACTGGGACGGTGATTATGAACAAAACAAACAGACCCAAATATCCGTGGAGGAGCGGAATAAAGAGACCGTGAAGGAAACAAGACGCGATACGGAATTTCACCCTGAAGAACAGAAGAAGGCATCCTATTAATTAGATGACAGACAATTAAGACAACATCAGCCCAAAAATGTTTAGGTACATTCATCTGAAAAGAGAGAGCACGGGCAACTTCAAGTAAATGGCGATTTTTACGCTCAGCAACTCCATTTTGCTGAGGTGTATCAATATAGGAGGACTGATGAAGCATACCACGACTAGCCATAAATCGAGAATAGACATGAGAAAAGTACTCCTGAGCATTATCACTGCGAAGGAGTTTAACAGGCACACTAAATTGAGTTTCAATTTCAGCACAAAAATCTGAAAAAATATTAAACAATTCAGAACGATTTTTCATTAAATAAATCCAAGTTACACGGGAATAATCATCCACAAATGTGACAAAATACCGATAACCCAACTTAGAAACAACAGGACTAGGACCCCATACATCAGAGTGTACAACATCAAATGGGGCATGAACCCGCTTATTAACTCTAGGAAAATAAGAAATACGATGATGTTTTGCAAATTGACAAGCATCACACACAAGATCAGATAGCGAGGATAAATCCGGACACAACTTCTTGAGACTAGACATAGAAGGATGACCCAAATGGCAATGAATCTGGAAAGGAGAAACTGAAGAACTGGAACACGCAGTAGACGCCACAGGCTCAAAAAAATATAGTCCACCTGATTCTCGCCCTCTACCAATAATCCTTTTCGTCGCACGATCCTGAAATACACAATGAGTTGGAAAAAATGAGACCTCACAATGATGATCACGAGTAAATCGACTAATAGACAAAAGATTAAATGAAAAACCCGAAATATACAAAACCGAGGACAATTGAAGAGACGACGTGAGACATATATTACCGCGCCCCTGAATAAGAGCAATCGAACCATCTGCTAGTGTCACATTAGAATTACCCAACACACTAGTAAACGAAGAAAAGAGACCACGGTTGCCAGTCATATGATCGGAGGCACCGGAATCAAGAACCCATTGACATCCGCATTTAAGAAAAACATGCGGTATGGTTACCTGATTGAACAAAAGTAGCAGTAGAGGAAGAAGAAGAGGCCTGAAACTATGTGTAACGAGCAAACTCTTCATCAGACATCATCACCATCTTACTCTCACTAGGCTGACTTGGCTGAGTAGATGGAGGTTGTGTAGAAGGATGATTAACACTATCAGAAGTAGAAGCAACATGAGCAAAGTTATCTGCAGGTGGTTTCCCATGTAGTTTCCAGCAACGATTAATAGTATGACATGTAGCACCACAATGATAACAAATACGAGACTCTGAACTCGATTTACCACCACCACGACCATTACGACCACCAGTTTGACCCCAAGTACGACCCCTTCTACCAGGACTCCTTCCACCACGACCACCATAGTCAAATCCGCGTGATTCTTGTCCTAGAAGTGCAGAGGATTCACGCATATGATTAACACTACCAAGATATTACTAGTACCGATTCTAAAGAAGCGAAGAACCCGAGAAAATGCATCTTGAAGAGAACCAACATCGGTGCCGATAAAATCTGCGAACGAGCGGTACTAAACTCGCATCGCAAACCAAAGAAGAAATCCAAGTATCATTAATTGTTCTCGCCAGGCTCGCATTTCGACCTAACACCCACACTCAACGGTAATAAAGAACTCCATTCTCAGCCTAATTTCTTGTAATCAACAAAGTATTGAGTCACGCGATCGCGTTGATCCCGACGAAACATCGCACAAGAGAGATCATAAATACGATTCAAATTATCTTTACCGCCATATATAACACCAAGTACTCCCACATATCACGAACGGTAGTGGTATGAGCAACTAATTCTCGCAATTTCTTCATCCATTGAATTCATAAGTTTCCCATATAAATCAAAGATCATCACGCATCCACATAGTATCTTTCTCACGAATGGAAGTAAGATGATCTTCTTTGTTGTCCTTTCAAACTCATTTCAATAACACGACGCCACATCAAATAGTTCTTACCAGTAAGTCGCTTATCATGTCAGTAATCCGTGAACCAACGGAAAAACTTCATAAATTACAACCTTACCATCGAGGGTTCGAAGTAGTCATTATACGATTTATAGAAAAAATCAAACAAACAAACACCAAACCGAACAAAACAAGCACACTCACCGCAGCTTGCAAACCAACCAACCAAAAAATCACCAAATTAGAAAATTGACAATGAACCTTAGATGAACATGAGTAGGCGAACCGATGCGTGAAAGTCCGGCGAAAAAGACGCCCGGCGTGAGCGTGTGAAGCATTATTCTATTCGCACCGACCGCGTAAAACAACTTACAGACTTGGTCGCCTATACTAGACGACTACACAGAAGAAGTTGCGTGGTCTAAATTCTAACCAATTCCAACATCGCACTGTGAAGAACTTGACGGCAGTTAGAGTGTTCGTAAAATGAAGAACACGAACCCATCATACTACACTAGGGTTTAATACACATAAACCATTGATGTAGCCTTTCACCATAATCTCATAATCACCAAGAATCATGCTTTGATACCATGTTATCGAAGAAAAGTCACAGACAATGTTGATGAAGCCGTTAATTGTAAATCAGTTCGGCCAACAATATATATATATAAACACAAGTTACATCAAGGTTCCTACAAATATAATAATATACAATATAATCCTAAATATACATAAAGCTATATTCTAACAAACCTGTTCAATGGGCTCGTTGATCAACTTGCAAAGGTTGATGTGAAACTTGAGGAAGAAGATAAGTCCCTTTTACTTCTCACCTCACATCCCGATTTGTATGATAATTTGGTCACCACAATTCTATATGGCAAAGATACACCGACTATGGAGGATGTTGAGTCAACTCTTGTATCTAACCATAAAGGAAGCAGCCAAATTGTGGAGATAACCTAAAATTCAGTTTTGGTTTCTCATGAAGGGAAACAAAGGGGAAGGTCAAATGTCGAGGGATTTGGTTGTAGCAAGTACAAATCTAAGGATGGTGGAAAGGGTGCACAATGTTACAAGTGCGGAGAATGGGTCACATAGAGAGAAATTGTCCGACTTGGAAAACGAAAGATAGTGAGTGATGAGGCTAAGAATTCTTCGGCGGTAGTGTTTGATGAAGGAAATTTTCTCAGTCTCCAAAATTTGGAAATTCTTCTTGACCTCACCATTTTTACTCTAATCATTCCCAACCATAGGTTCCTCGAGCTGTTTTCCGCTCCTCAAAGCCACTGCCTTACAATACTCCCCGCTCCCTAGGATTAGGTTCAGGTTTACCTGGTAACATTCCTGGAGCTAGAGCAGTAAAAGATGAAGCAGCTTGTTGTGCAGTTTGGGTCTCTAGCATCTTATTGTGTATACCCAAAGTTACTACTTTAGATGTTAAATTCCTTATTGCTTCATTTACCGCTTGACCCTGTAGTTTAAACTCTATATTGTTTTTGTTGGGTGACCACAAAATTTTCTAACAAGCTTTCTATATTCCACTTTTAAGGAGGTGGATTGAAAGGCCTAGGGTGAAAACTAGGGGGTTGGTTAATATTGTTTTGAGGTGCTGGGTAGGATTGTTCTTATATGAAAAATTTGGGTGATTCCTCCAACTTGGATTGTAAGTGTTTGACAATGGATCATTGAAGGGTCTTTGGTTGAAGTTGTTCAGGGCATTAACTTGGACCCAAATTGAAGAAATGATTTTCCTACTTGACAATCAACAGGGAGATGACCCAAAACACCACATTGCACATGGGAAACTATTGTTACTCACCACAACACTCACATTCAATTTATCAATTTTTGAATTCAATGCATCAAACTTAGCCGCAAGCATATCAAGAGCATTAATCTCTAACTTACCTCAAACTCCTTTTGATTGATCGGTGCCTCTTTACGTTGACAATTGAGAGTGATTGGTGGTTCATATATGCTTCATCGACATTCTTGTTTATGAGAGCACCACCTTCTACCGTATCAATGAAAATCTTCTCACTATAAGTGAGCCCATTGTCTAATATATGGACAATCAGCTACTTCTCCTATCCATGGTGAGGGCCCAATTTAAGCATTTCTCCAAATTTTTCCCACGTTTCATACATTGATTCATTTGGCTGTTGTGAAAAACTTGTGATTTGATTTCTCATCATCAGTGGAAAATACTACCCCAAAAAATGCTTGCGACAGCTGATTCCAAAAGTTATAGAACCTGCAGCAAGGAGTGTAACCACTCTATCTCTCAAAGAAAATGGAAACAACCTTAGTTTTATGGCATCGTTGGATGGTCCATTTATTTTTCAAGTGTCACAGTACTCAAGAAAAATCTTCAAGTGGAAATTTGGATCCTCGGTGGGCAATCCTCCAAACTAGCTTTGTTGCACTATAGAAATCAACAAATATTTCAATTCAAAGTTGTTTGCTTCGACATAAGGCCTTGTGATCCCTGTTTGCAACCCTTGAGTGTAGGGTGCAGCAAAATCCCTCAATGTCCTAGTATCCATTTCGGCTGCCATTTTTGATTTAAATAACTTTTTACCGGTGTGATTCCTTTTGAAAATGTCTTCTCATGTGAAAAGTTATCTCGATCTTTGGATCCACCTTAAGTAGAATGTCAGCAATTCGAGTTTTTTGCATAAAAGAGATAAGCAGCGAGTAAAAGCCAACAAACGAGCACTCTAAAAACAAGCAAGACTAAATAGGGCGAAATAAAAAGTGTCTACTCTAACCAAATTGCAACGGCGCTTGAACACTTGTGTGTGATTTTCAAAATAATCACCGAATGCTAACAGAAGTGCACAACTT
The DNA here is from genome assembly GCA_013146195.2 of Codonopsis lanceolata. Classification (NCBI taxonomy): domain Eukaryota; kingdom Viridiplantae; phylum Streptophyta; class Magnoliopsida; order Asterales; family Campanulaceae; genus Codonopsis; species Codonopsis lanceolata. Next base: position 103,895,985 of record CM028378.1, read on the forward strand.
ATTGTATAGTATTTAAGATGTTGATCTGACATGGACTTCGAACCAAGTATCGAAATATTGAGAACTTAAATTATCTAGACAAATTAATTTCAAGGTTTTTGGATTAACTAAAACTAAACTAACTAGGTTAATTTTTTTTTGATAAGTAAAGAGTAATATAAATAACATGCTTCAAAACAGGTGACGCAGCCTTTGTACACTAGGAGTATACAAACTACTCAGCTCTAAAACTATTCACAAAATTCACAAAAGAATGCCCGAGAGATAGATTTGTCGCTGAACACCAGAAAAACAATGTGCGCAAAAGACAGTCTCTCAATTGATCCAGCGGAACCTCACTATTATCGAAAATTCTCCTGTTCCTCTCTTTCCAAATAGTCCACCAAACACCCGCCGGAATAGCACCCCAAAGAATATTGCTCCTCCTACGATTGGAACGAGACCAACTCAAAAGCATCCCCTGAACAGAACTGAGCATTACCCACGAGATCCCATAAAGCCCCAGAACCGTATACCATAAAGAGCGAGCCACCGCCCAGTAACAAGTGATTGACACTCACTTTGTCGCCTTTGCACATGTAACACCGGTTCACATAAACCATCCCCCTTTTGCGAATGTTTTCTCCCGTAAGAATCGCCTCATGACAAGCTTCCCAAACAACAAATGCAACGCGACTGGGAGCAATATTCCTCCAAATTCCTTTCCAAGGAAAGGGATCCCCCACTCTGTCCGACATAGCACAAAAATAAGATCTAACAGAGATCATTTTGCTGTTCGATGCATCCACACCTTGCCTTATCAATTTTTCTCCCGTCAATCTGAAGCGAATAAAGCGAAGTGAAAAAATTTCCACAAACCTCCATCTCTCAATCTTGAAGATCCCTACAAAACAAGGGATTCCAAACCACTCTACCCTGATCAATATGCAACACCGAACTAACATAGCAGTTTTTGTCCACCGCCAAATTGTACAACTCAGGATAGACTCTCCACAGTTCCTCTTCCCCACACCACTTGTCTTTCCAAACTCTCACTCTCGAACCATTGCCAACCTCAAAAGAAACAAACCTTTCAAACTGCGCCCACCCTTTACAAATACCTTTCCAAACTCCTGACCCAAAAGAACCGACGACGATTTTAGGAAACCAAAAATAACTAGGTTAATTTAACCAAGTAAAATACGAAATTGGATTTTTGATTGAAAACAATAATAAAAGCTTACAGTATTTCGGTTCACCACGACGATAAATCTATAAACTCCGCAACGTTTTTCCCGTTTATATCGAATGTCATGTCTTGAAGGTAAATTGTGCCAATTTAGCTGATTATATTCTCTCAATGAATTGATCTAAACCCATTACGTCCCACAATTAGCCTCTAGAAGTTCAATCTATTGTCATACACATGAATTCTTAGTTCGATTTTAGGGTTCTATTACCTACATTTAACCTTTTGGTCCTTCGTATCAAAGATTCTTGAATGAAAGTAGGAGTTTCTCTTTTCAGTCCTTCACTACCACACATTCATATAATTTCTAAAATCGAATCAAAACAGCTAACATTCATAAAATAGATGGAAAGATCGTAATTTTGCTTGTAAATTCATCGCGGGCTACTCCTAATCCTAGAAAAAGAGAACTACTCGCGCATAATTGAAGAAATCAACAAGAACATCAAAAGAAACATCATGGAGCAAGAAAATCAAAATAGCAAAAGTAAAGAGAGGGAAAGAAAAAAAGCTTGTTTCCAAAACTGCTTCCAAATGATGATTCATGAAAAATAATCTTCAAACTTCTGTTTCACAATCAAAATTTCTTCTCGAGATAATATAAGAGTGCGTCTCCTCTCTTTCTTACGTGCGTTTCCTCCCCTATCTAAGGGACACCAAAATTAATCAGCGACTCCTAATTTTCTCTCTAATAAAGACAAAAAACTTAGGAAGATCGTTCTATGGGTATTTTATGTTCGACGGATCTCCCTGACCCGACCTAATGGTGCACTGAGATTTAAGAGAGTAGGGCTTCGTCTTATGAATTATGATTTGTATAGCGGTCTCACAGGAGACCTATTCAAACAGTAAAAACCAGGAGCTGCATCATTCTTTGCAAAATAAATTTTGGCTAGGGTGTGAATGCTGCTGCGAAAACCTTCATTTTTTAAGTAGCTAGCCACCCACAAAATGTACCTCAAGCTTGTCTTTTCATCAAAATGCTCCAAATTTGCACAAATAAACTCAATGGCGATAAACTGAACCAAAACAACTAATTTTTCTATGATAAATACATGATTAGATACAAAAAGTGATGTGGGACAAGATTGGAGTAGTTTATTCTTAAATTTGATTATTTTACTATTTTTATAAATTTCGAATTTGTAATAAATAGGGTAGTATTAATTTTATTTAGAAGTACATATAGATCCCTAATTGATGAATTTAAAGTCCTAGTTGGTTACTAGATAAGTTAAGGCAGTTTTTTGGAAGTTATAACTTCCTTTTCAACCGCTATGAACCTTACAAATACATGTTTAATGTCAATTCCGAATTTGTGAGAGAAAATTGAATAACATTAGGGTTTAATCCTTTTTTCTGGTGGATTCCAGTTGTTTGTTCCAAGTGGATTCTAGGATTAATAAGGTTTGACGTGTTCAACCTTAATTTAAAGGGTTTTTTCGTAGTGAGAGCCCTTGATTAATCCTTCGGGTTTAATCTAAAACCTTTCCTCGTATCAAGTGGTATGAAAGCGAGCGAGGTTTTTCCTTGGCAATGGCATACAAAGATGGAGACAATGATTCTATCGTGAGTGACGATGATGTTGTTGTCTCTTTAGTGCTGAAGGATTTGGCTGCGAGGCTTCTAATCTTGGCTGAGCATCTTCAACAAAAGGAGGCGAGGATGCAAGCCACATGGGTTGACCAAGGCATCACACATGGCAAAGATGGGGAACAAAGATTACTAGAGGATCAGATGAAAATATAAATTTTCTTGAGGTTGCTTTTGGGGACTTGTCTGATCATGTTGCTCAATTATTTATCGAGCGAGAGGGCTATGAACATCGTGCTTTTGTGTATACAGAAGATATTGTGATTGCAAAATTATTTGATAAGGATGATGTGCATATGTTCGTGGCTGATAAGGTATGCCCATGTGGTATGTCAAGTGAGCGTTTGTTCGGCATTGCAACTTATATGCGTGCCTATGCAGTATGTCAAACAAGCTTCTGTTAGGCGTTCCAACTACTATGGTGTGCTCTTGTCCTATGTAAAGGGGTCTGTTCAGCTCTACCTCCCTTCAAGTTTTTGAGTCCTTTTCAATTACATAATTGTTCAAGGATTTTGAAGAATCAAAGTTACGAAGAACCTGTGCTACTCAAAATATCTCTTCATTTGGCAAGGAAATAATCAAGTTTCTAGTATGAACTTGAGGACGAGTTCTTTTCAAGAACGGGTGTCTGATGTGGGACAAGATTGTAGCCGTTTATTCTTAGGTTTGATTATTTTTACTATTGTTATAAATTTCGAATTTGTAATTAATAGGGTAGTATTTTTTTTATTTAGAAGTAGATTTAGATCCCTGATTGATGAATTTAAAATCCTAGTTGGTTACTAGATAAGTTAGGACAGTTTTTTGGAAGTAATAACTTCCCAACCGCTATGAACCTTACAAATACATGTTTGATGTAAATTCCGAATTGTTGAGAGAAAATTGAATAAAATTAGGGTTTAATCCTTTTTTCTGGTGGATTCCACTTGTTCGTTCCTAGTGGATTCTAGGATTAATAAGGTTCGACTTGTTTAACCTTTATTTAAAGGGTTTTTTCGTAGTAAGAGCCCTTGATTAATCCTTCGGGTTTAATCTAAAACCTTTCCCCATATGAAGAAGTAGCCTAAAATTTCTTAAAGGTATAAATAATATGCGCAGAGTCAGCTCTGAGCATAGAGTCCCTTCTTCACACGTTTTTTGGTGCACAGAGTCAGCTTTGCCTTTAGTTAATTCGGTTGTAGAGTATGTGGATAGTTTACTGCTGACAAGGTTCTTTTGATTGAGTATACTTGTAGTGTACACAGGTTGTGTCGCCTGTTTGGGTGACCTTTGTTTATATATTACTAAAAAAAAGTAATCTTGCTATTACATCTCTTGGCATCAGCGTAACAGTCCTCACTTTTTCGCCCAATCATTCACTCGCATGAAGATAAATATTTGGCTTGATGGACGCAGAATGACATATGCAAACTGTACAATTATTCATTAAGAATACAAAATAGGAAACATAGTAATAAAAAAATGAATCAGATACTATTATTATGGCCAGCAATGGCCATGTATGAAGTTGGTTATGTGGTCGCCAACTGGGCCAATAGAAAATAGATGATAAATACCCGTGGCTGGAAAATAATGCACAATGTTGAGTTATTGCTATGAATTATCCAGAAGTTGCATGTATTGCCTTGAAATCAACTTTGAATGCAATGGTTTATCTGTGATTTAATCAAATCACTATCAATTATACCCAGAATTCCTAGTTGGAACCCCAGGCTGTATATAAAGAACTGGCTTTTGAAAAGTACTAGTGTTGGTGTCTGATTTTCAAACAACTCATGAAAGTTGAGGTGCTTTGCTTACTATACAAGAACAGGTTCAAGTGATCTCCACGATGTTTGAAAAGTTTACTGTCAAATATCTACTAGATGCTCCATGAGGAATATTAGAGCTTTGAGTGTTTTCCTGAAAGTTATCTGGATTTTGTTGTGCATCATAGTTACTATGTCATGAGTCATGGCATTACTTCTTACCAACTTGTTGGCTGCTTCTCTTCATTCTTTTTTTAAGCATTTGGAACATTTTTGCAGGTTATTAGTCCCGAGCTTACTTTCTACAATACATCAAAATATGCAGGAGAAGCATCAGTCCTCTCTAACAAACTTCTGCATGCCCAATTGGATGCGTTCTGCAGGTCTTTTTCTCTTTGTTTCTATCTACAGTAGCTGGTTTACTTTTTTCACTTTATTGACATTGTTTAGATTTTCTATTTTCCCACCGACACTGATGCATTAAACTGTTGGTGTGCTCCAGTATGAGTATGCGCTGGTACTTTGCCTACATGTAGATGTTGGTCTCTTAACTCTCTTACATTTGGTTGACATCCCTTATCATGTCATCTGCCTTTTGAGGTCATGTATCCATTTCAGGATATAATTGGTTCAGGGAGTTTCTTTTTCATTTGATTTCTGCTTGATAGGTTAAATTTATTTCATTGCTTTCCTAAATTCTTACCCTTACATTAAAAAAACCAGAAAAAGTTTTCTACTGAGAGTTGTACATTCTAATGTTTCCGGTGGTGTTGCAGAGTACGCAAGTGATTATAAAATGTACCGGATGAAATGAGTATACTGAAACTGAATGTCATAATTGTTCTTTTTCTTTTCCTATTCTGATTTTAGCTCATAGTTAAAAATGATATCTGTAGTGTGGCCATGACTAGAAGTTGGATTTTTGTATATGTATATGAGGTGAACTTTATATGTACAAGATTCGCTATGCAATCAGCTAGAGTTTCTATGATTAAAGTGTGTAAAGTCAACTTCATAAATCATGTTTGTAAAAGTAGCAGTTATTGATGCAAGGAAATATTTGGTGTCAATGTGCTGTGACAGGCTCATTTTAAAGGGTGATACAATGGAAATGAGTGCAAATGCGCTTGGATTAACAATGGAGAGCAATGGGATCAGAATACTTGAGCCTTTTGATACGTCAGTGAAATTCTCCAATGCCTCTGGGAAGACAAACATACATGTGGCGGTTTCAGATATATTCATGAACTTTTCATTCAGCACCTTAAGACTATTTTTAGCAGTTGAGGAAGACATTTTGGCATTTCTGAGGATGACATCGAGGAAAATGACAGTGGTCTGCTCTGAGTTTGACAAAATTGGAACCATTAAAAGTAGGTCAACACTTTAGATAAACTAAATTTTATTCATTCATTCATTCACTTTCTCTCTCCACTACTGAATCTTAGTTCTTATTGTAATGGCTGATGTTACCTTTATTTCCTGATTGTTGTGCATTCAGATCCTCACAATGACCAAACATATGCATTCTGGAGACCTCACGCACCTTCTGGTTTTGCTGTTCTTGGTGATTACCTGACGCCAATGTTAGTAACTTTATCTAGGATTATCTTTTGTTTCGCTGATCATTTAATTATGCCTTTGATAGAATTAACAGTAATCTATTTATGATAGTGACAAGCCACCTACGAAAGGAGTTCTTGCTGTGAATACCAGTTTCGTAAGAATCAAGAGACCAGAGGGCTTCAGTTTATTGTGGGCACCCTCAGCTTCTAATGACATTGCAGACTCTCAAGAGTCTGCGCAAAGAACGGTCATTGATGAAGGGGATAAAAGCTGTTCCATTTGGTTCCCAGAAGCCCCCAAAGGTTATGTTGCACTGGGTTGTGTGGTTTCTTCTGGAAGGTCACAACCTCCATTATCGTCTGCCTTCTGTATACTGGCTTCTTTAGTTTCTCCCTGTGCGCTGAGAGATTGTATCACTATCAACTCGTCCACTATGTATGTGATGTTTCCCAAGGGCTGTAAATTTTCTTGTACTGCCTCCGTCTCAAAATTATTGTCCAATTTGACCCGGACCCGGCATTCTGATTAAGGAAAAACAATAGATTTGATTATTAATATTGGTTTGATGTGTAGTTTCCTTTAAAGTCTATGTGTATGTGGTCCATAATTAAAGTAAGATGAAAAAAGTAAGGGTAAAGTGGTAAAAGTTTTGTCCTAAAAAGGAAATCTTTAAACAAGACAATTATTTTGGGACGGACGAAAAAGGAAAACAGGACAATAATTTTGGGACGGAGGGAGTGTTAATTATGTGCTATCCATTCATCTTGATAATCTACTTTTTCCTCCATGGAGTTCATGCTGGGCAAGTTATAGCTCAAGTTATGACTGAAATGGGCATAGAGTGGAATTTTTTTTTTGAAACTATCTTGTGGTAAATTTCATGTTAATTTGAGCCCTTAGTTTTTCATCATACTTTCATGCTACAGTTATTTCTAGTTTTGTTGGTAGATTTCAGTTTGAACTTCTTTTTCTACCGTCTACTAATGTCAGAATTTGCAGATCTTCTCGTTTGGCATTTTGGCGTGTGGATAATTCTGTTGGAACTTTTCTTCCTGCGGACCCTACTACTCTGAGATCAACTAGTAGAGCTTGTGAATTGCGTCATATACTTTTCGGCTTCCGCGACGTATCTTCGAAGGTATCAGGTAGTTCAGATGTCCATACATCTCGAAATGATCATATTATCCAAACAGAAGGGTCATCAAATGCAAATTCTGGGCTGCGTTCTCAACCTGTTGCTAGTTTTCGCTTGATATGGTGGAATCAAGGTTCAGGATCTAGAAAAAAGTTGTCTATATGGCGTCCTGTCGTCCCTCAAGGAATGGTATATTTTGGTGATATTGCAGTTAAAGGGTATGTAATACTTGTTTCATGTTTGTCTTTTGGCCTGACCCATCATTTAATTTAACTATGAATTACTTGGCTGCCGCCTGCCAACATGGTAATGCATATTCTAAGGCCCCATTTAGTTTCAGGGAAGACATTCTGGAAAGTGATTTTATGATAATAAACTTCCTCAAAACAGTAAGATTCAATTTTTTTTGTCGTTAAGCCCCTGAAAACATGATTGGGAAGTATATTTCATATTTTTTTGACACACCATCTCATATGTATTTCTACTCAACAAATTCGTGAATTGGCAAGATTTTTTGGGTTGCTGTGACATTTGTCTCATACACACGATTGCAGAATAGTCAGGAGAGTTGAAGTGGGGGAATCTTTGCATTTTAGTTTTAGCACCTAGATCATTTCTATATGGATTGGTTTCAGCAGGTGAGCGTTGGTGATAGAGATGTCAGGCCAGCTGTAAACATTGGAAGGGACAGCTACTGCAAAGAAGGGTTTTTTGTTTTTAGCAGGTGATGCAACATCTTTGAGGCTATTGCAAGGAACTTTGGTACCGTGATGAATCTAAGACAAGATGAAAGATTCCAGATCCTTTCCCTCAACCCTTTATCTAAAAAACATAGGGAGAAGATCAAATGTCAAAGTTATGAAAAATTTCAGAACTGAATGTTGAAAAGGTTCTATGTATATTGGAAGAATTGTTAGGAAAATTGGATGAATAGATTCTAATAGAAGAAAAATATTATTGTAGATAGATGGGTAAAAGTGAGGACCGTATGGAAGTCAGTTTAGAAATATGTTTACAAATTTGTAATTCATGACTGGTTCCCGCTGAGTGTTGGGATTTGGTTCTGCTTGATTTAGAGAATAATATGTTGCGCCCATATTATTATATATACCCGACTCCAGGGAACATTGATACGCGCCCATATTATTCTTATTAAGGATGAAATTTCAGAGGTTGAAGCTGTAGCAACTGAAGCAATTGCTTCACAGCTCGTGCTGTGGCTTGTGTCATCTTCTGGGAGTACCTCAATACAATGAAGCAGTCACTCCAAACTGATGAAGCCCTTGCCCCGAAGTCAACCGCTCGCTTCGCAGCACCACCAGCTTTTATTTGCTTTGATAATTAGGATTTACTTTAAGGGGTGGGCTAACCACACCCCAAAACCCTCTCTTTACAGCCCCACTAATTATTTTTGGAAAAATGCCATCGTGTGAAATGCCAATACAGCCCCATGAACTGGTCACAACACCATCAGCCGCACACATCCCATTGTGTGCGGCAACTCTCAGCCGAACTGCCCCCAAAACGTGCGGCCACTCCCAGCCGAACTCTTACCCAAAGCATGCGCATAACCCGTCCAAACAGAGGGCGAGGAGGCGATTGCGAAAGGGAGCTCGATTTGATTATTTGCTCGATTCTTGCGTTGAAGATGAAGCTTGTTCCCAATTTTGCAGCTCTTTGATTGTTTGCTCATTTTGAGTAATTGGGAATTAGGTTCGAAAGGAAAGGTAAGGGAAGAAGAAGATGAAGACGGTGAGAGAGGCGGCAGCCATGGAAGATGAAGACGAAGATGACGATGAGGAATATGGAAGAGGTAGAATGGGGAGTTAAGGTGGGGTGTGGAGAGTAATAGGGTGTAAAGAGAGGGTTTTAGGGTGTAGTTAGCCCGGCCCTTACTTTAAAAGTGTTTCCTTAAATAAGTACGGTTCAAGTTTTCTGGTTTTCTTAGAACTGTAAGCCTATATAAAACCCTCTTTTAACTTAGTTTTTTAGTTGGTTAATTGATATTGAATTTGAGAGATTTCTTTCATAGAAATTGTGTGCAACTTAGTGAGTGTCCTGGATGGAAAACTCGGGATTCAAGCATCGTGGATTCGTTGCTTGCATCTGAAATCTGACTTATCAATTGGAGAATTATCCTGATTGTGGCGCGAATCACAATACCGAGGTTCGCGTCTTCTCAAAGAAGTCGAGTCGAGGTATCATAGATCGTGTAACCTATCTAGGAAGGTTTAGGGGTGCGAGTTATCACATTATTCTAGGGTTTATTGTAAAAAAATGGATTCCTTGGATTGGCTGACATTGGTTAGTTCACTAAGGGACAGATTCACTAAACAACCACCATGTCTATTTGCAATTGAGTATCGATTAGTTGACGGCCCTTATTGGGGGGGGGGGCGGTTGGTTGTTGTGGGTTTGAATGTGTTGGGAGATGAATCAAGTGAGCGTAGGGCTCGACGGGATGAACCAATAGAGAAGAATTTGATGAGCTTGGGTTGGATAAGGCTATGACTATGGTAGAGGAAGGCGTGAGATTCCTTGGAGGGAAGACAACAATTGGAGCACCATCAAAATGAAAATCCCTGTTTTCTGAGGAACAAGTGATCCTGATGACTTCTCTGATGGAGAAAGAAAGATAGAGAAGGTATTTGAATGTCACGACTACGCCAACTTGAGGAAAGTTAAACGGGCTGCTTCTGAATTCATGGATTATGCAAGTATATGGTGGCCAGTTAGTGGCTAATCAGAGAAAAAATGGGAATTGCGGTTACTGCATGGGGAGAGTTGAAGTGTCTTTTGCGGCATCGGTTAATTCCTAGTCATTACTATGGGGGTTCTTCAAAAATTGCAAAAACTGTCCCAAGGATTGAAAAGCGTTGAAGACTTCCATAAAGAGATAGAGATGCTGTTAGCAAGGCCAACTTGGATGCGAATCCAAGGCAACAATGGCGATGTTTCTTGCGGGTTTAAATCCTTCTATTGCCGATGTTGTCGATTTACATTTATGAGAGTTTGGATGAGATGGTACACATGTCTGTCAAGGTAAAGCAACAACATAAGAGGACGGGTACTACTCGTCCAAGTAGCTCGAATCAAGTGCAACAACAAGAAAAGGTGGCAACAAAGACCGAGTTCGAAACCAAGGCAACCACAATTTTGCAAGAATCTCAAGGTAAAACTGAAAACCCGTAGCGCAAGGCTAATAAAGAGCAATGTTTCAAAGGCAAAGGGTGGGGACACATTACAGTAATGGATGATGAAGTTATGACTGGTGAAGTTGAAGAAGAGGATGCTACTGAGATTCGTATGGATGACATGGAAATATGCACTTTGGTGTCAAGGACGGCTTTGAGCGTGCAAGCGATGGAGGATGAAAGTGTACGCGACAACTTCTTTCACAAACGGTGCCCACGTTAAAGATAAAGTTTGTAGTGTTATCGTGGATGGGGGGGAGTTGTGTTAATGTTTCTAGTGCTCTCATGGTGGAGAAATTGGGTTTGCCGACATCGGAGTATCCACAGCGGTATACCGTATAAACTTCAATGGTTGAATAATAGTGGAGAGGTGAAGGGGGAGAAACATGTACTTGTGTCTTTTCGAATCGGATTTTATGAAGATGAGATCCTATGTGATGTTGTTCAGATGCAAGCAATTCATTTATTACTTGGAAGACCATGGCAGTATGATCGACGTGTGAAGCATGATGGGTTTGCTAATAAGTACTCATTTGTGTTCAATCATAAAGGCCAGTTACACTAGTTCCATTGACTCCAAGTCAAGTGCACGAGGATCAAATGATGATGCAAGCCGAGGGTAAGGGTAAACGAACTATTTTATGTTTTGCACGTAGTGATCTTGAAGGTTTTGGAAGTAATGGGGTGTTTGATCAGAGTCAAAGTGCATGGAAGAATGGACCACGGTAGGGATCTCATGTTCGGGTCAAGGGACATTCCAATGATCCACCAATGGCCGATTTGAGGGCAAATCCTTCTCAAGAGGAGGGGTATGATACGTGCTTCAAGGGATTTAAGGATGAAATTTTGAAGGTTGAAGCTCCAGCAAATGAAGCGGTCGCTTCGCAGCTCATGTGGCTTGCGTCATGTTTTGGGAATTCCTCAAAACAATGTAGCGGTCGCTCCAAACTGATGAAGCCCTCGCTCCGAAGTGAAACTTCGCTTCACTCTGTTCGAAGCAGTCGCTTCACAGCGCCACCAGCTTTTATTTACTTTGTTAATTAGGGTTTACTTTATAGGTGTTTCCTTAAATAAGTAGGGTTCGAGGTTTCTGGTTTTTTTAGGATTGTAAGCCTATATAAAGGCCTCTTTTAACTTTGTTTTCTAGTTGGTTAATTGATATTGAATTTGAGTGATTTCTTTCTTAGAAATTGTGTGCGAGTTATTGAGTGTCTTGGATTGGAAACTCGGGATTCAAGCATCGTGGATTCGTTGCTTGCATCTAAAATCCAACTTATCAATTGGAGAATCATCCTGATTGTGGCGTCAATCACAATGCTGAGCTTCACATCTTCTCAAATGCATTGGGTCGAGATGTCATTCGTTGCGTAACCTATCAAGGAAGGTCTTGGGTTGCGAGTTATCGCATTAAACATGGAAAATATATCGTGGAAGTAATATTTGGTGCAACAAATGGAATCCATGTGAAGCCGCTCTGTGGAACATGTGAAAATCTGGAAATACTAGTTTATGCTAAGTAACCTGCATTGTGATTATTACTTGCAATATACTTATAGAGATGTTTTTTTGTTCCTGTTGTGCTAATAAAGATTCAACTTTTTCATTTTCTAGGTATGAACCTCCAAACACGTGCATTGTTCTTCCAGAAGATGATGAACCTTTTAAAGCTCCTCTAGATTTTCAATTTGTTGGACAAATAAAGAAACATAGAGGGACAGAAAGTATATCTTTTTGGCTGCCCCAGGCTCCACCTGGCTTTGTATCCTTGGGCTGTATTGCCTGTAAGGGATCGGCAAAGCAATCTGATTTCAGTTCTTTAAAATGCATGCGGAGTGATATGGTCACTGGTGATCAATTTCTAGAAGAAAGTATATGGGATACATCTGATGCCAGGTTCATCAAAGAACCCTTTAGTGTATGGGGAGTTGACAATCAGCTTGGTACCTTTTTGGTTCGTAGTGGTTTCAAGAAACCTCCGAGAAGGTTTGCTTTAAAGCTTGTAAACCCAGAGGTAACAAGTGGTTCAGACGACATGGTCATTGATGCGGAAATAAGAACGTTCTCTGCAGCACTTTTTGATGACTATGGTGGCTTGGTAAGCATTATTTGTTTCTAACACTTTCACTCTATCCAAAACTGAAAGCTCATCTCACTTCCTTAAAACTATTGTTCTTTGTAAATAACTACCTTTCCATTGTTGGGGCTTTTGTATGAATTATATTGTTGGATGTGAGTATTATTCAACTATCAATGGTCTGTGACTACGTGGGCTTTCCAAAGAGTAGCTATGTCAGATTTATGTAGGGAATCTAGTTCTGTTCTGATGTCTTTTCTTAGTCTCTCTTAGAAATTTTTCTTTTTTTCTCTTTTCTTTTTGTGGGGGTGGGTAGGAGTTCCTCCACATGTTTGTTTTTGATACCTTGTCCACTTTTTACATTCTTAACTCTTTCTAATCAATAAAATATCATACTTCTTCAATATTAAATGATGAGTCAAAACATTGTGTTCGAACTTACAAAATTAAGGGAGAGAGACTCCGGGGGGTTTCAAATCCAACCAACAACATAAAAAGCACTAAAAGTGAAGATTCAGAGGTCTTACTAACGACGGAAATTAGGGAAATATAAGAAACATTATAAGAAGTTAAAGAAGAACGTAGTGGAAAGATAGTTATAGAGAAGCGTATGACCTAGAGGAATGAGAATAACACGTATTTTCTCGGAATCGTTGAGTACGTGGTGAAGATTGATTAAGGAAGATTTAGGTTGGCACTTGTGAGGACTTTAGGGCCTGGCGGAATTCAGATAGAGGGCCTGTTGTCCGAGAGATTTAGAGTATTTCTGCTCCAATTTACCAAATTAAAGGACATACAAATTCACACAAACAATCATGGCAAGAATTTTTTGCTTTTATACAAATAACTATTTTAGGCTTATCAAGGAAGACCATCACTATATTTGAGAAGAGTATAATGTGTAAAAGAAAAAGATGTGTATCATTTTCAGTGACTTGGAGAAGGCTGGTGAGACCATAACTATAATTACTCACGATATGATTTTATTGTATTAAACGAGAGGTAGGCAGATGGTGTTATCACAAAAATAAAATTTGGTTGGGTGTAGCGCTAAAGCACATCTGATGTTTTATGAGATTGACCTATACCTGTAGGTAAGAAGCAAACTTATTCACATATTAGCATATTAGATGATGGTGATAAAGTATACCCAATAGGGAATAACATGAGAGATTATCACCTAAGAGGGTTTGAACATATGTATCGTTGTCCAATGAGTGAGTCGATTAGAATGTGTGAAGGGTGACCTCATTGTATGGACACATTATTTTGGTTATAGCAGTTTTAAAAATTTTAAGTGGAAATCACCAACTTCAGTTTGATTTATTTCTTTTCAAAACTTTATTTGTTCCACTCTAATCAGCCTTCTGCAAACTTACAGATGAATCCATTGTTCAATGTATCCCTGAGCAGCATAGGCTTTAGTCTACATGGAAGACCTGACTACTTGAGTACGACTGTCAGCTTCTCTTTGGCTGCTAGATCATATAATGACAAGTATGAAGCTTGGGAGCCACTTGTTGAACCTGTCGATGGTGTTTTAAGGTGATCTTTTGTACCATGCTCTATCATAATTGTAATCTTTGAAAGCATGGGCAATTTACTGAGGCATACAACATTTGTCCTCACTCAAGCATTATCATAAGTGTACTAGATGTAATTGTCCTACCATTTCCTTTTTGGTTTTTGACTTCCCATATATTTGGCAGAATAAAATACTGACATTTAGATGTTTGCATTTTAAAATATCTTGCTATCTGTCAACAGATGAAGAACAATCATATCTGCGACACAAAGAAAGCTAGTTTATTGTTTTATTTTTTGGTGTCCATGACTTCTGCGAGTATCACAACTATTGGAAGTTATTAAGAACTTCTATGAATATTTGTGTTTGAAAAAGTGCCAATAGTTTAGAAGTAATCTCCACAAGTTGGCTCGTGTTATTTTCATCTTTGGGATTTTGTCGCAATAAGTTAGTATCTATCATGTGTGGCATTTGATTTTATTTTTCTGTAAAAAAATGGAATATTTAAATTGCAAGAGTTCTGGTTTTCCCTGTCTTACCAAACCCTTATTTCAAGATTAGTCAAGTGTCTGCCAATCCATCTGCTACCGTGAGAGGGGCAGAGGGAAGATATGTTTATTTTTTAGGCAGATAGGTTGATTGAAATCCTGTTATGACTGATATTATTCTAAATGTTAGTGAAAGCCTATTGGTACTTCCTCGACACATTTGATTTTTCCGTGCTCCTCTGTGTATGTTTGTGTGTGTGTGTGTGTGAGAGAGAGAGAGAGGTGAAAACAATCAAAATATTTTTTAAAACGCTAAGCCAAAAATTAAACTTAAAAAGTAGAAAAAGGTGAAAAATGACAATGTTTAAGGAAATGTTTTAAAGAATTATTACATTTTAATTCTTAACATCAGCGAAAACAAGATAATTTTTATTTTTATATTTTAAATAGATATATTTTTTCGATCATGCTTATGACTCGTTACATGTTTCATTGTAAAATAATTAATTCATTAAAGTATTTATCTACCAAAATTTTAGATAATTTTTGATATTTTTTTCACTAATAAATGACTAATTTTATTAGAACAATATTCTTATAAAAATAAATTCAATAATAACCATATGGTAGGTATTGAATTGATGTTCGGTTTAAATCAATTCTAAATTAACATTTAGAATCAATTGTTATTGTGTTCAAAAGGTATTAAAACTTTACTACATGATATGAAATATGATTTTACTCTTGGATTATTTTTTACAACTGTATCTTTTAATTTAATCTAATTATAGATTTTTTTATTTCAATAAGCAAAGATCACTTGTTTTCTAATAATTAGGTTGACAAAAAGTATTTTTTTAATAGTATTAGTTTTTTATTATGTTACATGACTCTAGCCATGAATTCAATTGATTAAACTTTGAAAAAAATAAAAAAGATTAATTATGTTGTATATGTGGGCGGTAACCAAATATCGTTTGATATTTTTTGAGTTTGATAAGTATGTAGACTGTTTGACAACTTGATATGGGCAAGTAATCAAAGGGTAATGTTGTTAAAATGTGTGTTTAATTGATGTAATATTTGGTCCTCTAGTGGATAAGAAAAAATTGTTGTGGAAATAGCCTCACCCTTATGTTAATTAGTCATTTGTACATATTTTAACAAATACATACATGTTTGTGTGCATGTGTGTGTGCATGTGTATATATATGCATATATCAAAAAAAATGTATAACTTTGAGTTTTCGGTTACTTTTTAAAAATGTTTTTTGTCCAAAATCCTTGATGAAAGTTGATGGAGTGACTAACATAACAGCAAAATTGAAGTACAATGATGAAAGTGACTAAAAATATAGTAGTGTGACCTTAAATAATAAAAACATGGGGTGACCAATTTGCTATTTACGACTTTGTTCCAATTATTGATCTGTCTAAGTCTCTCTTTCTTTTCCTGTCTCTGTCGGTCTCTCTCGCTCTCACCGCCTCACATACGCAAATATTTCATTGTCATGTTCAGGTACCAGTATGATCTGAATTCCCCAGGTGCTGCATCTCAGTTACGGCTTACCTCTACAAGGGATCTGAATGTGAACATTACAGTGTCTAATGCAAATACGTTGCTTCAAGCTTATGCCAGCTGGAATAATCTTAGTCAAGTGCACGAATCATCCAGAGAAAGGGTTATTTCTTTCATCTCCTTTAAACTCTATTGCAGTTTCTGTACCTTTCATTTGCAACAGCTTATTCGACTTAATATTTGTTGTTTTGTTACTCTTTTTTGTCCTTATTTTCTTGGTCTGTTAAACAGGAAGCAGCCTCTCCAGCATATAGAGGAAAACCTATCATTGATGTTCATCACAAAAGGAACTATTATGTGATCCCACAAAATAAACTTGGTCAGGACATTTTCATCAGAGCAACTGAAGTGAGGGGACTTCCAAACATAATCAAGATGCCATCTGGAGAAATGAAGCCTTTTAGAGTTCCAGTTTCAAAGAATTTGTTGGATTCCCACTTGAAAGGAAATATTTGCAAGAAACTCAGAACAATGGTGACATTCATCATAGCAGAGGCAGAGGTGTGGTGTACTTTTCATTTCCCTCATCTCATTTCCAACAAGCCTTTGTCTTAATTAGTTGAGGTCGGCTACATGAATCCTTTTTTCCACTCTATTTGGTGCAAGGCAAGGTCAATATCCAAATCACACTTGAATCCTTTTTTAATATTGTCATCGATGTTAGTTTTGGTCGTTTCTTTCTTCTAGCTTTCTTCTTAGTTTGATAGCCACAGCTATTATCAAACTTCCTAACTAGAGCACTATGCTATTTGTCTTAGCCGTTCCAAAGATACCTATGCAAGTAAATCAAGGGTAAAATGGTAAAGGTTACTTCCAATAAAATGGAAAGATTATAAAGTGGACATTTTTTTGGAATGAGCTAAAAAGGAAAGGATGACACTTTTATTAACGAAACAGGTGGGGGGGGAGTATTTTTTATTCTAGAAAACGTCTTTTACAATTGTGTATTCCCATTGAAATAATTTTGTTTCTTTTCCATCAAAACTGTTGAAACATTTCTGCTTTATGCTACCCAAAAGAAACATGCATAGCCAGACAGTTAGTAACACCCGCGTGTACGTGACAATGAAACACCAATGATATTTATTGTGAGCCTAAGTTGTACTATTGTCATTAATGTTTGGATCATGGACATATTTTGGAAAAACACAAAAGTACGAAGTGGGTGTTTTCATGTGGATGGATATCAGTTTCAAATTTTGTATGGGTCTATTTACAATTATAATGATTTCAAATCCTTTAGTAACATATTGGTATTTCCCTTGCATGCTCATGATACAGTTTCCAAGATTAGAAGGATTGACTTCTCGTCAATATGCGGTAGCAGTATGTC
Source organism: Codonopsis lanceolata (assembly GCA_013146195.2). Classification (NCBI taxonomy): domain Eukaryota; kingdom Viridiplantae; phylum Streptophyta; class Magnoliopsida; order Asterales; family Campanulaceae; genus Codonopsis; species Codonopsis lanceolata. The sequence goes on from CM028378.1 coordinate 103,913,448, forward strand.
TTACACTTGACCAGAGTCTCTGCAGTAGCTCAAATTTGAATCGACAAAGTGCACGCACGGGTGGAGCCAGCTATGATAACTCAGTTTCTTCTGATCTTGAAGTGGTGAAATGGAATGAAATATTTTACTTCAAAGCTGATTCCCTGGTTAGTAATTATTACTTTGATTCATTGTATACTTTTGTCCAATCATTTATCTTTGTTTGGAATTCACACACGCTTGCTTTGCATGAAGGTAAAGGCTTGTTACAAACATAATTAATCTAAGTTATGGCCTTTTAGAGACTGGTCTTTAGTTTTAGCATGAGCGGCCCAGAGAAGATTCCACCGAGTTCTCTCAAATGGAATGACAATCAAGGTTTAAGATTGGTTTGTGATGCTCCTAGTGAGGAACCTTTCTTTGTCTCTGCATGCTGAGTAGTGTCACGTGACGGCGAGTGTTAAGGTTGATATACATTGTTGGGCCCCTCTCTAACAACTTAAGCCTTTAGATGAGTTGGTAACATAATAGTGTAGAGCTCATTGCAATTTGAATTGTTCTTACCAAAGTTTAGGATTCCTATGTAAATTTAGACCCATTTCATGCTTGTTTCTTATTTCCTTGAAATATTGTTGGAAAAATTTAGGCAATTTGATATTATAGTAAGAGTTGAAATGCCCCAACTATTTCCAATGTTCGGTTGTTCAGTGAATATAGATCAATTAGAGTTAGTCTTCTATGGAATATTCATTCTCTATAAGTTGGAGGGGTAAGTATAAACTTTAGTCAGACAAATAGTGTACGAGTTCTTAGCCTTATTTTTAGATTCATGTATATGTTGTATAAGGCAATGTTATTGAACCCATATTCTGTTTTTATAGTAATTTTTAAAGGTCAATTGTGCGAGCTTCATATTTTAGGCTTTGGGTAATGCTAGGGCCACTCTAATAGCACTCAATTTTGGGTACCAAATGATGTGGCATCTTATGTGTCATATTGTTAACGTAACTTTTTAACTTATAGTGGAGCCCATAAAATGCCAAATAAGATAACACATTGGAAACCACATCATTTAGTGCACAAATTTGAGTGCTCATTGAGTGGCTCTAGCATTACTCTTAGGCTTTTTTCTCCTAGGGTATCAAGCATAAGTTGGTCTAGAGGTGTAATCGAGACAAGCAGAGCCGAGCCTGCCCAAGCCTGTTTTTCTTATACTTTCATAGCTCAAGCCAACACAAACTTGTGTCAACCCCAATTTTGTTGATCAATAAAGAGAAATAATTTTGGTAAACAAGGAAAGAAGACATCTCCTGCAAACCCCCATATACAACCACCTACCTAAACCTGATTACACAAACATGGATTGCTCATAGAATGCCCAAAGATACATACTCCCTAAGATTAAATTAATTCCCTACACAGTCTTGAGCTAAATGGACTCCACACATTCCCAATTGTACAACATGAGTAACAAAAAACATATCTGAATTCTAAGCGTAGATGCAACCATTAACCAATAAAAGAAAACACAATGACAAGCAGTGTATGGAACTTTAGGACATGAACTTCAACTTCAACTGCTCCACAAAGAAAATACTCTTCTAGTTACAGTCGACTCCTTCCCACCATACCTTAAACCTATCCCTCTTATCCAATCCTAACCTTGCCAATCTATCTGCACTGCCCTACACATTTGATAGAAGAAGCCTTTCCCATTTGAAAGATCATATTCTCAATCTCATTTGAATGCTTCCATAGCTTCCATGGCCTCTCCTGTTTCTGTGAAACCCAAGCCAAACGTGTAGAAGAATCAGATTCCACAGCAACAAAATTCTTTCCTTGCAAGCTTGTCCTAAAAATTACTTCGAAAGACATTTCTGATGCTTGTAAATCAGCTTCATTCGAGTCGGTTATTCCAACTGAGACATAGAAAACTGCTAGAATTTACCATTTTCATCTCTATGCACACCCCCTATACATCCAGGGCCTGGTTTTCCTTTACTGAGCCATCCATGTAAAATTTTACCCAGTTGTCCTTTGGAGCGTACCATTCCCTAAACAAATGACGTGTCAGAAATTGATTATTAGAGTTTCTAGAAGAGCATAGCTTCTGTTAAGCTTGATATACATTGTTGAGCCCCTATCTAACAGTTTAAGCTTTTAGATGAGTTGGTTACTTAACATGGTATCAAAGCTCTGGTCTGGCAAGGTCGTGGATTTGAGTCATTCCGCTTGCATTTGTTACCTGGAATATTGTGAGTGCATGTTGTCACTCTGCTTGGTTGTGATGCCCCTGGTGAGGCATGTTTGTATATCTCTCCACGTGTGGATGGGTCACACGTGAGGGGGAGTGTTAAGCTTGATATACATTGTTGAGCCCCTATCTAACAGCTTAAGCTTTTAGATGAGTTGGTTACTTAACAACTTCCATGGGTTATCTGTTTAGTCATGAAGGGAGAGTAAGTCATATCTCACATGCCCTAATCCAATGAAACGATCAAAGCCTTGCTAAATCAAATTAGTCTCCAAACTACCAAATTTTACCATACAAAGATACCTCATTTCTCGCTTCCCACAATGTCCTACACACCGTTGCCAAGCATACCCGCCACCATTCTTTTCTAAGCATTTTCATTACATAACCATATCGTTGTATCACAAGATCCACGAGCCATTTGGAATAATCCTTTTGGACCCCACCATCACTTTCATCCACAATTTCCATGGATAATAACAATTGATAAGCAACTGATTGCACTCCTCCAACGGAGCCATTTGGAAATAATCCTTTCGGACCCCACCATCTTGTCACTTTCATCGACAATTGCCATGGATAATAACAATTGATAAGCAACTGATTGCACTCCTCCACCTCTATATTACACCACATACAACCACAATTATCATAAACTTAACTCAACTCAGCCCTTTTCCCAATCGCTTGAGGTCGGCTACATGAATACTTTTTGCCATTCAATTTTGTCCAAACCAAGGTCATCACACACCACTCATTCATATCTTTCTTTATTACAGTTGTCCATGTTAATTTTAGTTTTTCCTTTCCCCTATTTCTTGTTGATTCCTAATGGGCGCACTAAGGGTCTTATCGTTGTCCGATAATACTTTCCTTTTAACTTTTCACGGTATACGTCGATCACATAACACTCCCTAGTATTTCACCAACCTGATTTCATCCCCCCCCCAAGAAATGTTCCTGTTATCGAAAAAAAAAACCTTTGTGGCAAGTCTCTTGATATGCCAACCAAAGAAATCCTTGAACCTTAGGGGGCACCATAGTTTTCCGAATTAACTTGTACTGGTCACACTCTTGGAAGCCCTTACAAACTTCTAGGAATTCACATAATCATCCTTTGTTAGCCAGCACCCATTTGATTCACATATTTGACCTTGTAGATAAAATGCTCTAATTTTCCATTCATCAAGGTTGGCGAGCAGAATATGGACATCCATAAGCTAGTAGTCTATAATCCTCTTTAGCATAACTAAGATACTTGAGAATTTGGACAGATTAGAAGCCAAATGATTTTTCAGTTGAAATTTTCACTCATTTTTACTAAAATATTAACCCTTATATATGATTCATATGTATGAAAATTTATTCAAAAGTATCTTAGACGAGCTAGCGGCCTATGAGCTTGTTTGCATGCCACGAGCCTAGCCAAGACAAGCCGATATTGAACCTGACATAATTACTCTCATGCATGAGCACTAATTACATATTATATGTGTGTGTGTGAGAAAGAGAGAGAGAGGGTGTGTGTGTGTGCATATATGTATATGTAGTTTGCTATTCACGATTTGACATTGTGAATAAAAATCTCTAATTTTCCATTTATCAAGTTTGGAGGGCATAATTTGAACATCCACTATAATACTCTTAAACATAAGATATATATTTGAAAACTTGAACTAATTAGAAGCCAAATGTTTATTTTAGACTGTCCTTTTCAAAATTTAAAACTCATTTTTACTAAAATGCTAATCCTTGTATTGAATGATATATTATCAAAAATATCTCAAGTCGAACCGAGCCTCTAACAAGCATGCGCACAAGCTCACAAACTGAGCTCTACTCTTCCGAGATCAGCATGTTTACGCACACGAGCCTACTCAGAATTTCAAGGTTGGATCGACTACTCACAAGCCAAAGCTCTAGCTCATACAAGCTGAGCTCTTTCTGAGCTAGACCCAGCTCGGTTTGTGGAACGACTTTAATTACTCTCATGCATGAGCACTAATTACTGGTCAAGCAAGGCTTTCTCATTCAAGTTTGTATCATAATATGAATGTCTTTTTTTTTCAAAGTTGTCTTCAAGGGTTAATATCCATACTAATTCGTGGGTAGATATACTCTTCTCAAGCTCAAACATTTATGTAGTATATTTTGATATTCATGCATATTGATATTCAACTGCTTGTACAAACTTTATTTTTTAGTTATTACTTTTGGCCATCATCTCTCATGTTCCATTCTCCCTTCTTCAAAAAAATATTGGACAGGATTCCTACATTGTGGAGTTAATAGCAACTGACTTGGGGAAAGGTACTCTCTGCTGGCACGAGTTTATTTTTTATCCTGTATTCTTTTAATTTCGTTCTATATAATCTTTCAATGAAAGTCAGTTGTATAAAACATTTCTAGCTAGATCTCTCCTTTCCTGTCTTACATCTCCTCCTCAAACTTGGCCGTAGAGAGCAAAGTAATGCTCTCCCCATATTTAAGCTTAGGGTTATCTTCTTCTTTTGAAGGAAGCAGTATTATCTTCTTCTTATCTTTATAGAAACTATAGGTATTTTTGCAGCCATTGTATTGTACTTTATCATCAAATTGCCTAGGCTTACCAAACAGAAAATGACAAGCATCTATTGCCACTACGTGACACCATACTTTATCAAATTATATGTTTCCAAACGACATCTTAACTATACAACATTTAGTGATCAATGCCTCGTTGCTTTTCCTAAACCAAGAGTGCTTGGAAGGCTTTGGGTGCACTTTCATCGATAATTCAACTTTGTCACAGTTTCTTGAGATATAAAGTTATCACACTTCCCACTATCAATTATCAGTCTCAAACACGGCCACCAATGGTGCAAGTGGTGTGGAAGATATTATGACGCAACCAATCCTCTGAATCTTCAACTCAAGGTGCCAAAAAGGCCTTTTGAATTACTCGAGAAGTTCCTGTGTCTCCTCTAACCTTAGCATCTTCATCACCTTCATCATGACTTGGTGGTTCTTCATACTCTTCTGATATACTTCCTCTTCATGTCTATCCATTAAGAGTTGTTTCCCTTCACGACTGTTTACTTTTTGACATTAGGCAGACTTTTGTGCTGGACCTGCACACTTATAGCAGTTGATTCCTACCCCACTCTACTGCAATCTAGCATTAGCTACTCCACCCCTTAGCTCGTGATTGTGGTTCTGCATTGCTGCCCCTTGGAGACAAGGTCGTAGTCGGCCGATGATCAGCAATGTCTCCTTGTGATTGGCCCCTAGAAGTATTTACCGATAAATATTGTTTTGATTACTGGGAGCCCCTTTTATTCATTAGCTTTCATTTAATTTGTTCCTATGAACAAGGTCAAAGTACTCTGTGTAATCATTATCTCCCTATTTCCTTGGTAACAATTCTGTAATTATAAGAGGGAAAAGTCTTCTTTAATTTCTTATGCATCTTATCCAAGTCAGCAATCTTGGACTTGCCTTGTCTGTGTCTCGTCTTAAGGAGCTGATCCCACCAAGCTGTTGCTCTTCCTCTTAATTTCACAGAAACCGACTTACCTTTCATGTCCTCTGGCACATCCTTTAGGTCAAATATCCTTTGCACAGTTGATAGCCAATCCGTGAAGCCTTCTCCATTAAGATCGCCAGCAAATTATTGGATCTCCACCTTGAAGCTAAAGTCCTAACGACTGTCTTCAAAGGGAATAGGTGCTGGTTTAGGTACTTTGTTTCTATGAAAAGGATTAACAAAATCTTCTTCAATGTCGCCCACCTCAGATTTGGTGCCATTTGGAGAAGGGGCTGGATTTTGCCCAATGCGCTGGGCTAAAGCATCAATCTGCCTTCTCAGGTTTTCTATTGCAGCGAGCACTTGTTGTTGATCAACTGCTGGACTCGGTTCAGGTTGAGCAGCCAGTCTGCGTGGCGGATTTCTTCTCCTTGCTGGCATATTGACAGACAAAAAAAAAACTCAAAACCCTAAAACCTCCAACCGCTAGGACAGAACCAGCTCTGATGATGAAATCTGCCAAAGAAAGAAAACCTAATCTTGTAGATGGGAAACAGAGAGCTCGAACAAGCTATAATAACTAGCTTAATCACTCAGGTCTCAATCCCAAGAGAGAGGGAGAGTAATATAGCTGCTGTAGCAAGCTATCGTACTTTATCAATAATCTCCAAAATTACCCGAATACAAGCCTTTTATATTTTGCAAGGGTTGCCTAGCAAGATATAACCCTAGCCTTGCAAATAAATCATAGCTGAAGGCTATGATGCCATCCCAGCAGAAATAAAGAGCATAAAAGCCTAAAAACCCTAATTTTTATTTTTATTTTTTGGATTCCCAAAAGTGTCCCCAAGCTTGAAAGTCCAAGACTAATTTCCTGAGACGGGAAGAACCACAAGTGGTGGTAAAAGCTCTCCCAACAAGTTTTTAACATAGTTGCGTTCTCATAGGTCTCGAACCTGAGACATTTGGTTACGCTAGAATAGCTGCCTTACCATGACAGGACAAAAATACTCCCAATTAAATTTTGTCCAAGTAAACAAATACTAAATAAAATAAAAGCCAATAAACAATGCAAGCAGCACTCTTAAAGTTGTACTCATTAAGTTCTAGAGTTCTATAGCAAATTTGTTTGTTTTTTCACAATTAAAAATCAAATTAACAAAAGTAATAGAAGGCAAATAAAGTTTCCTTAACTTGAAGGGTGTCAAGTTGTCTTTTCTGCGAGTCTGCTCTCTGTGATTACCTTTTCATGTGGCTATGACTGAAGCAATTCTAAAACGATGCGTGAATTTCCTGCAAAAGAAGGAAGAAAATAATAAAGTCAATCTGATACCCTGTACTTTGGTACTATATGTTATAGGTTTTTTTAATACTGTGTAGGTCCGCCCCTAATTGTAATTGCTCGGATTGAATGTGCCTTTGTTAGTCACGTGTAAGACTGACTTAACACTTGCAATATGCATTGTATTACCTTTGAAAACTATTCTTTTGCAGGTGATCCTGTTGGATACTTTTCTGCTCCTCTAAGGGAGATAGCTGAAACTGCCGACACCTCATGTTCTACTAACTCTGGGAATGGATTCAAATGGTTGGAGTTGTCTTCTGCTGACTCTATGGTGAGTATCTTGTTCTCACTTTTTAAGTACTGCCATACCAAAAGGTGAACAGATTTAGCTTACTCCGTGTTGGTTATTTGATGCAGAAGATGATTCAAGGAGATAGATTAAAGAAGTCATCTGGAAGAATAAAATGTGCTGTGCTCTTATCGCCTAGGTCTGGAGAAGGAAACAGTGGTCAAGACTTACACAGGGATAAAAAATCTGGTTTCATTCAGATTAGCCCTACCAGGGAAGGCCCTTGGACTAACGTGGCTCTAAATTACTCAGCACGTGCTGCCTGTTGGCCTCTAGGTAATGCTGTTGTTGCAAGTGAAGTTAGCATGGACGATGGCAATAAATATGTGAATATCAGATCGCTAGTTTCAGTTCGCAATAATAGCGAATTGACGCTAGATTTGTGCCTCAAACTAGGATCTTCAAATGAAATTGTCAATGCATTAGCTGATGCAAGAAAGGAAAAGCCAAAAGGTGAACTTGAGACGGATGAATTCTTCGAAAGTGAGAAATATAACCCAGCCATTGGGTGGGTTGGTTGTGCTGTTCCACCTAAACTGGATTCATTGGATCAGAAGGGCTCTTCCGAGGTTAGTGTATACTACGAGCTCCCCATGTGTCTTCTCTCTGCAGGTCCATTTGCTGTGTATGTTCTTTAATTCATCTTATTTTTATGAATACAAACCCCTTGGTCCAGTAGTATGCCCTTTATAAAATGGAAGACTGTTATTGTGAGGCAATGGAAGATTAGCTACGTACCTGATCTTCTTAGACTTTCAATTTCGAAAACTCACTACCTGTTTCACAAGCCTCTGTACCCAAGACTTTGGGTGTCCATTTGAGGCAATATCCAAGATTTCTGGTTGTGGTCTGGAAGATCATATACCAATATAGTATCTTGGAAATAATACGTCTTTAAACATTATAAGCTCAGCTTTCTGGTACAAATTGGAAAGTGAAAATACCTAAATTTGAGACATCAACCAATGTGCAGATTTTTCTTGCGGGTTTGAGCTCCCTTGAAATGCTGTTTATACTTACAAGAATGCAGTATCTTGTGCAGTTCCTATTTTTTCTGATAGTACGCCATCATATCTTTTAAAGGCTAATGTGTCTTCTGGCTATCCAGCCATTCAATCAAAACAAATCTTGGAGATTTCATTTGTGTTTTCTGTATATCAACTAACTAGTTCAGTAACTAACTACTTTTATACCCATGTTTGTACTGATCTGTGTACCCTGTGCAGGGATCTTCCAAAGTCGTGTTGCCATCCGGATGGGAATGGGTTGATGATTGGCATTTGGATATGGCCTCTGTTAACACAGCTGATGGATGGGCTTATGCCCCAGATTTTGAAAGTTTGAAATGGCCCGAGTCATATAATTCCTTAAAATTTGTGAACTACGTACGGCAGCGGAGATGGATTAGGAATAGGAAACATGAAGCAGTTGTTGTAGATCAACAAATTAGTGTTGGGCGACTAAAGCCTGGGGAGTCTATTCCTCTTCCTCTTTCAGGACTTGCCCAGTCTGGATTGTATGTTCTGCAGTTGAGGCCTTTTGATCTCAATGATCCTCACGAATATTCATGGAGTTCTGTGATGGATAAGCCTGGTCAGTCAGAGGAGATTGGGCCTGAAGCAATTTCTGAAATAAATGTCTCAAGTCTAAACGAATCTGAGGAACTCTTGTACTGCTCTGAAATAAGTGGAACCTCATCATATAGATCCCGCAGAATTTGGTTTTGTTTGACCATCCAAGCAATGGAGATCGCAAAGGACATTCATTCTAATCCTGTTCAGGACTGGAGCATTGTTGTTAAATCCCCACTGTCCATTACCAATTATCTTCCTCTTACTGCGGAATATTCTGTTCTTGAGATGCAAACCAGTGGTCATTTTCTGGCCTGTTCTAGAGGTGTATTTACCCCGGGAGAGACTGTAAAGGTTTCTAATGCTGATATTACAAAACCCTTGTACTTTTCCCTGCTTCCGCAGAAAGGATGGCTGCCAATTCATGTGAGATGTTGTAGTTAATTCCACCTTTTTTTTCTATTTCTTCATCATTCTTTCCTTTCTTTGTTTTTTTCACACATAATCGTTTATGTAGGAGGCTGTTCTCATATCTCATCCTAGCCTAGCTCCGTCAAAAACAATAAGCTTAAGAAGTTCAATTTCTGGAAGGTGAAATATGCTACAGTTTGCTTCCCGGTGTTCTTATCGAATTCGTTTTGGTTTCTTCACTTGTTGAAGTCCATCTCTTCTCTAATTTCATGTGCGTTGATTTGTTGGTCTGTGCAGGGTGGTTCAAATCATTCTAGAACAAAACCATGATAAAGAAAGGCCTCTGCTGGCAAAGACTGTTAGAGTCTATTCTTCCTATTGGCTTTCAATTGCAAGATGTCCGCCACTTACATTTAGGCTTCTAGGTATGTCAGGGAGATCAACACGGAACCCTTTCAAGTCTAAAAAGACCAATGAAGTAATCCTTGAGGAAATTACTGAAGAGGAAGTTCATGAAGGCTATACGATTGCTTCTACTCTGAACTTTAATCTGTTGGGTCTCTCAGCTTCTATTAGTGAGTCTGGAAACGAGCATTTTGGGCCTGTTAAAGATCTCTCTCCACTTGGTGACGTGGTACATTGCTTTTTAAGTACATTTTTTATGTTTTTTCTGTTTAACTGGAACTCATCTCAAGTTTTTCTGTTATTTTCTTAGGATGGTTCATTGGATGTTTCTGCTTATGATGCTGATGGCAATTGCATGCTGCTATTTATATCTACAAAACCCTGCCCCTACCAATCCGCTCCAACAAAGGTACTACAAGCCTCAATGAAATCCTAAGTGAACGATATCTTGTAAAGAATTATTTTTTTTCTGTTTCAGGTGATTTCTGTCCGACCTTTTGTAACTTTCACAAATAGACTTGGTCAAGACATGTTTATAAAGCTGAGTAGTGAAGATCAGCCTAAGTTGTTGCGCACATCTGATGGTAGAATGTCCTTCACGTGCTGTGAAACTGGAGGAAATAAGCTTCAGGTCAGTTGGAGTCTCCTCGTCTTTGACATCGTCACTCTGTTGGGAAGCAGTTTGGAATAGTAATAAATGATAGTCCATCCACAAATCATGGATATATTGATATCCTTGTTGCATTTGGTATGGACATCGCATTTCCATCTTTTCAGCATGGGGAAGTGATTTACTGTAAATGAAATTCCTGGGTGCACTCCTGTAGATGGTGTGGAAACTTGTATACTAATTATTTAATATTGAGTAGTATGTTGAGACCACGTGCATAAATCCATAGGTGTGAACTCATTGTCTGCTTAGTTTCCTGAATTCTTAAGTATATGAAATTCTTTTGATTTACCCCCCCCCCCCAATGTTTTGTTCTTCACGAGAATAAAGCCATAGGGTTTGAACTCCTCAGCTAAGTTTCCTAAATTCTTAAGTAAGTCTGATGGAGTCATTCTTTTGCGTCAAACCCTCACCTCCTCGAGAAAAGGGAAACAAAATGGTTTCACTTTTGCACCTTATCCTCGTACAAATTTGGATGTTTTGTTCTTCACGAGAATAAAGCCATAGGTTTTGAACTCCTCAGTTAAGTTTCCTAAATTCTTAAGTAAGTCTGATGGAGTCATTCTTTTGCGTCAAACCCACCCCTCCTCGAGAAAAGGGAAACAAAATGGTTTCACTTTTGCACCTTACCCTCGTACAAATTTGGAAATGTATTTGTTCTTCACAAGTAAAAAGCTTTTGGGTTTTAAAAGACTACTTTTACCCTAAAAATAGTTTAGTTTGGAATTCATATATAAGCTCAAGCTTCAGCAATTAGTATGGGGAATAAGCTAATTCAGGTTTAAGACAGTTTTTGTAGCATCCCTAATACGTGCAAAACTGTAGGAACATTAAAATAACAGGCGCACTAATGTACTTAAACCTGGGCACTCTGAAGTAGGCCAACTTTCATACAACTGGGAAGAGAAGGCAGAGTTTTAACTCAACTCAACTCTACTCAGCCTTTTTCCCAATCACTTGGGGTTGGCTATATGAATCCATTTTCGCCATTCGATTCGGACAAAGCAAGGTTATCACATGCACCACACTCGTTCATATTTTTCTTTATTACAGATGTCTGTGTAATTTTGGTCTTCCCCTTCCTCTATTTCTAGTCTAGTTGATTTGATACACCCGCACTTCCTAGCGGGTGCATTAATTGGTTTATGCTGTATGTGTCCAAACTATCTTAGATGGTTTTCTCTTATTATATCTACTATTGGGGCGACTCTTACTGTCTTCCGAATTTTTTCATTGCGAATTCTATCTTTCCTAGTTTTACCACTTATCCTTCTTACCATTCACATTTCAGCTACACTCATCTTGTTAACATGTTCTTTCTTAGTTGTAGGCTTCAAAATATTAAATTGGAATAGGTGGTATCACTTTTATGGGCATTGAGTTCAGGCTCAATGAGGCTCTCTTGACAAGCTGAGATTTTGGATTAGCTTACACTCCCTTGTTCTGGGCTTGGCTTTTCCTTGGATCCCTTGTCCTTCTTATATATATATATATATAATATATATGTTTTTGTTTTTTATTTGTGTGCAAATGTAAGAAGTTCTTTGTTTCTAGTGAACTGGTAAGTTAATGACTTATTTTATGTTCATTGTATAGAACAAAAGAGTTCCACGTTCTCTTTCCTTCCTCCATTTGTGAAGTCATTTTTCTCTGATTAAAGTAGTGAAGAAGTTATAACTCATGAGATAAATATCCCATAGCAAATTTGATTTGAGTTCCTTTTCCTATTTGGTTAATTCAGCTACACTGATTCGATAAGTGTCTATTGGATAGGTCCGACTAGAGCACACAGGATGGTCGTTTCCTGTTCAGATCCTGAAGGAGGATACTATTTTTCTTGTTTTAAAGAAGAATGATGGTTGCCGTAAATTTTTGAGGACCGAAATTCGTGGATACGAAGAGGGTTCACGATTTATTGTTGTATTTCGTCGTGGATCAAGTGATGGTCCTATCAGGTATTCATGTATTTTTATACATTTACATTGTATGTGAGCTGGTACATATGGCTACTGCTTTTGTTCCTCCATTTTCTGGTGCTTCGTAAATAGTTGTAACCTTGCTCATCAGGGTTGAGAACAGAACAGCTGGCAAGACAATAAGCTTCCGGCAATCTGGTTTTGGTAGTGATGCTTGGATTCAGTTGGGACCTCGTTCAACTACCAATTTTTCCTGGGAGGATCCATATGGCCAAAGACTTCTAGACACAGAGATCCATAGCAGTAGTGGTACTGCAGTCTGCAAGCTTGATTTGGATAGGTTGGGATTTTGTACTGCTTGTGATGGAGGACTGGGATTATTTTTCCATGTTCTAGAGATGGGAGACATCAAGATTGCTAGGTTTATTGATGACATGACATCAGATCCATGTTCAAATGAAGGAAACAGGTCTTTGACATCTGCTGAAAATCGGAGAAATCCAAGAATGCAGAGCAAAACATCAGAAAATGCATCTCCTCTAGAGCTTATAGTTGAGATGGGAGTTGTTGGGGTTTCTCTTGTGGACCACAGACCAAAAGAGCTCTCTTACTTTTACCTAGAAGGAGTGTTTATGTCCTATTCAACTGGCTATGATGGTGGGACTACAAGCAGGTGTGTGAATTCTCATGTGCGCCCACCTTTATTCGAGTGTTTGTTATTATTCAATAGATTTATTTCCATTTTTATGTTTTTGCTATTTTTGTTTTTGTGTGGGGGAGGAGGGGCGGGGTTGTGTTGTTAGGAGCGTGTTGTTTAAACTTGTTTTGGCAGCAATACATGACTAATCAATACTCCTTCTATCCCACTTTGAAAAGTTAAATACGAGGCATACATTATTTCCTTTCAGTGTAATCCCTATAACACTGTAAAGAATAATGAAAGGAGTTGGCTCATTATTCAATCGAGCAAATGCAATAAGGATATAGCTATATAGAAATCTAAATTTATAGTTAACTTGCTTTGATGTAAGACAAACTAAAGGAAAACTTGGAGCAACTTAAGGTGAAGACGGGACATTCAAGGCTTGAATAAGAAGTCGGTCAACCTGAATCCTAAGAAGTCGAGTCTGCCTATGCCTACTGCAGTACCTTATATACAAAAGGGAGCTTACAATAGAACCTGAAACATAAGAATCTAACTTAAGCAAAACTATACTCCCTCCATCCCAAAATTATTGTTGTGTTTGACCCGGCACACGGATTAAGAAAACACAATTGACTTTATTATGAATTTTGACATAATGTGTAGTTTAGTTTAAAGTCCATGTGCATGTGGCATATATTTAAAGTCGGAAGAAAAAGTAAGGGTGAAATAGTAAAAGTGTTGTTCTAAAGAGGAAAGTTACAAATTTTGGGACGTACGAAAAAGGAAAGGAGGACAATACATTTGGGACGGAGGGAGTAATATACAAAATTATAAAAGATACAATATCTAGAAAAAGTCTGAAATGACTTATTAAATCATATGCTTGCATATGCTTATCATGTATCAAAATCCTCATTCTTAGAGTATCTTGCCCTTTCCTTTATCCGCAGCATGCATATTTTTGTCTCTCTTCGAGCAAACTAATGGAATCTATTTTATACCACCTAATTACTTATTGCAAAGCCTTATATCATAATTATAAAAAAATCGTTTTAATTTCTTTAGGGGGAAGACTCCCATCAGTCCATCTCCGGCTAGTACATTTTTAGGAAGTCTGATCTCTGTTCTCCTCTGCTCCTACTTTTTTTTCCAGGTTCAAGCTCATTCTAGGTTACCTGCAGCTTGACAACCAGCTCCCTTTGACATTGATGCCTGTGTTGGTGGCACCTGAACAAGCCTCTGATATGCATCATCCAGTGTTCAAAATGACCATAACGATTCGAAATGAAAACCCTGATGGCATCCTGGTCTACCCATACGTATACATACGGGTAAGAAAAATATATTTAATAACTGTACTTGAACTTATTGTACATGCCTATATGATCATTGCCCTGTGATTCGACAAAATTTTATTTTATGTTGATAGGTCACTGACAAGGCTTGGAGACTTAACATCCATGAGCCAATCATCTGGGCTGTGGTAGATTTCTACAGGAATCTTCAACTGGATCGAATACCCCAAAGTTCAAATACAATACAAGTTGATCCAGAGATACGTGTAGAGTGAGAATCTAATCCACCCCTTATCCTCTTTATTGCTCTCTCTTCTTGTTTTTTTTCCTAAGAGTTGGTTTATATTTAGTAAAACTATCATCTGGTAAAGTCTTCCTATAATATTGTCCATATGTCTACTACCACCATGTGGCTAATGCGATGCTTGAGATGTTGTCTATTGCTTGTAATTGAACAATGAAGAAAAAAGGTACAGGGTTCTTTTTAAGTGATAATCATCACCTGGAACTCAATAGCTCTAGAAATGATTCTTTGTGATAGTCTCTCTCTCTCTAGACAAAAATAAATCTTACCCAAGCCACAGGGTGAAAGTTGATGTTATTTTAACTGGACACCATGCTAGTTTTTGTTTCTTGCTGTATAATTTGAGTTGTCTACCAGACTGATTTTTCTTAATGGTTATAATTATGAAAAGTGTAATTTACTCCTTTTGGACTTCTATCAATATACGCGGGGTGAAAATTGGCGTTATCTGTACCGGATACCATGCGATTTTTTGTTTCTTGTGTTATAATTTGAGTTATAGACTGATTTTTCTTAATGTTGATAATAGTGAAAAGTGTTAATTTATTCCTATTAGACTTCTATAACTCAATGATGAAGTTGCTGCATGTGTAAAGTTGTTCCTTTATCCTTGTTCTAACTAAATTGCAAGCTTCACCGGGGTTGGGTGTGAGAGTTGCTTTTGACGTTAATAAAATTGCTTTTCTTGACTACCATATATCTGGAGCTTTTTTTTCTTTATGGTTCAGTATTATTAGTGAAGGCTTCTGCATATTCTTTGTTCAGTGAATGCCAACTGATGGAAATCATTTGTTGTTCCTGTGGGGTAAATGAGATAATGATTTTCCTTTGCATTTTTCAGTCTAATAGATGTTTCAGAAGTCAGATTGAAGCTGTCCCTGGAGACTGCACCAGCTCAAAGGCCACATGGAGTTCTTGGTGTATGGAGCCCCATACTGTCAGCTGTTGGGAATGCATTTAAAATTCAGGTCAGGCGATTACTTGCCCATACTGATTTCCCTGATTGAATGTTTCTGTGTTTCTACCCAACCTAGGTTTTAGAATTTTTATTACTTCCTGTGTTTAGTTAACTATAGTTACTATACATCAGGCAAAGTTTCTCTTTCTATTCATTGTCACTTAATTTTGTAAATGTGTATGTTTGGCCCGGTGGTAGACCTGGGCTCCATAAAGTGTGAGGTCTCAGGCACTCCCTTCCCACACTCCCTTAGGGTCAGGAAACAAAAGAAAGGGAAGGTGTATATAGTGCTTACTTACTGTTCATGAATTGCATCAACTTTATTATATGTAGTCACCTATAAATCACTTCCAGCTATCCTTTCTCCAAATTACTCGGGATCTGCCATTCAGTTCTGTCGGAAGCAAGATTTTCTGATTTAAACTCAATCATGCACGTGGAATACATAATGAAGACCAAAGATTTGGAGTTCAACTACTGTTAGGCTGATTTGTATTTCTCTTTAGAGATAGATCAAGCAGTAACTAGTTTCTTAGGGGATTGTTAATTGTTTCTGAATATTTTGGTGTATTTGTGTATGGATATTTTGGTACTTCAAGTTACCTAAGTTGATACTTTGATGCCCAAGGGCATTACCAAGTCCCTTGCTGAAGCGCTCATAGTCTGCAGACCAGGTCCCTTGCGAGGGTCATAAAATCATACTGTTGTGTCTGCTCGTCTTTCCACTATATTATGTAGTTGTATGATTGGATTCCCCTATTCTGGCCTAAATCTAACTATGACAGTTATAAGCTTGGCACCCCCAGTTTCAGAGTTTCGGTCAGTAGTGATTTATCTTCTTTCCAATTTTCACCGTCATCTTCTTCATCACTCTCGAAACAACTACCCAACCTTTTCATTATGTTGAGCCCTGGGATTTGACGGCGGACTTAAAAAGCTACCTACAAACGCTTTATGCCAAATCACTCCGGATAACGCTTGCATCCTCTATCTTACCGCGGCTGCTGGCATAGAGTTAGCCGATTCTTATTGCCCAGATACTGTCATTGCTTCTCCGAGAAAAGAAGTTTACGACGGTGGGCCTTCTACCTCCAAGCGGCATTGGCCCGTCAGGCTTTCACCTATTGCGGAGAATTCCTCACTGCTGCGCCTTCTTCGTAAGGTTCTGGGCTGTGTCTCGGTCCCAGTGTGGCTGATCATCCTCTCAGTCTCGGACCAACTACTGATCATCACTTTGGTAAGCTATTACCTCACCAACTGGAGGAAGGCAAAGACTAATTAGCCAATAGACACAAGCCCCTCCTCGGCCGGATTCCTCCTTTGGCTCCTCAGCCTACGGGGTATTTATAAGCTCATGGATGAGTTTTTGAAGATGTTGTGGAATGCCCAAGGACGACAAAAGGAATTGAATTTCCAATTAACTTTAGGGTATTCTCTATTGTTATTTAGCAGGAATTTAGAGAAAGGGAAGTTTTAATTAGTTTATTATGGGAGTTTTTATATTTTCTTAGAACTGGGGTTATTTAGTATGGGATTATTAGTTGTTTTCTAATGCTTTGTCTACAAGTTTATATGAATTTTGTATTTTGAAATATCTTGCGTATTCGTAGTAGAATAATGGTTTTAATTAGTATTAAAAATATTTGTTAGTATACTGGGGTATTTATGTAATCGAGTCTTGTAGAGTTAGGTATAATATACCAAAAGTCATTGTCTCATTGATGCATGATGGAAGAATACGTATAATGCACATGATATTACTTCGTTTCTCTCTCTCTCTCTCGCTCCCTCTCCCTCTCTATTTGCTGTTTCTGATTCACAATATTGATTTAATCCTCTACTGGCTAAAGACATACTTTAGCTCTGCTATTAATATTATAGGTCTGTGTCCAAATGAACGTACCTTCGTAGTTGATATTTTCAACTTCTATCAACTATGGGGGCTACATTTATTTTCTTCTGAGCTTGTTCATTTCAAGCTTCTCTTTTCTAATGTCACCTCACGTCTATCTTATAATTCTCATTACCGTAAGGCATCAAATAAAGTTGGTTAACAGCTGTGCTATAAAATTTTCCTTTCAAGATTCAATTTACAAGGTATACACTATCACCTAAAATTCTACACACGCTTCTCCCCGTCAGCAGACTTAATTAGCGATTGTAGCCAACTTATTATTGACCATAGATAACTGAAATGATCACTTTATGGCACTTCTTGGCTGCTAGCTTAACTGCGTCTCCAACTCTCGATTGATTTACCTCTACAACTGAAGTTGCATTTCAGTTATTTCTTTTATTTCTACTCTGCTTGAGACCTTCGTCAGCATTAACCCCGTGCCTTCTCTGGTTAGTGATGTGATCAAGATATGTAATCTTTATATTGATCGACTGACCTGTTAAACCTATTTTGGAGCTTGCTGAACTCCACCTGTCTCATGCTTAGAGTGATACTTTTAAATAGCTGTACCCAAGCTTGAGTGAAAGAGAGTTGCACTTGCCCCACTTAAATTTTCAGATCCCTATGGAAATTTGGGGCGCAAATTCCATCAATTACATACTTTGTTAAAGATCCTATAAAAATATGAGAATTGGAGAGAAAGAGGGTTTGTGTGACTTTATTAGTTTACCCATGTGCCTTTAACTGGTATAGCACTCATGATGAGTTTCACTTGGAGAAATTTTCTTCTGATCATCTTGTTGCAGAAGATCGTGGTTTGCAGTTTGCTTAGTGACCGAGATGTACGAAACTGCATTTATTTATCCTTCAAATATTTGTTCATCTTTTCAAAAGTTTTCCTTAAATAACTTGTTATTTACTGAATTGCTTTCTGTGATATATCCTAATCTTTTAGAAACTTTATAAGCCATAGTAGTTTTGATGCTATTTCTGTCAAAATGGTTTGAATTGGTTAAGTTATCTATCTGTTTGAGAAGATTCAGAACACTCATAGAAAGGAATCATCATATTATCATCTAGTGCTACGGCTGCTCATGTAACCTGTTCTCTTTTTCCAGCTACATTTGAGGAAAGTGGTGCACAGAGACAGATTTATGAGAAAAAGTTCTGTCATCCCTGCCATTGGAAACCGTATCTGGAGAGATCTTATCCATAATCCCTTACATTTGATTTTCTCAGTAGACGTACTCGGTATGACAAGCTCCACGTTGGCTTCTCTTAGTAAAGGGTTTGCCGAGCTCTCAACAGATGGACAGTTTTTGCAACTGCGTTCTAAGCAGGTAAAGATGTCTTTGTCTTTTTTCTTCCCACTAAATACCTTGGCATGGACTAGTATCTGAGAAAATGAATGATGGTTCAGGTATGGTCAAGAAGAATAACTGGGGTAGGCGATGGATTCTTACAAGGAACGGAAGCCCTTGCACAAGGTGTTGCTTTTGGAGTGTCTGGTGTTGTGAGAAAACCTGTCGAGAGTGCCAGACAGAATGGTCTTCTTGGGCTTGCTCATGGGCTGGGAAGGGCTTTCCTGGGATTCATAGTACAACCAGTTAGTGGAGCTTTAGATTTCTTTTCATTGACTGTTGACGGAATCGGTGCAAGTTGTTCTAGCTTCTTAGAGGTTCTCCACAACAAGACCACGATCCAGAGAATTAGAAATCCACGGGCGATCCGTGCAGACAATGTACTCAGGGAGTATTGTGAGAGAGAAGCTGTTGGGCAGGTAAATTGGCATTTTCTTTTCCTGGATAGTTTAAATCTTCTTTGACAGCTACGTGCTTATTATTGGAAAGTATGGATTTATCCATTTTTTTTGATAGGTAAGTGTGGCCCCCTTGTTGGTATGGGGATTGGAACCAAGGACCTCAAAGTCTTTACCAGAATGCCCTTGCCATCTCTCCCACCCCTTGGGGTCACGGATTGGTTCTTGTTGGATACTGAATTATAAATATGTGGCAAAAGGGTCTAATTAATGGAACAAATTTTAGGTTATAGATTGATCTCCGAACCTACAAAGCTGTACTTCAAAAACCACTCTTGTATGCTGTGGTTCCTCCTTTCCATGATAAAGTGTATCATTTTCCTTTCCACCATGCCCAAAATGAGTCCTCCTTTTCTCTAAATAAACTACAATTAATGTCAGTAGCAAAAAAAAAATGTCAGTAGCACAGTAATTTGCAATCCAAAAATAGATTTAGATAAACATTCATAGAAACACGCAAAAACTTGCATCATGGTAGCCAAATAGAACCTTGTGATGACACACCTTCAAATGAGTCCAAAGACTTGGCATCACTGATCAATAGGCTATTGTCTCGGTCAGATCAATCAGAAAAATCTGAAGTATCACCTGATTGATGAACAGCGGGAATGCCATTCTATTAGAGTGTGGCTTCAAACAATTGCAAGTTTACTTGAACATATTTGAATCAAATAGAGACTCCTTTGCAACAAGCTTTTAGTTTTTTGTAGTTACCAACTCATCTCAAAGCTTAAGCATACGGCCTTGGAAGCCCAAGGCCAAACCCAAAGGTTGTGCGCAACGGTTTTAGGAAGTTTCTTTTGTAGGTTTAAGATTATTTGTTACTGGTATTCTATTATTCATATGGTTTAGTTCGGAATATTTTTCAAGCTGGTACAGTTTGTGTCAAATTTTTTTCTTTAAATGGAAATTTGATAGCGATCTATTGTTTTTTTCTTGGTTGAACAAAGCGATCTATTTGTACTTTTCAAAAACTATTAAATGTAACTTCTATTTTTAACGTAGCTTCAAAAAGTTATGGCTTTATTTTCTACGACTAAATATAAAATATGTTAATTATTGATCCAAAAATTGGTCAAGCTGATTTTACAAAGTAAATACCTACCTCTCCCTCTTGGGATGGAGGGACTAATAATGATTTTAAAAATCCTGGTTTGTTTGTCTGACCCTACTTACTAAGAACCATGTAGCCATTAATTATCATTTGAGCTCTCTCATTGTCTATATCGTAAGCAATTTCTTTATTACATTAATAGCACAAAGTTATTGATTGCGTGAACATCAAATATTATCAGAATCAGGAGAAAAAACAGATGTCACTACAGGAAATCATCTATACATTTACAAGTTATGTATGTTCTTACTTTTGTTATTTACTGCCATCTCCACATTTTTAGACATTCGTGTAAATATTATCAAAAACAATTAGAAAAGATAGTTCACTGTGACAAAACATATATAGGCTAAAATTTAATGTTTACTTTACATATTCTTCTATGTTGCTGTGTCTATGAGTCTGTGATTTTGGAGACTCTAGTGTCTTATTCCTAATTTGTCAGCACCCCACGTGTCACGGGTCTTTCATCATTTTTCGGGCTGGAAATTTTCCTAACCAACAAGCACCTATTATTAGGAGCCATACAACATATGATGGTGTACAAGTCATGAATATTTCTTTAAGTGATACTGTGATGTGTGTCTGCCTCTTTTCCCAGAAAAGGAAGTAATTACCAAAGGGAATCATTTGTGGATATCAACAAATTATTCATTATTATGTGGTATTGTCTACTTTAACAACTTTCTCCATGGAAACAGATGTATTTACCCTCTCACTTTTTGTTTCAGATGATTCTGTACCTTGCAGAAGCTAGCCGACGTTTCGGATGTACCGACTTATTCAAGGAGCCCTCAAAATTTGCCTGGTCTGATTTATATCAAGACCATTTTTTGGTGCCCAACCAAAGGATTGTTTTAGTAACTAACAAACGAGTTATGTTGCTACAGGTTCGTGCAGGACACTTGGCTATTTCTTTCATTCTTCTTTTTCCTTGTACGCCCAGTTCTTATGAATTTCTCTCATGTTCATTTTGGGTCTCCTGCTTTTTGGGCATGAACAGTGTCTGGCTCTAGACAAGATGGATAAAAGACCTTGCAAGATCTTGTGGGACGTGCCCTGGGAAGAGCTTATGTCACTGGAGTTGCTGAAAGCTGGTTACGCTAGACCCTCTCTCTTAATTCTCCATCTGAAAAATTTCAGAAAAGCAGAGAGCTTTTTTAGAGCCATAAAGTGCAGTGCTGAAGATGAAGCAGAGAGAAGGGAACCCCAAGCTGTTAGGATCTGTTCAGGGGTGCGGAAGATGTGGAAAGCATACCAGTCTCACTTAAAAAGCCTCACATTAAAGGTCCGATTCTTCCTGGGAGATCTTACTTTGGGGTTGCACATATTTGATCTATAAACATCATCCACTTTTGCAGGTTCCTTCAAGCCAGAGGCATGTGTCCTTTGCTTGGAATGAAGCTGACTGGAGAGAGACTCGCAACCTGAGCAAAGCTGTCGTTAAATCAAGAGATTTTACATCATCAGGCTCTACTTCTGATGAGAGCAGGTTCGTCAAACACAGTATTAATTTTTCAAAGATTTGGAGCAGTGAACTAGAATCAAAAGGTGGATGCACTCTGTGCAAAAAGCAGGTAATTGGCTAACTTTCTTTTGGTGGATCTCTCTAGTGGCAGCCTGGATGTTGCATTCTCATGTGATAACACGGTTCACTCTTTCGCAGGCTTCAGAAGATGGTGGAATATGTAGCATCTGGCGACCAACCTGCCCAGATGGGTAATTGTTATTCTTTCTATCATAGCTAGCATAAGTTTTCTTTTATTTGTGCTCTAAGCAAGCCCAGGTTATATTTGTGGAAGCTCTTCTCAATGGCAGTATGTTATTTTAAGGGTCACAAAACCCCACGATGTTATAACTTGTATGGTTTGACTGATCAAAGTAGAAGGAATGTCAACTTTAGTTGTCAACTTTAGCCTTTTTCTATATACTGAGAAATGAGTTGATTCCATGTAACTTAGTGAGCTTCTTCATGGTTTAGTTTATATTCAAACTGCAAATTTATATTTTTGAGATCTGAACATAGTTGCACTTTTCAGATTTGTCTCCGTTGGGGATATAGCTCGTGTTGGTTGCCATCCTCCAAATGTGGCTGCTGTATATCATAACACGGACAATATTTTTGCCCTTCCAGTTGGCTATGATCTGGTAAGAATTTATGAAGGATTCCTCAGTTTTAACAGTTTTTTTTTTGTTACAAATCATGTCTAATGTGGCATATGCTTTAATACAAAGATCAGAAATATTTATTCAGAAGTCTAAGTAGCTAAGTATGCCACTTTGATTTGTTGGATCTATTGAAGCAAAATACATTTTCCTTACATGAGAGAGAGAGAGAGAGAGAGAGAGAGAGAGAAACTTTATACACCTGTGACCATTCCATCTTCAATTTAATTCATCCCCACCTATTGATATTTTATGAACCTGCAGTACCTATATGCCACTTCCATGTCATTCTGTTGTATACCTCGATCTATCTAACCTCTACATAAGGTTTTTGTAATTGTACTTGCGACATAACTTAAGAGTCTTGTACAGGTATGGAGGAACTGCGCAGATGACTATGCAACCCCGTTATCGATTTGGCATCCACGTGCGCCAGAGGGTTATGTTTCTGCCGGATGTGTTGCTGTCCCTAGTTTTAGTGAGCCAGAATTCTATACAGTGTACTGTATCGCTGAATCACTTGCTGAAGAGACGGTATTTGAAGAACAAAAGATTTGGTCAGCACCAGACTCGTATCCTTGGGCATGTCATATGTATCAAGTCCGAAGCGATGCTCTTCACTTTGTTGCTTTAAGACAGGTCAGGGAAGAATCAGAATGGAAGCCCATAAGAGTTGTTGATGACCCTCAGAAGCAGAATGATTCCATCTCACTGTTATAGTGGATCAACTCTCAGTCTGGGCAATAAGGAATTTAGGTTCACAAACCCAAGCTGGACATACATAAAACAGTATTTGAAGGATCCAGACTCGATTCAGATGGAGTTTAGCTGTATGATATGAGTAGGTATGCGGCATTTGGCCCGTTTTCCTTTATTTGGGTCCCTTCCTTGATCTCACAACCGTGATGGGTTTTGTAGGAAATCTTATGGACTTTGTATCTCAATTTCAAAATTGATGATTAAAAGTAGAGATTTACGCCATACTTGTATATTAACTTGGGAAATGACCCTCCAAAAGGGGGAAGTACAATTTGTTTATCGAGGTTACATGGAAGAATGCTTGTTGTATATATGGGGAAAAAGACATGAGAGCTGTGTATGTTTGGGTGCATCTGGTATTGTATAGAATTCCCACTAGGGGTGGTAAAATGGGTGTTATGGATAATAATAAGTTAGTTTATTATCCATTAGGGATGACAAAATGGGTGTTATGAAATTTTACCCTCCTACATTATGATTCTCTTTGCGATGTTCTTGGGCAGGATGTTCTGTTAGAACTCAGTTGCGTTATATTTTCAAGAAAAGTGGTATTTTCTTTTTAGCCAGGTTAATCACATACCAGCATCTTCTCTCTACACTCCAAGTTTTAAAATTGCAAAAATGTCATTGTGTAAAATGACAAAATACACTCTTCAACCTTAATCATTTCTTTCAATACCCCACAACCTAATCACATTAATGTCATTTTATAAAATGTAAAGATTCTAATTGCACCCCAAATTTTGTAAACGTACTGTAACTTTTCCTTTCCCTCCGTTCTCTCTTTTGTTTAGTTCCTCCTCAACCCTACATTAGATTGTTAAAAAAATACCAAATATGGAGTCTAAAGAAGTAATGAAAACAAATAATGTAAGTATTACTTCCATTTTATTCGATTAAAATATTACTTCTCATCATTTTTTGTTGGAATTCCAAACTTGTTTGATGTTTGCCGTGTGAGGCTATGGTTTGCCGCACACGGTTCCTTGTGTGTGCAAAGAACTCACCGCACATGCCTTGCATTGTGCACCACACGTTGACTGCATACTCCTCCTTGTATGCGTAAAGCACATGCCGCACACACCTTTTGTACACCAAGGGTTGGTCCATCGCAACAATCGTGCTATGGCCCGAAAACCGCACTAATCGTAAGTTGCTACATTCACCATGTTTGTTATATGCTCATGAAATCTGTTCAGGAATTGATTAATGTGATCACTAACCATCTCGGCTCTAGTACGCTGTCGCACAACCTATTATGTATATATATATATATATATATATATTATGTTGAACAACAAACATTCAGTGGAAGGTTAACGTATAATAACTTAAGTGTGCGGTTGCCGCACACACAACTATGTGTGCGCTAAACCAAGGTTGCACATGGCATCGACGAATTTCAAGCACTTTCAAACCATTTTCATTCAAATTAAATTTTGTCTAACAACCAACCTATATTATAAAATAGCAAATAGTTCAAAATAAAGTGAGATGGAATACTTCAGTTTGAGTGTGAGATAATGTTTCGGTTTGAAGATGACATTGTGGGCGGTTTCTTCCTCCTGTGCGCAACCTCCTGTGTGCGAAGCCTTGAGCGTTAGCTGGGTTTAGTAAAGGGGGTTGGGGTGTTAATTGGGTGGAGGTTGGTTTGTAAATCAAGTGTGGAGTGTAGATAGAGTAGGATTAGTAAGATAGGAAATTTAAAAGGGTAAAATAGGAAGTTAGGGTGGGGGTAAAGAGTAAAGTTAGAAAATTGGTTAAATCTGTGAGGTGCAGATAGAATTGGGGTGCAGAGATTAGATCTTGGAGTGTGGTTAGATTGGCCCTTTTCTTTTTTCCATTCATTTCATAAACTATGATGGTCATTCTTTTGTGCTATGCGCAACGAAAGACTTTGTAAATAATTAACAGATCAATCACAAAATAGAGAGAGAGAGAAGAGAGATTGGGGTCAACGAACAATTGAAATGTTATTAATGCATACCTTAAACACGTTCGAGGTTACAGTTATATAGGGATATAATATTAAACCCTAAACTGTCTAAATAAGGAAACCTGAAAACAATCCTGTCGCACGGATGCGGTCGCATTGCTCCACGCGATGCGACCTTTTCGTCATCGAGTACGATCGCATTGTCCTCGTGAGTGCGACCGCATTCGATATTAAGACATCCTCCGGATTTCTCCATTTTCGATGCGATCGCACTTAGGGATGTGACCTCTTCTGGATGCGTTTGTATTGTTCTCGGAGGACTTGGTCTGTTACCAGGATAATCGAATCATTTTATTCCCAACATTTTGTCACCAATATTCTTGATGATCCAAGATTCTCTAAAACAATATTAGTATGGAGTGGGAACGTGATCTACAAAGTTATGTATCACAATTCACAAGGTATAACAAAATAAGTCATTTCTATTTTACCAGCAAACCCAATTGTGGTCCAAAAAGACTAGTCGACTCTTTATTTCTTTTCTTTTCTTTTCTTTTTCGGTGCTATTTATTCACACACCAATAAGAATGAGGTACTACTTCAAATATGCTTCCATGTTACGGTTGACCGACCCACAACTCCATCAATCAATGTGGTCACTGCATTGAAGCCTAACATCGGCGTTGTTCTGTATATCGGTCATATCTTCATCCTCCATGCTTTCACCATGAAGCCACTAACTAACTCTGCATCTAGTACACTATAACCAAATACTAATAGATGCCCAGCAGTGTAAATCTCCTGCAGAAAGTATCAGTGATAATAAAATCGTTTTTGTATTAAGATCAACGAGATTGGATCTCTGTCCTTAAGACAAAAACTGAAAACCGTGATTAGATCTGTACGGTGTGAACCCAGTGAGTCTCCCAGGATATTGATCTTACGTGATTGAAGCTTGGCAGATCTTCAGTGTTCAATCACCAGCGAATGCAAATTGTTGCTGTAATCTCTGTAGCAAGGACAGAAGGGAGAGTATAGAAAAAGAGCAGAATTTTCGTAACAGAAAATTAATTTTCCTACACTATTTATCTAAGGCAATTTGGGGAAGTTGGGCGGTTGGCAAAATGCAAGCAGAACTGGCGTTTGGTTTTGGGGCGATTGGCGGTGGGCGGTTGAGAGCGGTTATGGGCGACACACTGGTTCGGACATAACTGCTGCTAACCGTCGTTATAACCATTGTTAATGCGAGGCGTAAGCTTGCATCGAAAGACAAAACAGGTCCAAGCCGAGCCGTGCCAGGCCGGGTCAGGCGAGCGGCGCGCGCGTGGCCCAGCTAGGTCTTCCCTCCTACACAAAAGTGTAGTGGCCCAAGGGCCTGAATGTAAAGCCTCGAAGCTCATCTTTATAAAGTAGAGCTAGTTTCATCTTACTCCCGATGTGGGATTCCCCATTATATACTTACATAACTTCCTTATTCAAGCTATTATGGAAACAAGTTTCCAACAATCCCCCACATTGAATGAGATATTATGTAAGTTGATGACATTTTTGATAGTACAGAGATACAACTGAGAGTAGCTAGAGTGGAAGAGGTGGCTTTTGGCTTTGAACCTTTCCTTATGAGTTACTATCGGGAAGACTTACTAATCGTGGCGGGTGTGTCTTGAGCGGCGGTGTTTGATGTCAACCAAGACAATAGTATTCACATAGCGCCCTCGAACAACGTTTGATTCTACGTTGTGTTCATTTTGGCCTGAACGCGCTTCTGGTTACGTGAATGTTGTTAGAGAATTTTGCGTCAAAATTTCCATAAGATCGGCCAGTCTTACATTCACATAGGTGATTTCTTATAAAGGGTGTATCCTGTCAGTACCCCGCTTGATCAAATCAAGTCATAAGAATCATTAAAAGCAGTGCTTATCCTAAACCGTGACAGGTAACACTATTGTTTTCACCATAGGAATGAGTAGGAGTGTGAGTTCGTTAGTGTTAACAGTGAGGTCAATTAGTTCGGTTGTCCCTTTGAACCTAGACCATGGGGTTGCCAATCAACTAGGTGGGGTTTTCCGCTAAAGGTTCTCTTTATTTCATAGGCTTGAGGCCCATTCCCTTCGATGAAATGCATATTAACTCTCTGGACAATCCTTTAGTTAATGGATCCGCTAGGTTGTCCTTAGATCGAATATAATCGATGGTGATCACGCCATTGGAGAGTAGTTGCCTAACGGTATTGTGTCGTCGCCTTATATGGCGGGACTTACCATTATACATGTTATTTTGTGCTCTTCCAATTGCGGCTTGACTGTCGCAATGGATGCATATAGGCGGCACGTGGCCATCTTTGGAATATTTTCAAGGAAGTTACGTAACCATTCAGCTTCCTCAGCTGCTTTATCCAAGGCGATAAATTCTGATTCCATAGTAAACTTTACAATGCAAGTCTGTTTGGAAGATTTCCATGCAATGGCACCGCCACCAAGAGTGAATACAAATCCACTTGTTGACTTGGAGTCGTTAGTATCGTAAATCCGGTTAGCGTCCATTGTATCCTTCAATAAGCTATGGATACTTGGAGTAATGCAACCCGTAGTCCTTCGTGTATCGAAGATATCTAAGAGTCCTTACAATGGCTTTCCATTGATCGGGCCGGGATTACTTGTAAACCGACTCAATCGGTTAAGCTGTTTGCGAGGTCGAGGCGCGTGCGGTTGTAAGATACATAAGACTTCCAATGATTCTTGAGTATTCAATTTGAGATACGCTCTCGTGTAGGTTCTTTTTGAGATGAAAGTTAGGGTCGATTGGAGTCTTAGCAATGCTTGTATCACCGTTGCTAAATTTCTCTAGCAGTTTCTCAATATAATGAGATTGTGATAAAACGATCTCCTCGGATGTTCTAGATATTTTAATACCTAGGATGACATCAGCTAACCCTAAATCTTTCATGTCAAATCTGCTGGCCAACATCTTTTTGGTGTCTTTGATCATGTTATTATTGCTACCAATAATTAACATGTCATCAACGTAGAGACAGATAATGACGTAACCTTGTTGTGTATTCTTAGCGTATACACACTTGTCACATTCATTAGTCTTGAAGCCATTAGCAAGTATAACGTCATCAAAACGTTTATGCCATTGTTTTGGTGCTTGCTTTAGACCGTATAAAGATTTGACCAGTCGACAGACCTTAGTTTCATTACTGAGCAATAAAGCCTTTTGTTTCATATAAATTTCTTCTTCAAGTTCACCGTTGAGGAAAGCGGTCTTGACATCCATTTGATGTATCTCGAGACCGTGTAGTGCCGCGAAGGCAATTAGTAGGTGAATTGAAGTAATTCGAGTAACTGGAGCATAGGTGTCAAAATAATCAACACCTTCCTTTTGATTAAAACCCTTGGCGACTAGCCGGGCCTTGTATTTATCAATGGACCCATCAGGTTTCAATTTTCGTTTGAAGACCCATTTACACCCTAGGGGTTTGCAACCTTTGGGAAGGTCGACGAGCTCCCAGGTGTGGTTTTGCATAATGGAAGATATTTCGCCGTTGACGGCTTCCTTCCATTGTGGAGCCTCGGGAGTAGACATTGCTTCCTTGAGCGTCGTGGTTCATTATCCACGAGAAAGCGTGGTCACAAAGTCTGGTCCAAAGGTCTTACTCGTGCGAGCTCGCTTGCTTCGACGAGGTTCATCAATGTCTTCATCTTGATGAATACCTTGATCAATGGCCATAGGAACTATTGCTTGTGAGGTGTTATCTTGTTCGTCAATTGACCAAGGAAATGAGCGTTTTACTGAAGTATCAACTTTTAGAGGAAAGATAGCTTCAAAAAACGTGGCATTTCTTGATTCCATAACGGTATTCACCTCGATTTCGGATTATCGAGTTTATGGACTAAGAACCGATAGGCTATGGGTTGCATAACCTAATAAAAGTACAATCCACGGTTTTGGAACCGATTTTAACCTTTTTAGGTGGTGGGACAGCTACTTTAGCTAGGCACCCCCACACTTTGAGGTATTTGTAGGATGGTTTTCGACCATGCCATAATTCATAGGGCGTTTTGTCCAATTTCTTGTGGGAAGCTTGTTTAACAAGTAATTGGCAATGAGCACGCCTCCCCACATTTCGTCGGGTAGGCGGATTGAAGGAATAATGCGTTAATCATTTCCTTTAAGGTTCGATTTTTTCTCTCGGCAATCCCATTGGATTGTAGGCTATATGGGGGTGTAACTTTGTGAATAATCTCATGGTCAGCACAGAAGTCTTTGAAGGGAAAAACATATTCGCCTCCTCGATCAGACTTGAGAATTTTTATCTTCTTTGAAAGTTGATTTTCGACTTCGTTTTTGTAAAGTTTAAAAGCTTCGAAGGCTTCAACTTTACTATTTAAGAGATAGAGATGACAAAACCGGGTACAATCATCAATAAAGGTGATGAAGTATTTGTTTCCGCCATAAGATTCTATGGATTTTAAGTCACATAGATCACTATGAACCAAATCTAATGGTGTCGTGTCATGCTCGATTGTCTTAAACGACGTTCTTGTTTGCTTAGCTTCAACGCAAGTATGACATTTGTTATTTTTATTAATGCGACTTGGAGGAATTAATTCCATTTTCATTAATCGTCTCATAGAGTCATAGTTAACATAACCTAATCGATAATGTCAAATATTAAAATGCTCAAGCAAGTAAGAAGAAGATGGTGCTGTAGCACTTTTATTATCAACTTTGTTTGCGATGTTAACCGTCATTACATTACACTTAAAAAGGCCCTCATTGAGGTAACCTTTACCAATAAAAACCCCACTCTTACTTAGGATAAGCTTGTTCGACTCAAAAGCCAATTTAAACCCATGTTTAACCAAAAGAGAACCAGAGATCAAATTTTTACGAATGTCGGGAACATGAAGGACATTGGTTAGCACCAAATCCCGCCCAATCGTCATTTTCAGGGTCACTTGGCCTTTGCCTTCCACTCCTAAAGTAGATGAATTGCCCATAAAAAGCTTCTCCCCAGACGTCACCTTGTTGTAAGATGAGAACATCTTGGCATCGCCATGAGATATGACGCTGTCAGCGCCGGTGTCCACGAACCACTCGCGGCCCGTGCCAACCATGTTTGTCTCGGAGACGACACATATCATGCTGACGTCTTCATCAACCATGTTGGCTTCACGCTTGACCCGCTTCTTCCCGCGGCACTCAGCAGCTTTGTGGCCGACCTTGTCGCAGTTCAGACACTTGCCTTTGAACTTGTAGTTCTTGTGTTGTTTGGGCTCTTCGGCCGAGGACTGCTTGTGCTTCTTGGAACTTTCGGCGGCGTGCTTGCGCTTGTTGCCCCTCGGGTCTTGCTCAACGACGTTGGCCCCGTCCATAGTGCGGTTGTTCCTTTTATCCGCCACCTTGTTGTCTTGTTCAATTCGCAACCTTAGGATCAAGTCTTCGAGAGACATATCTTTTCGCTTGTGCTTAAGGTAGTTTTTGAAGTCCTTCCAACCGGGAGGTAGCTTGTCGATTCGCACGCGGAAAGGCTCGGGAGTTGCATACCCTCGGCTTCCATCTCATGCAACAATAACTGAAGCTGCTGAACCTGAGAGACAACAGGCTTAGTATCGACCATGGCAAAATCAAGAAAACGAGCAACCACAAATTTCTTATGACCGGCGTCCTCGGTTTTGTACTTTTTCTCTAAGGACTCCCATAGTTCCTTAGCACTCTTAAATGGGCTATAAATTTTATACAAGGAATTATCAAGTCCATTTAGAATGTAATTGCGACATAAAAAATCTGAGTGCTTCCACGACTCGGTGGCAGCCATTGTGGTCCTGTCCGTCTCGTTAGGGTCTAGGACGGGGGCTGTTTCTTTCAAACATTTGGACAGATTCAAGGTGGTCAAGTAAAAGAGCATTTGCTGTTGCCATCTCTTGAATTCTGTTCCGTTGAATTTTTCGGGTCGCTCGCCATGGTGAGCATGAATCGCTAGCGGTAGGCCGGGAGTTGCAACAACAGCGGGCTGTTCGACTACAACAACAGTTTCCTTTGCTTTTTCAGAAGTAGTCATTGCTGCATAGTAAAGAGATAATCAAATTGATTATAAGGCAGGCTGATACAACACTGTTTTTCACTAAAGATTAGTAAATCAGAATATATACAATGCATATATTCTGGAAACAAAATGAGATTTTGTTTTTCTGGAAATAACAAAGTTATTTTAGGAATCTGTAAATCTTACGTAACTGTTACTTGCTCGCTTGCACAGTAAAAGCAATTCTGTAAATGAAGTTACAGAATGCCTATAATCTGTTAATTCAAATCTGCTT
Organism: Codonopsis lanceolata; assembly: GCA_013146195.2. Classification (NCBI taxonomy): domain Eukaryota; kingdom Viridiplantae; phylum Streptophyta; class Magnoliopsida; order Asterales; family Campanulaceae; genus Codonopsis; species Codonopsis lanceolata. The sequence continues at coordinate 103,945,013 of CM028378.1, forward strand.
GAATCAGATAGAATTAAGCAGTTTAAAGAAGGAGATGAAGAGAACAGAATTTAAAAGGGCTGTTCTAAAGCAGTGTACCGGAAAAAATATATATATATATATATATATTATTTTTTTTGTCTTAAGATTGATAGATGCTCGGCAGTGTAAATCTCTTGCAGAAAGTATCGGTGATAATAAAATCGTTTTTGTATTAAGATCAACGAGATTGGATCTCTGTCCTTAAGACAAAAACTGGAAACCGTGATTAGATCTGTACGGTGTGAACCCAGTGAGTCTCCTAGGATATTGATCTTACGTGATTGAAGCTTGGCAGATCTTCAGTGTTCAATCACCAGCGAATGCAAATTGTTGATGTAATCTCTGTAGCAAGGGCAGAAGGGTATAGAAAAAGAGCAGAATTTTCGTTACAGAAAATTAATTTTCCTACACTCTTTATCTAAGACAGCTGGGGAAGTTGGGGCAGTTGGTGCTTGTCTGAAACAGACACAGCGTTTCGGACACAACTGCTGGGAGCAGTTGGCGGTTGAGAGCGGTTATGGGCGACACACTGGTTCGGACATAACTGCTGCCAACCGTCGTTGTAACCACTGTTGTCTGGAGGCGTAACTGTTGTATCTGAAAGACAGAACATGTTCAAAAAAGGGTTCAAAAGGTTCACACTTTTGAAATGCTGGTAGCAAAAAGGTAAGGTTCCAGTCAGCCAGCTAGCCACCCACCCGAGCGAGCGGGCGGGCGGGCGACCGACCGACCAACCAACCAACCAACCAGCCAAGCCAAGCCGGGCTGGGCCGGGTCGGGCGGGTGGCCCCAGCTAGGTCTTCCCTCCTACACAAAAGTCTAATGGCCCAAGGGCCTGAATGTAAAGTCTCGAAGCTCATCTTTATAAAGTAGAGCTAGTTTCATCTTACTCCCGATGTGGGATTCCCCATTATACACTTACATAACTTCCTTATTCAAGCTATTATGGAAACAAGTTTCCAACAAATACCACCTTCTTTGTTCTTAAACTTGTAACTTCCAATGCCCTGCTCTTAAAATTGTAACTTCCAATGCCCTGTTCTTGAACTTGTAACTTCCAAGTACTACTGAGATAATTATATAATGGCATGAGGTTAAAAGTGGGACGATAAACGATAAAACAAAGAGTGGGGTTCTTTACACCCCACAATCTACTCTCTACACCCCATCAAAAATAATTGTAAAAATGATAATGTGTGCCCCGAACCAAGGTAAAACAGAGCATTTGGTCAAGGTTGGAGATCCGACGTACAAAGAAGGAAGCCACTGGAATAGATTTCATCCCTATCCTACTCAAGCCATGTTTGAATTTGGTTCTTACACATGTTTGGATTCAAATTAGGGTTCATACATTTATATAGAAGGAAAGAGGACGAGATTGAGAAGGAAGGGTAGAAGCAGAGAGAGACAAAAGGTATTGAGAAGGGAGCGAAAGGGAAGAAAAGGGAACTGAGATCACCATGGCTACTAAGAGAGAGAGAGATGTAGGAGATTGTGATCATTTCATGTGTCATCGCCATGGCTACTGGAAGAGAGAGGAGAATATGATCGTTGCCTGGGGGATGGAAAGTGGAGGGTAGAACAGGTAATGAAGGTGGTGTGTGTGTGGAGAATTTGAGGTTAATTTAGATAAGCGGTGGTGTGTATGAAAAAATGGGATGTCAATAGCCTAGCTTTAAAATAAAAAGGGTTAATGACACCATTGGTCCCTCAATTTTGAGTCATTCTCAGTATTAGTTCCTTAACAATTTTTTGTCAAAATTGAATCCTAAAACTATGAAATTTTCACAGTCATAATCCTTTTGATGGATGTCGTTAAAAAAATACCATTAAATTACCATGTGCGTCGCACCTGCGTTAAGTAAGGGCTAAAATGAAACTTTTTTTCAAACCTTACTTATATCATAATTTGAAATCACCCCCTAGGATTTGAAAAAAAGACCTAGAGGCCTTCTTCCCCAATAAAATCCCACCCATTAACGATTCTAAATTTACCAAAGACCCATTAAAATCAATTATTAACTAGGAGTCTACGCAAAAAGGACTTATATATACACGAGAGGGTTATTAAAGAGGTTTTCTTACCAAAATATGCGAGCAAAAAAAAAATATATATATATATATATATATATATATATATATATATATATATATATATATATATATATATATATATAATCTTCTTCTTTTGCTCAATCTTATCGTCTTCCCTGCCTCAACCTTTGTTGTCCTCAAACTCAAGTGAGCTCTAGGTTAGTTGCCATCTTCAACGTCTGATTTTTTTTTTCTCTCTCTCTCTTTCTCCCCCCCCCCCTCAATTCCCTCCAGATTTCTCTCAGACCTTGTCGTAAATGCTCTGATTTCAAAGACGGAAATCTCCACGGTCTCAATTTGTCTTGCCAGAACCCCCTAGTTCAAATTGAGGTGCATGTTACTTCAACCAGGGCTCTTCATTATTATATCTAGAAATTGGAGATCTGGATTTTCTTTCTTATTTGGAAGGTTGGGGTCCTTGGGGATCGCGATGTTATGTTGGTTGATAAATAAATTAGGTATTTGTTGAACCAAAATTACCTTATGTGAAAAAGATATTTTGGATACATATTTTTAATCCTGGTTGAATGGTCCCCAATCGATTCCTTCAAGTTAGTTCATTAATAAAACATTTACCAGAATAAGCCATGGGTGCAACAGTTTGAAATAGGGAGGGAATTGAATGATGAAGAAACAGGGGAATAAAATAAAGAACAGAAGTAGTTTTGAGTTACAAGAAATAGAAACAGAACATAATTGATAAGACGCATTTTCATTTTTTTTTCATTTTTCGTTCGAAATAGAAACAGATGTAGGAAAAGAAGTATGTTTGTGTTTAATTTGAAAATTTGATACAAAATTGTTGCTAGTCATTGGCAGTTTGAAATGGGGAGGGAAATGAATGATGAAGAAACATGGGAAAAAATAAAGAACATAAGTAGTTTTGAGTTACAAGAAATAGAAACAGAACATAGTTGATAAATCCGATTTCAAGTTTTTTTCTTTCTAGGTAGTGTTTAATTTAGTTAAGAATTGATTTTGCAATTTGAGTTTTGCTTAATTTTGGATTTTTAAAGTTCATTAATGGGTGAGATTTTAATGGGTCTTTGATAAAATTGGAATCGTTAATGGGTGGGATTTTATTGGGGAAGAAGGCATCTAGGTCTTTTTTTCAAACCCTAGGGGGCGATTGCAAATTGTGATATAAGTTAGGTTTGAAAAAATTTCATTGTAGCACGTACTTAACGTACGTGCGATGCACATGACAATTTAATGGTATTTTTTAACGACATCCATAAAAAGGACTGCAAATGTGAAAATTTCATAGTTTTAGGACCTAATTTTGACAAAAAAAATGTTAAGAGACTAATACTGAGAATGACCCAAAGTCTAGGGACCGATGGTGTCATTAACCCAAACAAAAATAAAAAGTGGATAAATTTGTTACATTTGTAATTTGCATTAGCGTGCTCGTTTTCACACCTTTACCTATAAGGTGTTTAACTATTCTTAATTTCCCCCTTCTTTACTAAAGAAGCAAATCTTTCATATGTTCTCCTCTTTTTATTTATTTATTTTTTTATGGAAACAATCTCAAATGCTAAGCTCGATAACATATTCATGAAAACATTTTTCTCCCACAAACAGCCTTGCAATTGGCAAAGGAGACTAAATCATCATTTCTTGTTACAAATGCGAAGGTTAGCATGCCCATATCCGGCATCCATGGGGAATTTATTCCCCAACCAACTCATTTTGTTGATGTGATGTAATTTTTCTCTTAATTTTTGACACATGACAATATTATTTAATCAAAATAATACATGTCTCCAAAATTTAAATTGCTTGTTGGATAAATGTAGCCACCCAAGTAGGGTCGCGTGTATCTATTTGGGGGACACTGGACCCCACTAAAAAATTACATATTAATAATTTATTGCATCAACTTTGTGGAGCTAAACATTAGGGGCGTAGCTCAAATGACAAAGCTTTTGTGTTTGTGGGCAGGATATTTTGATTCGATTCCCACCAGTAGCGTTTTCATACTAAGTCAAATGGCAAAGCCCTTGTGTTTGTGGGCAAGATATTTTGATTTGATTCCCATCAGTATCGTTTTCATACTAAGTACTTTAATTTATATCTTAGTGGCACCATTCTTTTTTTATTTCATGCTAAGACTTCTACAGTTCTACTAAGGGAAAAGTACAACTTCTTTTCTTCAAACCATGACACAAACCGTTCTTTCGGATTATATTCTTCGGCAGATTCGAATGTACATTGGCCGAGCCGTTGAGGAATATTGGAAAATTCAGTTCAATTTATACAACTTCATCCGTCTTAAAATTATTATTCCTTTAAAAAAATCTTATTTCAAAATGAATATTAATTTTTGTGTCCTAGTGTTCTCTTTGTTGATTTTTTTGTTTAATCTAAATGACTTCGTTTTGACAACAAACAAAAAATAAATCATGAGAAAACCAAAGTAGCTCTCTCTTTCTCTGACTATTTCTTCAATGATGGATTGTGCCCCTTCATGGATCGGCCACTGACACCCCAATTTCTTCTCTTTACACCTCACTTAAAAATATTATATAAATGTCATCTAGTGAAAAGACCTAATAAACTCTTCTACTAAACACACAACATAAAATACTCTTTACACCCCACTTTAATGACTATAATACCCTTATACAAATCAACAAACAATACTCCCTACACCCCATAATTCTATTTACACCCCAACCCAAAATATATACGTAATCACACTTCTCCATATTCCTTCTTCCTTCAAAAAAAATCAATAACTTCTCTCAAAACCAACCCTAAACATTATATTGTGGAAAAATACCTAACAAGGAGCTTAAAGAACTCATGAGGACGAATAATGTAAGTATTTCTTCCACTTTCTTCGATTAAAAATTGGTTTTTTAAAATAAAGATAGAAAAGTCTTTGTTGAAGAGTTGTTGTTTATCAACTGTTAGACCCTGGTGTGATGAACTAATGGGTGTTCAGCCAGCGCTCGCCACACAACCCAAAGGGTGTTCATCACACCTTGGCCGAATAGATTAAGGTGTATTCATCTAGCACTGGTCGAACAGACCTTAATGTGTATTCATCTAGCACTGGCCGAACAGACCTTAATGTGTTCATCCAAGTACTGGCCGAACGCATCAAGGAGTTCATCCAGCACTGGCCGAACACAGTTTAATGTGTTCATCCAACATTGAACGAACACACCAAGGAGTGTTCATCCAGCACTGGCCAAACACACCTTGTGTTTATCCAACTCTGGTTGAATACACCTAAATGTGTTCATCCAGCTCCGGATGAACAGTGTTGTATTCAATCGATTAATAAGGTTTGTTTGATGTTTACATGAAGATTTTTCAATAAAATGAATAATAGGAAAAGAAAAAAAAATACTGATGGGCTCGACAGAGCGTCAACAAGAAACAAAAGCATTACATCAAATAGCAGAAGCACAAGAACACATTAAGGCGCAATAACACATTAAGGCACATGAACACATTGGGGGTCATTACCTGACAGAGTCTATATTGTCATACACGATCCACCAGATGAGGCGGGACCGTCTCATGTTATATGTCGTCATAGGACGGAACAATGATGACATTTTAGACATTTGTTCATGTATATTTTTTAATTTATGTTATGACTTTTTAAACATTTTGTATTTGTGGTTATGACTTTTTAGACTATGTTTATGTGTTTATGTTATTATTTAGTTTCATTATAGTATCATATACTATGTTTGTCATGAAGTACATATTAATTCAAATATCGTACATAATTTAAAGCAATGTAACCGAAATTGAAATAACCATTGCTTAACCAAAATTAAAATAGTCATTGCTTAACTGAAATATATAACCGAAGTTTAATCACATACATGTCCGCAATATAATAAAATGCATAACCAAAGTTTAATTCAAATACATCTCTGAGATATAATAAAATACATAACTGAAGTTTATACGTTGCTTCACTCCAAATGTATACTATCAGAACTACCAACAAGTCGAGAATTTTCTACAGTTTCATTATATGAAATGAGTCGTTGACTATAGAGCGATTTCCACGTCGCAGCAGACTTTAAAGCTCATGAAAATGCTCATGCTCCACTGCTGTTCTTTGACATGTGGCTCAATATAGTCTTCAGCTTCTTATGGTTATGTTGATGATTGTTGGCATGCTTGTGTTTCTTGTGCTTTTGCTGCTTGTTGACACGAAAGTTCCATCTCTTTCATAGTCGATGTCGTTGGTCTTCTTTTCTTCATTTGACACAATTTATCGAAGTCTCTTGTTGTGCACAACAACAGACTTTGCAAACAAACTCAGAGTAATATCAAGATCAATCACATAGAAGAGAGGGGAGATAGGGGCCAACAGACTCTTGAAATTTTATTATGTCAACTTAGTACACGTTTTAGGGTTACAACTATATATATAGATACAATGCCAAACCCTAAAACCCAAAACAAGAAAAAATCAAGACAAAACAGAATTGCCGCAAACACATGGTCGCCTTCCCTGTTTTACGCAGTCGCCTATTTTCTAGTAACACTACTCGTATTTCATCCTTGGAGACGCGGTCACCTTGTACACCAAAGACGCAGTTTGCCTTGTCCAAAACCCAAAAGTCCATACCGTGGGGGGCTACACCTCCCGTACCCTGTTTGAGGTCCCATCAAGTCCTACAACCTGACCCATTTACCAGGGTAATCAAGCCATCTCATTCACAACATCTCTTTATGTAAACATCAAACAAACCTTATTATTCGATTGAATACAACATTGTTCATCCGGAGCTAGATGAACACATTAAGGTGTGTTCGGCCGGTGCTTGATGAACACAACTTGATGTGTTGAGTCAGTGCTAGATGAACACGTCTTGATGCATTCATCAAACCAGGTCTGAACCGACCTCTCTCTTCACATCCCAAACAACTTGAAGACATTGTTATTGATACTTAAATTAGACCTAAAACTAGTATTTAAACATAAAATTCTTTAAAAATAATGTATTTATAATCATAAAACTTTAGAATGTAGGAAAAATATGAAAACTCATACATATGGTTGAACTTGAAGACATTGTTATTGATGAGTTGCTTTGAGCTTCAAAATTGTAAGAGAGAGAGAGAGAGAAGAGAGCTCAAGAATGTTGTTGTTGATTCAAATAGAGAGAGAGAGAGAGGGAACTTAAAGTTTGTTGTTACTGTTTTCCGTTGAACACGAAGGAGGATGAAGTGGGAGTTGTTGTGCGAGTGATGGGGGAGGGGTTGTTGTCCGGTCTATTTGGTAAGGGGTGGTGGGTTTGTAAATTAATTAGTAAGAAGGAGTAGGTTGATAATTAAATAGGTTGGTGGGTTATTAATTTGGTTGAATGGAAAAGGGTAAAATGGGTAGTTAGGTTGGGTGTAGAGAGTGATGTAGGAAAATAGTGCAGTGTAGAGACTAATGTGGTGTGAAGAGAGAAAATTAGGGTGTGGTTAGGCTGTCCCCTGGAATATAATATGCTAGTGACAAACAGGAAAAAGAGAGTTTAAAGGGGGGGGGGGATTAGGGTTGCTAGTCGAGGTATCAATAATGCAAAATTTGAGTCTTAAAGGGGGTCATGTAAACAATGCGGACTAAATTTAAACCACCCAAGTGGTTCGTTATCAGTTATCCAACACGGCTGACCCCACAACATGTCGGCCAATCCAAAAGTACCAATCAATCGGAAAGATAAAATTACAAGTATGCCATTACCCGCCATCTTTAAAAACACAGTCCCCTTACTTTCTGTATAAATGACTTCCAAGTTTCAACGGACCATTTGATAGATAGATCACACAACTGACAACACCACTGCCGTTTCTCATTACTTTCTCTCTCTAAAAAAATCTCTTCACTTTCTCTCTCTGAAAAGTGTGCAATGGAGGGTTTGATTAAGGGCATCCTTGATGTGGCATTGGGTCAAGATGATAACAGAAGGGGTGAAGCCGAGTCAAACCCTCGTGATCGTGATGAACGGTCCAGATCTAGCTGGGCGCAGGTTAGCAACACCGGTTATTTTAAGTGATGGGTGTCTTTTTTTCGTTTTTTAATGAAGAGAGTGATTGATTGGAGATGCAATGCGCAGGTGGTGTCTGGGGAACATGATAACGATGGCTCGAGTCATGATCGTAATCAAGGTTATGGTAGAAAGAATAGTGAGGTTAGTGTTTGGGGTAAAGATTTATTTATTTTTATTATTTATTATTTATTTTGGTGATAGTGAGTTTGAATGTTGAGAAATTGGGATTTTGTGTGTGTGTGTTTGTGCAGGAACAGAGGTATGGGAGGAATGAAGAGGGGGAATCGGGCGGATCACATTATTCGAGGCAGCCCCAAAAGGTGGATTATGTTTTGTTTCTTGTTTCTATTTGGTGGATTTTTGAACTGTGTGATAGAATCTTTGGAAGTGGTTGCAGAAATCTGAGTTTTGACTTTTAGTGTAGTTGATGGACAGTTAAGTACCCCTTAATTTGTGGAGTAAGTCTTTTATAGGACGGTATTATGGATCATAATTCGTAGGACGTAACATCACTCTCACACAGCACAACTCACCAACACACGGTGGGTTGGGTAGGGTGGATCCGTCTTAAAAAAATTATTCGTAATGTAAGCCCGTTTTACCTAAGTTTTTACCTAATTTGTGAGGGTTTTTAAGAGTATTTCCCATTTTGACTGATCACATGCTTGGATGAAGCCCAAATCTTTTGTAAGGGGATTGGGGATGGAGATTATAAGAGGCAATATTCAATGCTTCCCAACATTAAGGAGAGCAATGCTTCAGATTACCATTTCTATTTGGAAATGCACTTTATATAAGGGGTTTGCTTCATGTTTGAAATAAAGGGGGTTTACAAAAGGGGGCATTCGTGTAAGAAAATGTCAATTAGGTTTTTTTTGGATGTCCCTGTGTTTCCATGAAGTATGCCCATCATAGATTGGGTGGCTTAGTCCAAATGTCTTAAATCTAAAAGTGAAAAATGAATGTAACTAACTCAAGATTCTGTGAAACATGGAAACTTAACATTGATTTGACTCAACGGTCGAAAATATTATTATTTAACTGATAAGCCTGTAACTAGTCTTGCACAATGTGAGCAACATCCTTGGTTGCTGCTTTAGGTACCTGTTGAAGTTAAAGTGAGAGTTAAAACATGATGCCGCAATCTTGATATGTCCTTGCTTACCAGAAAGGCTTAGTTTATGTGACATTTTTTTGGAACTTAACTGCAAAAACGCTCTAAACTAGAAGAATAGGGAGGAGGAAGGGGGACCAAAAGAAGAAACTATAAGGGAAATCATTCAGTAGATTTTCCATATCAACTAGTATAGAACGCTGTCAATTGCAGATATGAAAATAGCTTACCGTGCATGAAGAATCTCTTACATTTTTCTTGTCATAAATTTCATTGTGTTTCATTTTGCTTCTGAGTGTTTTGATTAATTCCTCTAGTAACAATCAGTTAATAAGAAACTACCATATAGGGGAGAAAGAACTCTAGCTTATGGAAGTATTACTATGCCATTTTCCAAAAATATGACCTTTTCTTTTTCCAATTAGAGCGGTCTTGTGAATATATTATGTAAAGTTGCAATGTATTAGCTAGAAGGTGCACAGCTTTCTCTTACTGGATACTAGGTGGAACCAGTTATTATGGGCCTTTATAGCATACTTCTTCCTGAAAATCTTTTTGGTAGTAAATTGTTATAAATCTTAGTATACATGCAAACTGTTCCAATTACCTATTTCAATATAAGAAGTTCAACTTGAAACACAGACCTTACTGTTTGAAATGACTTGTTGGAACAATTGATCAAGGATGTTTGTTTTTGTTGACGAAAGCGATGTACTCTGAAGTTAGATGCAGAAAATAATAGAGGCTATCCTTTTAAACTGCTGGCAATAACATTGCTCCATGCAGGGATATTTTGTTTTTAGTCGTGAGGAACCTTTAAAGGATTCAAGCTTTCTCATGAAATGGGTTGTTTGTGTGTATACATTTACATATGCATACACATACACATACTCATACAAATACATACATACATACATACATACATATGTATACATACACACGCAGCACTTGACATGTATGTTGAGTTTGATATGCATTGTTGGGCCCTTATGTAACAGCTTAAGCTTTTAGATGAGTTGGTGACTTAACAATGTATATATAGCTATAGTTATATGCAACTATACACGACTCAACTGTGCAGTTTAATTGATGACATTTTTCTTATCAATGAAGAAGAATAGGGCCCAATTATAAACTACAAAAGTGGAGAGAAGCTTTAAAAGGGTTTAAAATTAGTAGAATGAGTGTTACCGAAATGAGAATGTTGAGATGAATTTGTGGTAAAACTAGGAAAGAAAAATTTTGAACTTATTGGGAATGTACAAATTAGGAGATAAAATGAGGAAAATTTTCTTAAGATGATTTGACACATAGTGGTAGGGCAAGACCAAAACTATAACGCTCTGAGCCCGAAAGCTTGGTTCGCTACTACGTGTGTCACTTTGCACCGCGAAGCGAATCGTATGTAGGATTCAAGAGGTGGTAGGATTCAAGAGGTGGCTCCCACCTTCTGCGGTGTAGCACTTTGGCCCGCACAGCATTTTGTTCCCACATTTCCGGCCGGGACCCGCACTGATACCATTTGTAACGCCCGAAAGTCTGGTTCGCTACGTGTAGCCCACACACTGGCCCATTGAGCACGCAACACCTTGGGTCATTAGGCCCATCATAAGTCGACCCAAAAGTCCATGGATGATATTGGTACCCAGTAGTAGCGCATGACTACTTTATAAATCACACACAAGTCCCATATCTACCCGATGTGGGATTGGGGTGTTATAAAAACTATCGTGGACGACAATTGTTAAGAAGTATATGTTTTAGCGTGGCTTGTATGATGACCTTGCAGTGGACCGAAATGAATGAGAGAAAAGGATTCATTTATCCCAAGTAATTGGGACAAAAGCTGAATTGAGTTGAGTTGTATAGGATTCATTTGATATTGTGTTGAGTCTTACCTGTTGTTTGAATCATTTGGATTCTTTCAGTCATTCAATGTTGTATATGTTTTGGCTTATGAAGAACTGTCCAAAATGCAGGCTGCACACAAGGGGTATGAAGGGGATGAAGATAGGAGGCAAGATGGTTATACCCAAAGCCATGTAAACCAAAAGGTTGATTCTGGTTTCTGCACTTCAGATTGTTCTGATTTAAGGAAATTTACATGAAGGTATTAACTCTTATTGTTGGAATATTTACAGGATGGAGAGGAAACAACTGATGGTTGGGAGACTGTTGGAAAAAAACCTCCAAGACGACACCAACAGGTCTGTTTGTTTGTAGTTCTTAGACCTCACTTTGGATTCTTGATAAATTTTTATGCAAATACCAGTGAGACTTTATGGTCTTTAAATTGCGATGGCTTCCTAAAACCTCCCTTTGGTCGTGTATGTACTTACATGCAAATACAGCTGTTTCCCCTAACAATAGCAGTGAGGCTTCATGGCCTGTAAAATAATGTTTCTTTATTGTGGTGCACAGTGAAAGCCTCGAGCATGATAGAGTAAATGTTAAGTAAACTAATGATCAGCATCTGGATCAGTTTTTCTTCTATAAATTAAAGTTTATTTTCAAGTTTACTATAACCCTGCATCTGGATCGATTTACTTTAAGTGAGGCATTGTTAATGTGCTCCAGGCACCAGCCTGAAGCCCGGATTCTTCTCTCTGATTAGTACCAATTAATCCTGAATTTATTTTTCTGTCGTGTTATGAGCGGTCAATGCCAATCATAACACAGTATGGTTCATCCATTTATACTTTAATTTTTAAGCTTTAAAGGAAATTAAACCCTTGAGTTAGAACTCAGTTCAGTTGTTCTGTTAATCAGATCAAAGACGTTATTGATCATTTCCAAGTATTAAATCCGTCTGAAATTTGCTTAGAGAAGCCATATTTCTATTCAGTTTTGGTGCTCTTTGTGAACTTCACACCTTTTGGACGGCCTATCCCCCACCCCCCACCCCCCACCCAAAAAGAGAAAAGGGTTCATGGACCCTGTATAGTTTCCCAATTGTACTTGTTAAGACTAAGATTTGTGCAATATGGGAATTCTTCTTCCTCCAATTCCTGCTAAAACATATTGACAGGTACATATGGATAATGGGAGCAATTTCAAACGCCCAGCTGATGAGCAGGATTATTCTGCTGAGGTTGAATATCATTCTAATATGGAACCCTCCAAGGAAGAGCTTGGTGACCTGTCGCGAGCCTGCAGCAAGCTCTGGGAACTCGACTTAAACCGTTTAACACCTGGCAAGGACTATCAGATTGAATGTGGTGAAGGCAAAAAGGTTTATCAGAAGCAAGACATGGCTGAAGGAAGTCTCTTTTCCTGGCTTAGCAAAGATGTGTTCAGGAAGCCTACTTTTGCTCGCTTCTATTCCCTTCTCGATAACTACAATCCACAAGAAGGGTACAAAGAAGAAGTCACGTCTCAGGAGAGACAAGAGCAAGCAGCCTTCATTGAAGAGATCAGTCGAACTGCTCCTATCAAATATCTTCACAAGTATCTATTGGTCAAGGGCATGGTTTCTGAAAGTTACCAAGATTTTAAAAGGTTACTGACAAGTATCTGGTTTGATCTGTATGGGCGAGGTGGTACATCTGGTTGCTCTTCTGCGTTCGAACACGTATTTGTTGGAGAAATCAAGCAACGAGGGGAGGAATCAGTTTCAGGCTTCCATAATTGGCTACAGGTTCGTATCGTTCAGCATCTCTTCTTCCTCCTAAGTACCAAGTACTACAGCTGAAAACAGGTAAATGAATTGTCATTTAGGGAACACTTTCCATATTCAAAACTAAGACATGCTTTTTCAATCCCAAAAAATAGAGGTTTGTTTCCCTCTCGGGAAAGATTATTTTTGCAAATTTGCTTTATTACCCTTGTCAATTTTGAATGATAAATGACGGTTAATTTTTTGTCCTAATGCTCTTCCACAAGCTCACTATAAATGAAAATTATGCGTTGGCCATTGCTATACTGAAGCTCACTATTACCCCTCCATTTTTGTTCCTAATGCTCTTCCAGAAGCTCACTATTTCATCTCCATTTTTTTGGGTCCTAATCCCTCTAGGGAGTTGATTACAGCTTCAGTTTTACTCTTCTTCCAAGTTTATTGGGAACAAGAATCAATGAGAATTGTGCATAGGCCATTGTTTTTACTGAATTCGTCTACTGTAATTTATTTTTTCATATTTATGGATTTTATGATCTTATTAAGTACTCCCTTCGTTCTAGGTAAAGCGTCCACTCTACTATCTTCGGATGTTTCACTTTAAGAGTCCTTCAAAAAATGATTGTTTAGCATCTCCATAAGTTTCAACTTTATCCTCCACATTTGTTATTAGCATATTGATCATACTCAAAACATTTTTGTAATGGTAACCAACTTAAATGCTAGTTATATATCCTTTAATAATTAGACTTTTCAAATATGGACTTTCTGGTGGAACGGAGAGAGTATGAGCTTACATATTCTTTTTAAGAAGACCTAAAGACCTGCGTGTAATTTCTTGTATTTTCTTTCTGCAGTTCTACCTTGAAGAAGCAAAAGGAAGGGTTGACTATCAAGGTTATATCTTTCCCCGAAGGCGTGGAGAAATTGTAAGTAATTTCACTCTTACTGATGCGCTATTTGGCTGCTGAATAGTCCGTAGGATTTGAGAGAATTTGGGACTCATGTTGAATATTTATTCCTTAGAAATATGTTTTGTTTGGGTTTATGAACTTATATTATATGCTTCAAATTGCAGCCAGACTCAGAGTCCCAGTTGCTCACCATCCAGTTTGAATGGAATGGTGTCCTCAAATCTGTTTCAAGCACATTGGTTGGCGTGAGCCCAGAATTTGAGATTGCGCTCTATACACTCTGCTTCTACATGGGTGGGGAGGACAACTATGTTGAGCTTGGACCGTACCCTGTTAATATCAAGTGCTATCGTCTTGGTAACAAAATTGGGTCTGTTTTCCCGATAGCAGCAGAGACGTGAATGTAGTAAATGGGGCATTGTTACCATAATGTATTGTGTAACTGGGGATTAATGTATTAGGGAGATAGTATGTATCTGATACTGATGAAACAGGTGTACTGAATGCCCGGTAGTTCGTGGGATAAACTGCAGAAAGTTCTGATCCATATGTATTATTCTACTTTTATCTGTCACTCTGTTCATTAAAAGATTTCTGGATTTGCAATTAATGGTATTGGAAATTTTTTACATCTTTCCTTCTTGATTGTTGGTTGTTACACATTAGTTTCTCTCTCTTACTTTTTATACAACTTACTGCAATATTTCATAGAATCATGTTGGTAGGTTAGTTTCTTATCAATTAGAGATGGAGTTTTCGACTGTTTTGATATTGAGTGTCTGAGCAGATGTTGCACTTTGAGTCAAGCTGATGAGCACAACCGAGTTTGACTATTTAAAGTGTTTGAGATTGGTGGGGCTATCCACACCTCATCTCATTTCTTGTATTGAGGTGTCGTACCTTGTGTTGTACTTATGTTGTACATCGTACGGAATGGGGTGTGGATAGCCCCACCCATTTGAGATTTGGGAGCCAAAGCCAAATCTCAAACTAACTCGGCTCTTTTTCCTGGCTCGAGACAGACACATGTCAAGTTTTTGAGTGAGCTAATTCAAGTCAGCTAGTCAAACTACTAGGTTGAATCGAGAAGCATCAATGCATATGTTAAAGTGCAAAAAAATTAAGCGATACGTAGACTATATACATTTTTTGAAGAAAAAAAAAGGTGATGCTAATCACACTCCTTAAATATGCTTTATACATCCACCAAGATTTATTTACAAAATCATCATTGTACGAAATGACCAAATAGCCCTCTTCCTCTTTTTCTTTCTCTCCTTCCCTTTCTGCACTATCCTTCACTCTCTCCTCTTCATGTCAATGCCGCCGACGAGCACGTCAAAGAGTTTTCTCCTTCCCCATGCGCCATTCTTTTTTATCTTTCTCCTTCCCTCTTCTCTATCCTCTTGCTCTTCTCCTAGCTTGGCGTCTCGCTTCCATTTAAAATTAAAAATTTCTTGGCGTCTTCTGTTCGGCCATGGTTTCGTGGGGCTCTATGAAACTACTGAGTTTAGAATTGGTTTTGTAATTATCTACTTCTAGCATGGAATTGATTTTAGAAAAAATTACAAGCCGGTACATATTTTAAAACATGTTTTCATATGAATCCAGCTATTTTTTAGAAATATCTTTTAAATACAATTTTGAGACAAAATTACCTCACAGCCCTTTATTTCTTTGCATTGGGGCAAAAGTACGTCGTCCTCTCCCAGCTCCTACCCCGCGTTCATAGCTCCATTTCCCTTACGCCCTCCTACTCACGTCGCCCTCTAGTTCGCCTCTCTCCCTGCTCACGTCGCCTTCAGCCTATGTCCCCAAAATTTTGAATTGACGATTGCGGAGAAATTCCAGTAGTTCGATTGAAAGGTATGTCCCTTTAAAAATTCTCCCATCCTCAATTATATGTCATAGGTTTCTTGATGCCAGGGTTTGGCATCAGAGTTTCTGGATTGATTTTGGTCCTCCAAAATACTGTCAAATGCATCCTGATGCCAGGGCTTGGCATCAGAGTTTCTGGATTAATTTGGTATTGCATAATACTGTCAAATGCATCCTGATGCCAGGGCTTGGCATCAGAGTTTCTGGATTGATTTTGGTTCTCCAAAATATCTTGTCAAATCGCATCTCGATGCCTGGCTTGGCATCGAGTTTCTCGATTAATTTGGTCCTCGCATATCTTGTCAAATGCATCCTGATGTCAGGGCTTGGCATCAGAGTTTCTGGATTGATTTGGTCCTGCATAATGCTGACAAATGCATCCTGATGCCAGGGCTTGGCATCAGAGTTTAGACAATTGCTCAATTGTGAATGATAGATATGTGAAACTATCGGTAAACCATTGAAGAAGTTTCTCCATACATCTGCTATCTCATAGCGTCTGTAATTCATTCTGGTATGAAAGTCAAATGAATTTCATTTTAATTTTGGGTTTGGGTGAAAAAAGGAAATTTGTTGTTTTTGCACACTAATTGTTTGATTAAATTGATCTTAAGAGTAGTTTTGTTATGTTATAAGCTGGATGCTGTCAAGCATCCTACTTGAAACCCCTACAAGCAGCAGTTCTTCTATACTTCTGGCTAATGGGTTCATAAGCAGCGCATACTTATGCATTGTTAAGGAAGAATCTAGACTTTTGTATATGTTTCATTGACTCAATTTTGGTACTTCTTATGAGAAAAATTATAATGCCCTGCGATTGAGATTGGAGCTTTAAGACTAGAAATATATTATTGGGGAACATTTTCCTAAGTGATAGATTTATTGTGAATTGTCCAAAGTGCGTATATCTTCACTTTCACTTTTCTCCTTGATCATAAATGATTTTGTTTCCATATGTAACAGTTGAGCGAGCAAGAGGATCTCATTGTTTGGATGCGAACTGCGGCATTGCCAATTTTCATAAAGATGTATGAGAAGATACATACTGATCTTGTGGCAAATGAGAATATAACAATTGTGATACAAAACAACTATAATACCTACAGTTTTGTTTTAAAGGTATTTGTGTTTAAAATTTTAGTTTATGGAGTCCAGTGTTATGATTTTGCTGAAATTTAAGGGAGAGACAATTATGAAAAGGGTTCTGAGATGGTTTTGAGTTTTTCGATTTGTTGTTATCAATTACAAGCAAATATTACATTAATATTGAAAGTTTGAGATTGAGATATTCTCTTGGACCTCATCGAATTGTATTTTATCAAATGATGAAGATTTTTTGAATATGTTGGTCTTTGGGTAAAATTCTAAGCATTTATGTTATTTCAGTAGATGTTATTGATGTTTTGGGTGCAATTGTTGATGGTGTAGAGAATGATTTGGGGTCAAAGGGTGATTTTGGTCCTTCTAGGAGTAGTTTGGATGCTTCTTCTTCTCATAAGTCAAAGGGTGATTTTGGTCCTTCTAGGAGTAGTTTGGATGCTTCTTCTTCTCATAATAGTAAATCTGTTGATGTTGGTTTTTTGAAATTGATAATGAAAGTTATCACCTTATGATTTTTTTTCTGTTCCATCTTCCAATAATTTGTTATCAGTTGGTTGGGAAGAGATTATCACCGGATCTGGACAAATATTTAAAGGTGGCATGAGAGAGTTTCGTACTGAACTTATGAAATATTCTATGAAACTTGGATTTGAATATGTTTTTGCTAGGAATGAGAGTAAGAGGGCTACTGTTGTTTGTGGTAATAAATTCATTGATAACTGTGATTGGTTCATCAAGTGTGCTGTTTCTAGTGTTGATAATTCTATAATTATAAAGAAGTGCAATCTTACACACAGTTGCAAAGTTTCTTTTATTGATGGAGTTAAGAAATCAAAAAGGATGGGGTATAATGTAATTGCAGATTTTATTTGTGATAATGTTCAGAGTCAACCAAATTATTCTGCAAATGATGTAATTGAGTATGTTAGGATCCATTATGGGGTTGAGATATCATATATGACGGCATGGAGAAGTGTTGAGGTTGCTCGTAATAAGGTATTTGGTAGTTATGATGAATCGTTTGATGAGTTGCAGTGGTATGTTGAAGCTTTGAAGAAGAGTAATCCAGGCAGTTTGGCGTTTATTGAATCAGATTCCATTTCAAAATGTTTCACCGGTTATTCATATGTTTTCGTGCATGCTTGGATGGTTTTAATTATTGTCGGCCTATATTGTTTGTAGACGGGACATTTATGAAATCTCGATGTAAGTCAACTCTCTTATCCGCCACGGCGAAGGATGGTAATCAAGGTAAGTTGTACGTGACACTTATATTGGTTTGTGTTTTCTATGTGTTTTGATGTCAAAGTTGTTGTTTTACTAATTGGAATATTTCATTTTTGTTTTTATATAGGACTATTTCCATTTGCCTTTCTTTGTTGTAAGTTCAGAAAATTATGATAATTGGCATTGGTTTCTTTCAAAAGTAAAAGAAGCAGTTAATGGTCGTGATGTGCTTATTGTATCAGATCGAAATGTTGGGTTGATGCAAGCGATTCCAGATGTTTTTGGTAGTTCTAAGCATTTTTTTTTGTTCATCTTTGTCGTAATTTGAAAGATATGTGTCTTTGGCAAGCAAGCGTTCTTCCTTTCGCAAGAATATTTGTTTAAAATTTAAAGAATGTGCTTATGCGCCTACAGTTGAGTTGTTTGAGAAGAAGCTTGAGGTATTTAAAGGAGATGGTGGACAGATTGCCTTAGATTTTTTGCTTGACCTTCCTTTTCAGAATTGGGCCATTGCACATTCTTCTGATAAACGTTATGCTGAACTTACATCAAATCTTTGCGAGAGTCATTCAACAATTGGATTCTTGATGCTCGAGGACTTCCTATCACTTGTATGGTGGAATGCATAAGAAAAAACTTATGGTATGGTTTGTCGAAAGGCTGAATAATGGTTTGAAATGGAACAAGCTTCTTTGTGCTAAGATGGATAAAAAGTGGATAGAGAATTTGAAAGTTGGTATGTCATGGCAGGTTATGAAAGCTACTAACTCTATTTACGAAGTTGTATCTAATCCTACTGTGCGAGTTGATTTGGATTGTCGAACATGTTCTTGCTATCAATGGCAGATTCAAGGCTTCCCATGCTGTCATGCTGTTGTTGTTATTGTCAGAGCACAGAGAGCAGTTGAAGACATAATTGATAATTACTTTTTAAATAGTTATTATGTCAAGTGCTACGAGGAAGCGATGCCGTTCAACAACTTATAAGTATGAGATTCAAAAATCATCGAAGCTTGATAATCTTACCCCGATAATGAAGAAATTGCAGGGCGGCCTAAGAAGAAGCGAATTGCATCCAAGGGTGAAATTCGAGAGTAGTACAAGGAAACATAAATGTAGTAGATGTAATAAATATTGTAATCACAACTCTAGGACATGTAGAGATTCGATGTAATGTTGATCATATTTTAGTTGTGACGAAGAATTGATGAGTTTGATTATTGGAATTGACGAACGAAATTGGATGTTGTTTTGTGGTCTGAAAAAAATTGTTGAATCTTTGTTATCGGAGCTTTTTTGAAATTTTTTTGGTCTGCATAATGCTGTGAAAACCATTCTGATGCCAAGGCTTGGCATCAGAGTTTTTGTATTCATTTTGGTTATGTAAAATGCTGTGAAATCCATCCTGATGCCAAGGCTTGGCATCGAGTTTGTGTCTTAAATTTGGTCTGCAAAATGATGTGAAATCCATCGATGCCAAGGCTTGGCATCGGCATTTTTCAATTAATTTTGGTCCTGCAATATGATGTGAAATCCATCCTGATGCCAAGTCTTGGCATCAGAGTTTTTGGATTACTTTGGTCCTCCAAAGTGAAATCCATCGATGCCAAGCTTGGCATCGATTTTGAATTATTTAAAAATGAATCATCGATGCCAAGTCGGCATCGGCTTTTTAAAATCATCGATGCCAAGGCTTGGCATCGGCATCAACTTTTAAAAAAAATCATCGATGCCAAGGCTTGGCATCGGCATTTTCAATTAATTTTGTTTATGCAAAATGATGTGAAATCCATCGATGCCAAGGCTTGGCATCAACATTTTCAATTAATTTTGGTCCTACAATATGATGTGAAATCCATCGATGCCAATTCTTGGCATCGAGTTTTAATTATTTTGGTCTGCATAATCTTTGTGAAATCCATCCTGATGCCAAGGCTTGGCATCAGAGTTTGTGTATTAAATTTGGTCCTCCAAAATGATGTGAAATACATCCTGATGCCAAGTCATGGCATCAGAGTTTTTGAATTATTTTAGAAATCATCCTGATGCCAAGGTCTGGCATCAGCTTTTTTAAAATCATCCTGATGCCAAGGCTTGGCATCAGCATTTTTCAATTAATTTTGTTCATGCAATTTGATGTGAAATCCATCCTGATGCCATGTCTTGGCATCGGCATTTTCGAGAATCGTGGAGGGTTTTTTGCTTGAAAACACTTTCTGATGCCATGAAACTTTGAACATTTTTTCTGTCAAATTTTAGCAGTAAGGATAGGAACAACTTATAACATTGGTATAATGTAACAAATTACACAAGGCCATCGATCTGTTTTTACAAAAGACCATCAAACTTTGTAATTTGATACAAATTGTTTTAAATTTCCAACGACAAATGAGCAGGACAATGTCAAAAGTAACCAATAAACCATCATAATGTTTACATCCCAAACACTTCTCCCAAATTGCCAAATTACAACATTGTTTTAACCAGTTGTGTCAATATTGTGTCCATCAGTCTATGTGAATAACCACTCCATCATTTTTCTTACATTTTTGTTTATATGATACTGCCATAATTCTTCCAGACCTTCTTGTACATTTTTGAATCTCTTTTTGAATCTTCTGTTTCTTCTTACCCTTCATTTCTTCACTTTGATCTGTTTTGATCTTCCTTTTGGAGGTTTCTTCTTTCTGAGCCTCGTTCTTTTCTTCATTTGGTTCCTGTTTTTTGAGGTTCCTTCTTTCTGAGCCTCCTTTTTTTGCTCTCATTTTGTATCTTTTTTTCTCTTTTTCTCATCTGTTCCTTCAGGTTTGTTAAAGTTTTCCATTGCTGCAACGATTAAAGGCAGCCCCCCCTGTGTATTTTCTTCTGACCCTTCTTCTTTTTTCTTGATTTCCTCCTTCAATGTGTTCGATTTCATCTTCCTGTTCTTCATCTTCTTCCTCTTCTTGAACATTCCAAAGTTTTTCTCTTTCAAGATTTGTGGGATCTAGTTCCTGAAAAACTTTCTGCCAAAAAATATTGAGTAATGTAAGGATGTATTATTCAGGATCGTGTAATAGGTTTTCAACTTGTACCAACTTACCTTTTGTTTCAAACCAGATAAAAAATGTATATCCTTCACTATGGGATACAATTTTGATAAGTCCCATTTTTCAAATCTTGGGAAGCTTTTTTGTCCAGAAACTTTGAGAATGTTCAATTTTTCACAGAGCAGATACTGTAAAAAAATTGTATTAATAAATTACAATTAACAATTACACATCTATAAACATATTTAGAATGTTTAAAACTTACTGGTAATAGAAGCACGCATCTATCAGGATAGCCTTCTTTTATGTTTTCCAGGCTGTCCAACAAAACATCTACTATGTGTTTCGACCAGTTGTATGTTAGCATATTTCCATCAGAAACTATGCTAGCATATTTCCATGATATATAAGAGGAAGTTGTTGGTACCAATAATGTTGCAAGAACAAGCAGAGTTGTCAAGCACAGAACACAGTTCAAATCTTTTTTTTTTTTTTTGCTTTTTACCATTGTCTGCAGCTTGGTAAGTATCAACGTTGGACTCAGTCGTATGTTTGCAGCAACAGTTGAGATTCTATCTGGGAAACACTTCTTTATAAAATCATTCCTTTGGAATTGAGGGTTACCAATATTGATTTCTTTATCACCATCCTTAATTCCAAAAACCAACTTTGCATCGATTGGCTTCAGCTGAACTGTATTCCTTCCAAATTTGAAAATTTTCTTTCCTTTGACGAAGCATTTTATAATCTGGTTGATCGCTTCATCGTCTTTCTTATATTTGTTGATTTCAGCATTGCTATTTCTCATTTCCTCAATAATATACCAGAATGGCGTTTCTTCTAATGCAGTTAATTGTTTCTTTGTAAAGTGAATGGATTTCAATTGCTTATTCAGCAGTTGAATGCTACATCTGTATTTGCATACTTTTTTGTTGTATCTGCACATAAAATAATTAAATAAATAAATACTATTTTCAACTTTCTTCTTACATTACTTCCTATATTAGACATAAAAACAATCATAATATAAAACAATTTAGAATTTATAGGTAAGTTGATAAAACAATCATACAAACAATTATAATATAAAACAATTATAATATAAAACAATCGTAATATAAAACAATCGTAATAATGTTAATAAAATTTTAGTTATTAGGGTACCTGTAGCATCTTCAACTGCGTATTGATCTTGAACATTGTTTTTTGTTCGATTGCCTTCAGCATGTTTATTGATTCGTGAACTCTTTCTTGTAGCCATAATTTGGGTAATGTTTAGTGAAGAAGTAAGACGGATCTTTTCAAAAAATTTAGGGTTTGTATTGAAATTGGGTGTGTCGTGTTATGTAATGTTTTGATTCGTGTTAACTCAATTTTCTTGTTGCCATAATTTTGTTTTAGTTTTGAGTCGTGTTTTAGGGGGTGTCCCCTGTGTTTTGGTCTGTTTTGCCGATGCCTTGTTGGCCCGCGTTAAAATTTAATGCCATCGAAATCCATCCAATGCCATTGCATCGAGTTTTTGTATTAATTTTGATCCTGCAAAATGTTTTGAAATCCATCCTGATGCCAATGCCAAGCATCAGAGTTTTTGTATTAATTTTGATCTTGCAAAATGCTTTGAAATTCATCCTGATGCCAAGGCTTGGCATCAGAGTTTTTGAATTAATTTTGGTCCTCCAAAATACTGTGAAATCCATCCTGATGCCAGGTCTTGGCATCAGAGTTTTTCAATTAATTTTGATCCTGCATAATGCTTAGAAATCGATCCTGATGCCAAGGGTTGGCATCAGAGTTTTTGAATTAATGGCATTTTTGTCATTTGGCATTACGTTAATCCATTTAACATTAATATTTCCCGATGCCGGCCTTGGCATCGAAAATTTGGTTCATTAATTTTTCATACCGCCAAAATCTTTGCCTGGTTTGGCATCAACAAAATATTACATTTCACCGCCTTTTTGTATTCGTATACACGAATATACATTTTTAATGAACCCCCAAATACGAGTAAATATATATACACTAGCAAATTTTAAAAATAGGTTATTCAAAATCGATTATCCTTATTACGAAATTCGTCAAAAAAAAAAGGAGCTCTTCACGCTAACGATACTTGGAAATGGAAAATCAAAATTTACTGTTTCATCTTCACAAGGCAACCAGAGACAACGGTAGAGAATGCAACAGGTGAGTATTATTTCAAAGTTTTTAGGGTTTAAATGAAGAAGTTATAGTGTTTGAAGTTTATTATGATTTTTTTTTATATTTGATATTTTCTGATGCCTGATTGTTTAAGTTATTACCATGAACAAATTTTACTGTCTAATGCAGTTTCAAAGAAAGCGAAAACATCAAAGAAATCCAATATTGTTTCTGGAAGAGTAAGATCAAATGTGCTTCTATTAAAACAACATTTGAAGAAAATTAACATCCGTGATGAGCATATTCTTATGTTGAAGAAGACACCCTTTGCAATTTTGGTTGAAGCTCTACTTCAAAGTGAGAATGTTGATGAATACTGCAACATTAATAAGAACTTATTGTTATCAATGGTTGATTGTTTTGTAAAAGGAGGGAAGAAGTACTTTTCTGTTGGGAAAAGTAAAATTACAATTGAAGAGGGACATGTAAGGGATGTTTTTGGTGTAAAGGATGGGGTGAAGGAAATTGATGTTTCCCTTTACAAGATGAATCGAACTCAGTTTCTTTTAAAACATTTTCCACACAAGTTTGGGACGAAAAATTTTAATGAAAGGTTGATGCCATCTGTGATTGAAAGTAGTATTAGTAGAATAATTGGTAGTGGAGAAGAAGATGATTTGAAGGATGTTGCATGTTTAATAACTTTATTGGTGTTAGCGGTTTTTTTCTTCCAAAGAACAGCTCATACATATCATGGTCCTATGTACAGCTAGTATCAAATATTGATGAGATCTGTGAATATAACTGGTCAAAACACATAGTAGATAGTTTGATAAATGGATTGGAGAAGAGGACAAATATAAATGTGGAGAATTGTGCGCCTTTGATACCGGTAAGTTATGTTAACTTTATCATAAACTAGTTTTGACTTAATTTTTTATATATTTATTACTTATATCTTGTTTGAATTCCAAATTACAGTATGTTTTATGTGAGAAAGCCAACATTTGTATCCCATGATGCTCGACAATGATGCTACACCACGCTTCCTTAAATGGAACATATCTTCTATATGTTCTAAAAAGTTTGATTCAGCCATGACCATGACCAATATTGTAAGTTTATATTATTATAATGAACTTCAATTTTTCTTCAGCTATGGAACATATCTTGTCTAAATATTTTTTGTTTTATATTTTCAGCTAGATCATAACGAAGCTAACGAAGAGTTTTGTAGTGAAGAAGAACAACATTATGCAGATGATAATGTTTTTACAACTTCAATGCTTGATTTTCCAATAGAAGAAGAACATTTTTCAGATATTCATTTACAAGTTAGTCACCCCTCTTATCCTATTCAATTTTCGATGTCTGGCTTTTTGCGGATATTCATAATAATAGCTTAAACAATTTTGATGTGCTTTTTTTTCGATGCGGCTTTTTTTTCATTATTATAGCTTAAACAAACCAGCAACATGATGGGGGTTTGGCATCAATTCTGATGCATGTCCTTGGCATCAGCATTATTGGATTTTTTTCCTTGAAAAACTGTGTTAAGAGTTCTGATGCCTAGTATTGGATTAACATTATTGGATTTTTTTTCTCGATGCATGTGTTAACAGTCCTGATGCTTGCCTTTTTGGATGGGGGTTTTTCGATTTGAAAAAACTGTGTATATATTGATAGAATTTTCTGATGCCTGGCTTTTTGGGGATAGTCATAATAATAGCTTAAACAATCTTGATTATTCAATGCTATGCCGCTTGGGGTTGATTTAATTTGCAACAAGTCAACATAAATTGATTTTTTCATGATTTTTTGTAGGTTTCTGATGATATGGCGACAATAGAAAGCAATCTTAGGAAAGATAAAGAAAATGAAATTAATAAGTTGAAGTCTGAGATGAATGAGATTCTTCTCTGCGCTTGATGGCCTCAAAAGACTTTGTCTGATAAGGAAAATGAAATTAATAAGTTGAAGTCTGAGATGAATGAGATTCTCTCTACAGTTGATGGCCTCAAAAAGACTTTGTCGATAAGGACCATATAATGCAATCAAATGATATTGAGATGAATGTTCTTTTTGTCAACAATTGATGGCCTCAAAGAGACTATTCTTTGAAAAATATCATATTATTCGATTGAAAGATATTGATATAGATAGACTAAAAGATCAGGTAGAAGTTTTGCAAAAGTCAAAAGCTACTCCAACATTATCTTCTGAGTTGTCACCAACATCTGAACTAAATGTGAAGCTTCTTGAAGTTCAAACAGAAAATTCAATGTTGAAGAAGAAGGTATGTGACGCCCCGCTCCTTCGTTATCTCGGTTTGCGTGCTATACTTGCACTTCTTCCTTTGTCGACTGTAAGTTTGGTTGCGAGAGGTTCTAGATATGTATGAGATACCATATTAAGACCAAAACATTATTAAGAGACTCCATATAGTTGTTGACTTGCTAAAGTCACAAGTCGTGACTCGGACGATAGTCGAATGCGACACGATTGAGGGTTTACTTCCGTATTGTGTTCGTGACCTCGGTTTGGGTCTTAGACCTCTTTAAGATGGTTTGTTAACATGTTTAGATGTGTTAGACTTCAAGTTGGAGGTGTTCCTAAGCCTATCGATGATTTGGGAGCTTTGGAGATAGCGTTAAGCTCTCATCAAGTAGTTCGAATCGAGTCGCGTAATCGCCTCTCCTTTGGGATTCTTATTTCCCTAGTTGTTATTCAACTTCCTAGAAGTATTTAGAAAAAAGCTTCTTCATTAGCCCTTAGACTTGTTTCCTTAAAAGTCTCCTCTCATTGCTCGTTTGATTTCGAGTTAGTTCGTCGTCTAGTTGTTGCACCCCTTCCCGGTTTCGCTCCGAGTTGTTTCGGAGTTTGTTCGAGATTTGTTTTAACTTGTTTTGAGTTGGGTTAGAGAATGGTTGCCAATAAGTTTGGGATCATTTAGATCAAGTTTAGATCAAATTTTGGAGGTTCGAGGAGGCCGAGGCGCTGCGTGAGCCCTCGTGGCGCCTCAGAATGCGAGAGCATCCTTTGTGCAGGAGCAAGCCAGGCGGCCGCATGGGGCGCGAAACTTGAGAATGTTGTTTGGGATTTGCCCTGTTTTGGAATTGGACGACTTGTACACTAAAACCCTATAACTATTCTAAACCTTTCTAAACCTCCTAACCCTCCTCACTTATACCTAACATCTCTAATAAGTTTTAGGGTGGGTTAGTGAGAGATTGAGAGTGGATTAATTAAGCCCAAATCAGATTTTAAGACACCACATTGTGGTGACACTTGTCCCACTACTTCTAGACTCAATATAAGCCATATAATCGGATTTTTGACCTTCATTTCTCTCCTTCACTCCAAAAAGCAGGTTACTCTCTCAGGCTCCCATGAGCTTCTTGAGAGACATCTTCATCTTCCTCCTTGATCCGTCCCTCATTTGAAATAAACCTTCCCAAAGTGTAGAGGCTCGGCAGGATGGCTTTCAACAGATTGGTTTCTTCCTTTGCTTTCTTGTGTTGAAGAACACTTGTAAGGTTACTTCTTCTTGATTTTGTACTTGATCCTAAGGAAAACAAACTCTATGCTATTTGGGGTCAATGGGTACAAATACTACTGCTGGGTGATTTTAACTTGTGATTTGAGCATGTGACTTGTCAAAAGCATATGTAGGATGACCTATGATTGTTGAAGTATAATGTTACTCTTCATCTTGTGTTTCTAGGTTTTTGAACATGCTAGAAATCATGTTTACATTCCATTTGGTTTTTATGAAAGATGTGGGGGCTTTGAAGTGTGATCTCACTGGGTTGTATGGTATGACCATCTAATTGAAGAAATGGAATTTCTAAAATGGGTATAGAGTTATGTTGGGTTTATGAGTTTTAGGGTTTTGATAGTCAAGCCGAATTATGGAGAGAAATTATTTGGATTGGGTGTTGGTGGCAATTGATGTCGATGGAAGGGTTAAGAATGAAACTTAGTATTTGGACTCCATCGAGATTATAATAGGCTCAATATTGTGTTAAATTAGGGTTGAAGTCCTATGTCATTTGGGTTTAGATATTTTTGGTTTTGGCCAAATCCGAATGAACTTTGAGATTTTGGTATATATATGAATGAAATGTTATTGTGGGGCTATGAAACACATAAAGAATGGAATGTAGAATTAAGACTCAGCGGAGTCATTGTAAAGGCCAATAATATTAACAGGCAGTTGGATGTTAGGGTCTCATTTGTTAAGTTGTCTTGCAGAGTATCTTGTCGTGTCCAATGGAGACACTCATGTTATAGAGACCTATTGGGAACTTGTTTAGAGCCGCAGTGTGCAGGGCACCAACCCCTTGGTAATATTGATTATTAGAATGAGCCCACTATAAGGAATTTAGTTGCGAGGATATGAAAATACTAGGATTTAGGCTAAAAGGTGATGGTCATTCATGAGATGGGTTTTTGAGGATGTCGGCTATTAATGAGCGGGACTTTGGCTAAGTCAGGTGTGCCTAAGTGAAGCTTAATGCTAAGCCTTGATTTTTGGTGGTTCTTAGACTAAGTAGTAATTCTTTGATTAGACCTCATATTGTGATTTGTTGAGCTAATACTATTCTTGAATTGGTGATGACTTGAGGTTGTGAATACCTCAATATGTGGTTTAGAACTAAACTTACAAGTTAGTTGGATATGTTAAGTGTATACAATTATGTGCATTGTTTATTGGGTTTGTAGGAAACATTGTGCCCTCTTGGATAATAAGTTCTTTTGTAATGAACTTGGTCCTTATTGGTTTATACAAGTAAATATCTACTTGAGCATCTTGATTTTGAGTCAGTGGCGTCTTGGTCGTGTTGTCGGCAATGGGACGATTCATGGCCTTTTGGAAACATTCGCTGAATCGCCGCGTTGGTACCCTATCTCACTATTTGGCAGTGGGATGTGGTCTCGTATTCGGCTTCCTAGCCCGATATCGAGCTCCCATTTCTCATCCCCGAGTCGGATGAATGTAACGCTGAACTCATTAAAGAAAACCGTGAGTGATCATTCGAGGAATGAAACCCGCTTATGATCATTCAGGGCTAGGCCCAGTCTTGGTTTGAATATTGAAGGGCTTGTCCCAGCTCCTCGATTTTACGTGCTTATGTATAAGCACTATATGAAAGATAACGTGCTATATGGTTTATGAAGTTTATGTTACAAGATGACATGATACAAGTTTATTATGGGTAGACTATAAAGATACCATGATTTTATATATGTTGGTGCATTATGCCATGCCACGATATGCTATGCCACACATTTGCATTTAGTAACTTTACCGGGTCATTATGACTCATTTCGTGTGTTTGTTTTCTCTTAGTTTTTGCAGTGATCCCTAAGACGCTGTGGCTGCTTCGATAGTGATTCCGAAGGTGGTCTTCCTGCTTTAAGCTTGGGTTTATTATCATTACCGTTATTATGTATTTGTGAGACGCGAATGTAAAGTTACGTAGACTTTACTTGGGTAGTTTATGTTAGTCATATTGTATTATTTTGGGACCGAGCTTGCTGGTCGAGTCGTTGTATCTTTTAGAAGTTATTCCCTCGTTATTTCGAGTATGCTCTAGCTCATTCATCCTATTATTGTTGGTATTGTCATCTCCGACGTTAGTCGTGAGACTGGGTTTAATTGTTAGGATTTGAATATCTTGTTCTTTTAGTAGAATTGTTCCTCCCAAGCATGTTTTAGCCGCTGAGTTGTTGTTCATCGTGTTGTTCTTTGTTGCTTCGCCGGCCTTAGTTGCCGATGGTTGTTGTACGCGCAATGTTGCGCCACGCGAGTCGAGATTTGTCGAGATAGTCGCTCTCACTTTGTATTCCTTAGTTTACAAAATAGGCTTTGGTCCCATTTATGATTTGCTTCCGCAGATTTTAGTTTTGGTTATTCGGTTT
>CM028378.1:103974196-104128095 GCA_013146195.2 Codonopsis lanceolata
CCATCTCATTCCTTTTACTTATTCCACCAGTTCTTTGACATTTATCACATGTTTTGCAAAATATGTCGGAGTCTCTAAAAATAGTAGGCCAATATAATCCAGATTGCATGATTTTCCTAGCAGTTTTGCTACCACTAAAATGACCACCACAAGAGTATTCATGACAGAATGCCATAATACTTTGTTGATCTTGTTTTGGAACACATCTCCTAATTATAGAGTCTGAACATATTTTGAATAAATGTGGTTCTTCCCAAAAATAGTGTTTTGCATCAGTTAAAAATTTCTTTCTTTGATAAAAATCAAAATCGGGATTGATGATGTCAGCTATGTGATAATTAACAAAATCAGCATACCAAGGCTCAAAATTTTTAACTGCTAATAATTGTTCATCAGGGAAGTCTTCATTCATAGGGATTTTGTTATCAAGAAATTGACGTTCAAGTAAAGGTAAAAATTCCAACCTAGACAAATGGTCGGCTACAACGTTTTCTGTTTCCTTTTTATCTTTAATAGTAATGTCAAATTCTTGCAGTAATAACATCCATCTTATAAGTCTAGGCTTTGCCTCCTTCTTACTCAAAAGATATTTTAGGGCTGCATGATCAGAGAATATGATAACTTTTGAACCTAACAAGTAGGATCTAAAATTTTCTAATGCATACACAACTGCTAAAAACTCTTTTTCTATGGTTGTATAATTGAGTTGTGCATCATTCAATGTCCTTCTCGCATAATGAATCACATGCGGTTTCTTGTCTATCTTTTGTCCTAACACAACTCCAATTGCGAAATCTGAAGCATCGCACATGATCTCGAATGGGAGAGACCAATCAGGGCTGGTTAAAATTGAGGCTGATGTCAATTGTTCTTTTAACAGATTGAATGCATTTAAGCATTCTTGGTCAAAAATGAATTCGGTATCTTTTGCCAACAGATTACATAAAGGTTTACAGATTTTTGAAAAGTCTTTTATAAATCTTCTGTAGAAACCCGCATGTCCTAAAAAACTTCTAACACCCTTGACTGAAGTAGGGGGTAGTTGAGATATAACTTCAATTTTAGCCTTATCAACTTCAATTCCTTTGTTAGACACAACATGACCTAAAACTATTCCATGTTTAACCATGAAATGACTTTTCTCCCAACTTAGGGTCAAATTAGTTTCGCAACATCTCTTCAAAACCAATGTTAGATTTTCTAGGCAATGATCAAAAGAATTTCCGAATACTGAGAAATCATCCATAAATACTTCCACACATCTTTCCACTAGATCGGAAAATATAGAAATCATGCATCTTTGAAAAGTAGCTGGGGCATTACATAGTCCAAAGGACATTCTCCTAAACGCAAAGGTACCAAAGGGACATGTAAATGTGGTTTTCTCTTGATCTTCCGGTGCCATTGGAATTTGATTATACCCACAAAAACCATCAAGAAAACAATAATACTCATGGCCAGCTAATCTTTCAATGATTTGGTCAATAAAAGGCAAGGGAAAGTGATCTTTCCTTGTTGCCGCATTTAATTTCCTCAAATCTATGCACATCCTATAACCAGTAATAGTTCGTGTTGGAACTAACTCGTCTTTCTCATTTTTAACGACTATAGTTCCTAATTTCTTAGGAACTACTTGGACTGGATTAACCCATTTACTATGAGATATCGGGTAAATTATGCCCGCATCAAGAAGCTTAAGCACTTCTTTTCTAACTGCTTCTTACATATGAGGGTTAAGTCTTCTTTGTCTTTCTCTAGAAGGTTTGCTACCTTCTTCTAAATGAATTTTATGCATACACATAGAAGGACTAATTCATTTCAAATCTGCTAAGGACCAACCTATAGCTTCTCTATGTGTCCATAGAACTTTTAACAGACTTGATTCTTGTTCTTCTATTAAATCTGCAGCGATTATAATAGGTAAAGTTTTACCTTCTCCCAAAAATGCATATTTTAAATGGGACGGTAATGACTTTAATTCTACTTCAGGAGGGGATTTAACAGATGGTATAAACTTAGGAATTTCTGATTTCACTGTTTCTTCTTTATCTTCCTCCTTAGAGTTCTCTTCTTTTTCTTTATTTGTTTCATCAAAATCAGATTTTTGATTTTCTAATTCTTTATTTTTTTTATCATTTTCACCAATTTCTATTTCATCAGAACTAATTTCTGATTTGAAATCTTCCACTTCTTTCTTATCTTCACTTTCATTGTTGAGAGCTTATAATCTTTCCTTCTCTTTTCTAGCATCTGTTTCTCGGAGTTCTCTTTCTAACTCTTCTATGTCGGTTTTTATATGGGAGAAGGTTCTATCATCAAATCCTACATACGTATCTCTCTCTAAATCATCATCATCAAAATTTGCTTCAAAGGTTTGGGCTGTAAGATTTTCAATTTCATCAATTGAGAAACATGCATTCATGTCACTCGGTCTATTTAACGCATCAAAAATTGAAATTTCTGAAGTTTCACCCATGACTGACATTGAAAGTTTACCATTCTTAACATTAATCATTGTGTTAGCAGTGGCCATGAAAGGTCTACCTAACAGAATAGGAACATCATTGTTAGTGCATATTTTTCTTTCCATCTCTAGAACCACAAAGTCGACTGAGATGATTAACTTATCTGCTTGTACTAGAATGTCCTCTAATATACCTATAGGATGTTTAACCGAACGAGTCGGCTAACTGTAAAGACATAGTAATGGGTTTCAATTCACCCAATCCTAATTGTTTATAGACAGCGAAAAGCATTAAATTAATAATTGCTCCTAAATCTAGCATAGCTTTCATCTTTTTAGAACTACCCAAAGAGACTTGGATATTGAAGCTACCTGGATCTTTTTATTTAGGAGGAAGTTCAGGTTGTAATATTGCACTCACGTTTTCAGAAACAATAATTTTTTCATTCTTTTTGAATTTGTGTTTTCTAGAGTGGAGATCTTTGAAAAACTTAGCATAAGACGGAATATTTTTAATGACATTAAGCAAAGGGAGATTAATGTTCACTTTGGATAGCATATTATAAATTTCCGTAAATTGCTTATCAATCTTGTTTTTCATAAGTCTATCAGGGAATGAATGGTATTGGAGGAACATATGGTGGAGGTGCCACATATGGTTCCTCAAGAGGTTCTACCTCTTGCTCTTTTTCTTGAGTGACTTTTTCTTGACTTTTTTATTTAAAAATTCTTTTTCTACCTCTTTATCTTTTACTTGAATATTTCACTTTTATCTATTTCATCTTCTTTTCCAGAGTTATCTATTTTGTTAGACACATCAGTAGATTGAGTAGGGTTACTTATCTCTTCTCCAATTATTCTACCACTTCGTAGAGTAGTGATAGATTTTACTTGTTCTGTCTGACTAGGGAACTTCCCTTCTTCTCTTTCTTGATATTTGGCGAGATCTTTTTGCAATTTTTCCACGGTTTCTAGCAAATATTTGTTAAGAGCAGTTTGTCCACTGTTTGATCCTTCTGATTTTGGAACTTCTTCAATCTGCAACTGTCCTTGCTTAGGAAATTGTTGAGGCTGTAATGGCTTATTTCCTCCCCATGAAAAGTTAGGGTGATTCCTCCAACCAGGATTATAAGTGTTGGAATAGGGATCATTCCTTTGTCTTTGAGGGTACATGTTCATTGCATTAACCTGCTCAGGATATATAGCACTAGAAGAACACAAATTAGTAGCATGAGAATTTAATCTACAAATAGAACATGCTTCTTGAATTTGCGATTGCCAACGTTCAAATTGAGCTTGCATATCTGATTTTTCTTGGACTTGAAACAAACTTCTATTTTTATTTTATTTTATTATTATTTTTTTACGTTTACCTCTTGTACTTTTCTGTTGAGAATTTGCACTTAACATCTCAAGCAAGTTTTCTAATTCAGCTGGTGTCATTCTATTAATAGAACCACCGACTGCACTATTAATCATAGTTTGCAATGCAAGCCAAAGAGCATGATAAAATTAAATTACTAACACATCTTGAGATAGATTATGACGGGGACACATGATAAGTAAATTTTTAAATCTATCTCATGCTTCATGAAATGTCTCTCCTGGTTCATTTTGAAAAGATATAATTTGTTTTCTATATTCTGAAAGAGATGCATGTTGATAAAATTTACACATAAACAAATCATATAATTGAGTCCAAGTATAAACACTTCTTGGTGCTAAATTCATAAACCATCTTCTTGCCGCATCTTTTAATGCACATTGAAAATATTTCATTTTTATTTGATCTTCACTCAAACCTCCTAACGGAAAATTTTCAGTCATAAAATCATATTCCTTAACAAAAGTTACTAGATCTTCAGATGGCAGTCCATGAAACGAAGGCAACATATTATAAAAATGACCTTTTAGTTTGAAATTTCTTACTGCTTCAGGTAAAACTAAACATGATGATGTTGCATTCAACATGGGACGACCATAATCATTTATGGTTCTTTGATTGATTATTACTTCCATATTTCTATCAGTAGGTTCTTCCCTTCTTTGATTCACATTTACCAGAGGAACCAGATTTTTAGGATTTTGATTAGCAGAGGATCCACTCGGTTCAACTGTTCTTGATTAGCAGGCTGATTTTCCAAATTATCAGGATCTTCCTAATTCTTACCAAGATTATTTTTATTTTGATTTAATTCTGCCAGCTTAGGATTTAAAGATCTACGACCGTGCATAAATTAACAAAAGCAAATAAAACAAATAAAAACTAAAATCTAAAAAATAAAAAATCTTTTTGTATTTTTTTAAATCAAAACTGAATTTAAAACAACGCTACCAACAAACTAACTACGCAAACTAGCTTGTCCCCGGCAACGACGCCAAAAACTTGATCGTGTCTTATTTTAATTAATTCCTTACAAGTGCACAAGACTATTGTAGAACAGCTAGGGAAGCAAGGGCACAAAGACAAGAAGAATACTGATGGCTAGAATATTGGTAGCAATTTAAACTAAGGGGGTTTTTATTTATTTTATTTAAACTAATTATTCTACTAAAACAGTAAATCTAATTAAACTAGGCAGCACTCACAGTTGTAAAGATCTGATGGAGGAGGGAAATATAGGATTAGGCTTTCACTTGATCTACTCTATTGCTTATTTAGATAAAGTATCATTCAATAACTTGAGTTTGTTCACAAATGATAGATATAGCCTGTCAAATTATAGTTCAGTCTCCATCCAAAATAATTCATCCATTCTATATCCTAAGCACAAGAACATATGGATCCTATCTGTCACTTAGGTCATATATATGAACCTGACCCTAACTTATCACTCTCGTGCATCGATAGGTTCAATTTATCATGATGGTGAGCCAATGTACGACATATGCATATGGTCGTGCAGGTATCCGCACCTCTAGGCCTTTATTACTTGCGATTCCATTCATTTGGTCAAAGCTAGACAATAAAGGGGTTGATAAACACCATGATCAACAAGATTTGAATGAATAAAAATATATATTAAGCAATAGATTAGATACAAGTTACCTCCCAATTCCTAGATTAATGGACAGTTAGTTCATCTTTGAAGATGAACTGAACAACGAGATGAAGGAATACATGAATCGATCTTCAAAACTATAATTACAATTACTAAACTACGTAATACAAACTAAAATCTATGCTAGAGCTGTTTCATAACACTTTCTGGACGTCATTTGGCTTTAACTACCGTCATTTATTTATACGAGGGTGTTGTAGGGGAATATGAAGTTCAATCCAGGTGAAAAACACTGTAAGTTGGTTTTTGGGGACCTTGCGGCCGCATTGGGATTTTACCTTGCGTCCGCAAGGGTCTTGGACGGGCTATCCTTCTTTCTGTCTACCTTGCGAACGTAAGGTCTTTTGGCCTTGCGGCCACAAGGTGACCAGTTTGTTCTTTTTGCGTCCTTCCCAATGTTGCACTTTGCACCCTTTCTTGAAATCTTCACTAAAAGCTTCATAAATCCCATAAGTTCACCTAAAACCCTGAAACTCACAATATAGCTCAAAAATACATATCTGTAGCCAAAAGCCTCGTGGAATTGCTCATTTTAAGTCATAAAAGTACCTGATAAAGACGTATAAAATACGTCTATCACAAGTCAAAAGAAAGATGCGGGAGACCTCCATTAAATTTCTTCACTAAGAAATCCCACTAGATACCAGAAACCAAACAACATATATGCATCACGCCTGCTACGATTATGGCCATAGCTTTGAGTGAACCCCAACAAAAACAACAACCTCAGTCATTTCACTCACCAGCCAAGAAGTACAGTGTGTTTATAAAAGATAAATTAGTTTTTCTTAAAAAAGTCAATCGTGTACATGTATTATTAACTAGTGTTTGCATGTAAACTAAATTGCAAAGTAATGGAGTAAGTAATTCAGCGACATTATTTCACACCACTATATCTAATCTCGAAACTTTTCCCGCACATATTACTGGCCTCATCATCATCCCTGCATTTTAGAAACATTGACAACATTCCACCACAAGGCTTCATAATCATTGTTTCTCCTATGCTGGGATAAACACATTTTGAAATTGCATCACCGTTTTCCCTATTCTGGAAGAAACACATTTAAAATTGCATCATTTTCCCTATTCTGGGGGAAGTGCATTTTAAAATTACATTGTTTTCCCTATTTTGGGGGAAGCGCATTTTAAAATTGCATCGTTTTCCCTATTCTAGGGGAAACGCGTTTTAAAATTACATAGTTTTCCCTATTCTGGGGGAAACGTGTTTTACTAGTTGCATCACTTTCCTTATCCTGGGGGAGGATACATTTAAGAAATTGCATTGTTTTCCTTATTCTAGGGAAGAGCATTTTAGAATTGCATCATTTTTTCCCATTCCGGGGGAAGGACCTTTAAGAAGTTGCATCACTTTCCCTATTCTGAGGGAAGGGCATTTAAGTTGCATCACTTTCCCTATTCTGGGGGAAGGGCGTTTTAGAAGTGCATCATTTTTCCCTATTCTGCGGGAAGCACATTTAATTTCATCGTTTTCCCTATTCTAGGGGAAGAGCATTTAGAAGTTGCATCACTTTCCTTATTCTGGGGGAAGATATATTTTGAATTGCATCACTTTCCCTATTATGGGGAAAGTACATTTTAAAGGTTGGATCACTTTTCCTATACTGTGTTAAGCACATTTTAGAAATTCCACCAGTTTTGCCTATGCCGGGCGAAACGCATCTGAATCCCACCAGTTTTGCCTATGCTGGGTGAAGCGCATCGAAGTCTCACCTGCTTTGCCTATGTTGAGCAAAGCGCATTTGTGTCCCACCATCGTGTCTTTACGAGGGTTCGCCCTGGAAGCATGCTATCCCACCCAGTGCTTGTTGTTTTCTATCGGCTTGAGCCGAACTACGTTTGGTTTGATTCTTGAAAAGGATACGTAGGCAGCCTACACAGTAGGCATGACCATCAAAGCATTTCATTTGTATCATATATGTTCTATCTATCCCATCAATCCATTTAAATATTTTAGGGTATGAGATAAACTGCTGCATCCTAAACTATTGCATCATAAACTACCGCATAGTGCATTCCTCCCCATAATAATTTTCACGAAATTTGGGAGTCTATTTCTTATCAACGATGTTCGTTTACTTGGTAAGTTTCGGTTTACCCATAAACTCCATCATTGAGGGGCTCTGTAGACACCCTAATTTCATACCCCTGTTATATGACATGTCATAAAATATCAAAGCATGTTAAAAGGACAAACGAATGTCAAGTTACATGGTTTAAAATGCAAAGGAAAAGAAGAATGCATAAACAGTGAACTACAGGGGCCAAAGTGCCAAAAATCAAGCAGGAAAAGGCTGTGGCGCAGCCCACACCCATCCAGGGCGCGGCACCCACAAGGGCTATAGGCAGCGCCCACAAGCTTCACGTTTACTGGTGCACTTGGTTTTTGGTGCAACCTTTTTAGCACATGGTTCAAGCTGCCAAGGCACAGAGCAATCAAACTTAACCGCGAAGGAGGCCCAACTTCAGCCTATAAATAGACCCATCCGGCTTCAGAAAAAACATAGTTCACGCTATGAGAAAATTTTCACCATGCATCTGTGAGAGCTCTCCAGAGAGAATGCGAGGTTATTTTCTCCTCTATCCCCGAAACTGCCAAGTTGCCAAATCTCTTCCCTAAACACTAAAACCTTCCTGCAAAAGTGAACCCTAGCTACCCAACTAGGTTTCTGCCCAATTTCACCGGTTCAAAAGAGCCAAAAAGAGCAGTTACCCTACTCGATTGCAGACGTCAAATCCAACAAAAGCAAGCAATTGCTCTGCCCGATTTCAGACTCAACCACACCAAAAAGCATGCTAGCAAGCATACAAAAACAAGCAGTTGTGCCGCCCGGATCCCGAGGCAAAAACAAAAAAAAAGGAACAATTACGCTGCCCAAAACTCCGCACAGCAAAAAGACTCTCTCTCCCTGAAGGATAGAGCGAGCGCACCCTAAAGCCTACCAGAAGAAATTTTGGTATGGTATAAAACCCACACGCTTCAAGAGGTAGGTATTTTAAAGTTTTATTTCTTTTTATATTTAAAAATGTGCTATTTAAAATAGTAATATATCACGAAATAAGCAGTTATGCTGCCTGAATTTCTATAACAAATAGCACTAAAATAAGCCGTTATTATGGAAAAAAATTTATAAAATATATTTGCAACTCTAAAATGAGGCTGCTATAAGTTTTGTTATTTCTTTTATTATATATACTTATACATATGCATATATGTGTATATATATATATATATTTAAATGCTTTATTTAAATTGGTAAATTTATAAAAGAACATATTTAGCCAAAAAAAACCCTATTTTGAGACCGAAAGGGCGAGTTGGGTGCCTAACCCCTTCCTAACTCGTAACTTAGCCTCCGAACCCTTTTACAAATCTGGTTATTTTTTGTTTTTCTTTGTTTCTCCTTAAAATAAAGATGACGACTCTGTTATACATATTTTGAGACCATAATTGAGGCCGGGCGTATTCCATGCGTTTCGAAGCTTCGAAACCACCCCGCCTTTCAGTAGCGCAGAACCGGTTAAAAACGGGGCACTCACACTATCCATCCACCAAGTGGACCATCCCAATACTTTATGGTATTAATTATTGCTTCTAGCAAATGGTTGCACATATGCCTATTATCAACTCGCAATACGACATTTGCCAAGTTCCTTGCACAAATAATCAAACTAAGAGTACAATTCTCATATTATATGATAAAAAAGTTAGACTTGATAATGCTGGTGAATTTACATTTTAAGCATTCAATGATTATTGTATGGTAATAGGGATTGATGTTGAACATCCAGTAGCTCATGTTCATACACAAAATGGTTTGACTGAATCGTTGATCAAACGTATTCAACTTATTGTCAGAACATTAATGATGAGAACAAAGCTCTCTACTTTTGTATGGGGCCATGCTGTTTTACATGCAGCCGCACTGATTCACCTCAGGCCAAATGCATATCACAAGTACTCCCCAATAAAACTGGTATTCGAGAGCCTAATCTATCTCATCTAAGAGTTTATGGTTGTATGGTATATGTACCAATTGCTCCACCACAATACACAAAGATGTGACCATAAAAGAGATTGGGAGTATATTTTGGGTATGAATCTCCTTCTATAATAAAATATCTTGAGCCAAAAATGGGTGACGTTTTTACGACACGCTTTGCCAATTGTCATTTTAACAAAGACAAGTTTTCACCTTTAGGTGAAGAGGGGAAACAAGTGGGAAGAGAGATCAAATGGTGCATATCATCGTTATTGCACCTTGACCCTCCCACAAAGCAACGTGAACTGGAAGTTCAAAAGATCATACATTTACAAAATGTAGCAAATCAATTGCCAGATGTATTTATAGACACAAAGAGAGTGACAAAGTCACATGTAGTTGCTATAAATGCTCCTGCCTGAATTGAGATACCAAAAGGGCTACCAAATGATAAAATGACAAATGAATCTAAGATACGCCTGAAGCGTGGACGACCCATTGGTTCAAAGGATAAAAATCCTCGAAAAAAAGAAAGTGATTGAAAATCTCCAATCACATGAAAGTGTTCCAGAATAAAACACACGATAGTAAAATTGCTCCAAAAGAAACACACGGTCATGCAAATCTAGTAAGCCATGTAAGCAACGATAACCATGAGATTTCCATTAATTACATGTGTAATGGAAAAATATGGAACCGAGATGAAATGGAGAATATTGATGATATATTCTCTTATTCGATACCACAAGAAATTATTGACAGGACTGATGATCCCGAACCAAAATCTGTATCCGAATGCTAAAAGAGGCATGACATGATCAAATGGATAGATGTCATGAAGGCTAAATTAAGTTCGCTGAATAAACGAAAAGTATTTGGATCTATCGTTGTCACACCTGAAGCTGTGAAACCTATTGGATACAGATGGATTTTAGTTCGAAAGCGAAATGAGAAAAATGAGATTGTGAGATACAAGGCTCGCCTTGTTGCACAAGGTTTTTCCCAAAGGCCTGAGATTGATTATGAAGAAACTTATTCTCCTGTAATGGATGCTATTATGTTCAGATATCTAGTCAACTTATCGGTTTCGAAAAATCTAGATATGCATCTCATGGATGTTGTAACGACTTATTTATATGGGTCATTAGATGCCGATATTTATATGAGAATTCCTGATGGAATCAAGGTGCCTAAAGCACTAAGCTCAAAGCCCAAAGAATTTTGTGCAATTAAACTGCATCGATCACTGTATGGATTAAAGCAATCCGGACGCATGTAGTATAATTTCTTAAGTGAGCATTTGTTGAAAGACGAATATGTGAATGATCAATTATGTCCGTGTGTCTTTCTAAAGAATACGACAGTTGGATTTGCAATTATTACTGTCTATGTAGATGATCTGAATATCATTGGAACTCCCAAGGAAATCCAAGAAGCAGTTGATTACCTAAAGGGAGAATTTGAAATGAAAGATCTTGGACAGACAAAATACTGTCTTGGTTTACAAATAAAACACTTGTATAGTGGAAAATTTGTACACCAATCAAATTACACAAAAAGGGTTTTGAAGCGCTTTTATATGGATAAGGTAAACCCTCTTACTAGCCCCATGGTTAATAGATCGCTGAATGTTGAAAAAGATCCATTCCATCCTTGTGAAGAGAATGAAGAGATACTTGGTCCTGAAGTACCATACTTAAGTACTATTGGATCCCTCATGTACCTTGCTAATTGTACTAGACCGGATATAACATTTGCTACAAATCTATTGGCAAGATATAGTTCATCTCCGTCACGTAGACACTGGAATGGTATCAAGCACATATTTCATTATCTTCAAGGGACGATAGATTTGAGATTATTTTATCCCATAGGATCAAAGGATGAAATAGTTGGTTTTGCAGATGCGGGTTATTTGTCTGATCCTCATAAGGCCAGATCACAGACCGGCTATGTCTTCGCCATGGGTGGTACTACAATTTCCGGCGTTCTCAAAAGCAAACACTTGTTGCTACATCGTCAAATCATGTTGAGATGATCGCAATTCATGAAGCCAGTCGAGAATGTGTATGACTTCAATCTATGACTCAGCATATTCAAAATGTTAGTTGACTACCTGTCAACAAAGACTCGATAGTATTATTTGAAGACAATGCCGCATGTGTCACCCAAAGTAAAGAGGGATACATCAAAAGTGATAGGTCCAAATATATCCCCCCGAAGCTCTTTTTATACACTCAAGAACTTGAAAAGAAGAAAGAGGTTAGCATCCAATATGTTCGATCAAGTGATAATGCTGCAGATTTATTTACGAAGGCATGCACTTCCCACTACAACCTTCAGAAAGCATGTTCACAATATTGGGATGCGAAATCTACGAGATTTATAAAAGTGATTTCTCTTGACCCTTGTCAATTCAAGGGGAGCATATATGGTTGTACTCTTTTTCCCTTTATCATGGTTTTTTCCCACTGGGTTTTCCATGAAAAAGTTTTTAGCAAGACAACCCATGCACATGATTCAAATTTAAGTTGTGTACTCTTTTCCTTATGTCCGATTTTTTTTCCTATCGGGTTTTTCGATTTAAAGGTTTTTAACGAGACACACTTAGTCAACTTATAATGCTATGTTCAAGTGAGAGTGTTATGAAAGTCAATTTGTGCACAATAGCATTTATTGCATATGTAAGTTTGTCAAATGAGCTAGGGAGCTATGTCCCGTAGCTTTAGGAAAAGTGTAACACTGCTCGGCTATAAATACCGGGCAGTGTGTTGTTATGTTTGGACATCGAAGATACAACTCTGAATAACACACACTCTCTCTCTCTCTCTCTCTCTCTCTCTAATACACTCTTTGTCCTCAATTTGTGGTTACTTTATAACAAGAGAGACTATCTTAAAGATATCATTTGGAAATCTTGGTTAAGAAAAAAAAGGCGTTAAATCAGCCTTACAACCATTATGTAAAATTACTATGTTTTAGCCATTTAGGCATCAAAACAACATCGTTTTTAAACATCCGGTTTTCAAACCAAGGTGGCCGACACTCCTAACATTGCATTACACGTGTCAACGTATCAGAGAGTGTGCGGTCCTTTAGAATTTTTTATTTGAACCCGTTTTTGGCCATTTTTAACATGATTTTTTTTAATAAAAAAGGTACACATTTTTATCTATATATGAGACTTGGTTTGCTTCATTTGGACACCAATACAATTTTCTCTAAAATTTGAAGTTTTATTTAATTTTTCTCTCTTCCATCTCTCTCCTAATT
This sequence comes from Codonopsis lanceolata, assembly GCA_013146195.2. Taxonomy (NCBI): domain Eukaryota; kingdom Viridiplantae; phylum Streptophyta; class Magnoliopsida; order Asterales; family Campanulaceae; genus Codonopsis; species Codonopsis lanceolata. The sequence goes on from CM028378.1 coordinate 103,987,000, forward strand.
TCACGTTTTTAATCCATAATTAAGTTGTTTAATTACTATAATATTTTTATATACCACTTAAATAATTTAATTATTAATATTGTATATTATCATAATTTAGATATTAATCTAATAGTCATTATTTTTAATTGTTTATTATTGCCATTAGTATTGCCATTAGTTCTTATTATTATTGTTATTAGTTATTATTATGGTTGTTAATATTATCATTAAGTAATATCAGTTGTTATTAGGTCTTCGAATTCTAGTTTCAATTCTCACGCCAAAGATGAGCATGAAGAAGATTTCAATAATATTGAAAGGGCAATGCAAAAAACTGTGGAAAAATATATGTTTGACATCTCTGGTCACCGACATTGAAAGCATCAAGTCATAAATGAACTAACACATCTATAAGTAGAAATAAGAATGTGTCAATGTATTTACATAGATAGAAATCGTGTTGATGGTCATCAACATCTGTATTTAGACTACTTTGCGGAGAATTCAACATATACCGACCAACAATTTCACTCCAAATTTCGGATGCAAAGACATGTCTTCTTCGAGTAATGGAAGCTCTTGGTGCTCATATACTCCATATTTTCAACAACGATTTGAAGCCAATGGGAAACCTGGTTTATCATAGTTTTAAAAATGCACTGTTGCTATAAGAATACTTGCTTACAGAATGTCTGGTAAAGCATGTGATGACTATGTGTGTATTGAAAAAACCATAACAACTGAATGCGTGAAGAATTTTGTTGAATGTGTGGTTAGTGTTTTGGGAGAATAGTACTTAAGTAAGCCAACAAAGGAGGACCTTCAATGTTTGCTTCATGTTGGGTAGACACACGGTTTTCCTCGTATGTTAGGTAGCATAGATTGAGAATTAGAGAATTGTCATGTGGCTTAGCAACGTAGCACGCCCGAGGGGATGGAAAGGCGACCATTGTTCTCGAAGCAGTCGCTTCCTATGATTTGTGGATATGACATGCATTCTTTGATACTCTAGGTACATGTAATGATATAAAGTTCTTGATCAATCTCCAGTTTTTAATTATATTTATAATGACATAGTCTCAGCAGAAGCCTTTATTGTTAATGATAACTAGTTTTTTTAACATGTGCGTTAACGCACGTCAACTAAATCGTACATAAACAAAATAAGGAGGATCGGTTTATTAATAATTACACATAGGTATATCACTAATCATTATAGATTCTAAAAAAATTCCTTATACACAACATTTGTTGTCTTATTAGTTGGTTTTTCATCTTCACCACATATCAATATCTTCAAACAAAAATAATTTGTTACTCTAAAAACTACGACATATAACTGTCTATGGCTAAATACTAATTTTTTTCAAAAAGAGACCTACATGCAATTATTGACTTTGGCACTTGTTAATTGTCATTGCATATGATACCAGTAATGTAAATTGTCTTCTTTGAAACTTGAAAGACAGTCATACATCGGATAAAGTAAATGACAATCTTAGGATAAAAACATTTTCTCCAACATTGCTTCCTTTCAAAAAAATTGTTTCAACAATGTGATCCCCAAGATTTATGATGATTAGTCTTGTTTTATTGCATAACCCTAGAGCATGGTCAATGTTTCTCAATAACATTATTGGAACACTAATTTTAAGTGTCAATTCATGGCTTGACAACTCTGAACACTTTATACTTATTCAAAAACTATGTATAATTAATGTCTTTGAATAAACTTTAATTTTTTCCGCCTTGCAAATAGAATCTGAACTCAAATAAGTTCTTCCTTTTGAATGATTACTTTTATTAAATTATATTTGTATTTTATGAATAAAGAAATTTCTGAGAAGAAAATAAGCTAAAATCAAAATAACGAAATTATTTTTACCGTTAACTTTTTTTTTTTGTAAATTATTTTGATTTTAATAACTTCCATTATATTTTTTTGTTTTATTGACTTTGTAACTATTATTTTTGTTTTATTTTGAAGAATTAGTTTTACAGAAAAATTTTGTTCCGTAGTTTTTTTTTATTATTTTGCTAACCTCGGTTTAAATTGTTTTGTTTTATTGACTATGTAACTATTATTTTTGTTCCATCAAATATTTTTATTTTACTAACATATTTTGTTTTACATAACTATTTTTATGAATTTGTTTTAAACTTTTGTTCCGTAAATTATTTTAATAATTTTACTAACATCAGTTTAAATTATTTTTGTTTTATTGACTTCCGTAACTATTCTTTTTGTTCCATCAAATATTTTTATTTAACTAATGAATTTTTTACATAGCTATTTTAAAGAATTTGTTTTAAAATTTTGTTCCAAAAATTATTTTTATTATTTTAGTAACCTCGGTTTAAATTGTTTTTGTTTTTATTGACTTTGTAACTATTATTTTTGTTCCATCAAATATTTTTATTTTACTAACGTATTTTTGTTTTACATATATATTTTTAAGAATTTGTTTTAAACTTTTGTTCCGTAAATTATTTTATATTACTAACATCTGCATTAAATTATTTTTGTTTTGTTGATTCTGTAACTTTTATTTTTATAGTGGCTTGTTCTATAAATTATTTTTATTTTACTAACCTCTTATATTTTTGTTTTCTTGACTCCGAAACTATTATTTTTTTTTAGTCACTATTTTTTATGTTTAAAAAGAGAAAAATGTTTAAACATAATTAAAAGAGATGAGATGGTGGTGATGAGAGAGAAAATATGGAGGAGACGGGAAAGAAAAAGAGAAATACAACCAGAGGAGATAGGAGAGAAAAAGAGTGAAATGATAACTCAAAAGTTAATAATTCAAAAGTTAGATTTTAGAGGGAGAAATTTACCCTTATATATATATATATATATATATATATATATATATATATATATATATATATATATATATATAGTTATTATTTAACTGATGATATATATTCTCTATGGGCTAAATTCATCCAGTCTATTCGACACGCGTAAAGTGAAAAACATAAACTTTTTGCTCAATATCAAGAGGCAGCGAGGAAGGATGTTGAGCGTGCATTTGGGGTATTGTAGGCACGATTTGCAATTGTACGTTCCCCAGAACTTATGTGGAGACATCTATATTAGGAAAAATTATGAAGGCTTATATCATATTACATAATATGATTGTCGAAGATGAACGACATACTTACAACCATGTGTCAAATGTTTCTGACTATGTACATTACTGATGGTAGTTTAGCATGACAATATTTTAACAAGTATATTTCAGAGCACGAAAGAAATCTTAAAAGAAGGTGTGTTGGTCAAGATAAAGAATCACATCGACGTCTGCTCCATGATTTGATTGAAAATATATGAAGACTTTTTGCAATTAGTATATTGGAGTTTCAATAATCCTCACTTTTATTTTTATTGTATTTTCCAAATATGGACGTTGTGGTTTGTTTTTCAATGTATTTCCATAATTTACATTATAGTTGTTGTATTGTTGTTTGTCGGAATTTCCCTTTGAATCGTTGTACTTCGAATTATTATATTTTTTATATAATAAATAAATAATATTCGAATTATAGTTATGTCGTTAATAATATTATTTTAACTCGTCAATTTAGTAATTAATAATCACTAAAAATATATCCATATAATGAATTTTTTTGTATTAATATTTATTAATTAATGGATTATAGTTTTAAAAAATATTATTTTTTTGTATTTTTTGAATATAATAATATTAAATTATAATTAATATCAAATTATAATAAATATTATTCGAATTAAAATAAATAAATAATATTTAATAATGAATATTAATATAATTTTGAATTTAATAATTTATGTAATATCAAATTTATTTGTTTAATATAAATTGAAAAAATATATAAAATTAATGGAGATAAAGATGGTGGAGTATATAAAGTTGTTGAAGATAAAGATGGTGGAGTATGTAAAATTATTGGAGTTTGTGCCAAGGTTTTGTAAGGGTTTTTTATTTTGGTAGTTTACTGGTATTAAATTTATGTTGTTTTTGCTCTAAGCGAGACAAGGTTAGAATTTTACCACTTTGGTTTGACTTTTTAAAATCAAAATTAATTATTTTTCAAATGAAAATTTGAACACATGTTTTTTTTTTCCAAAATTGTAAAACACGTAATTCGTAGTACTTTTGGTCATTATGAATTACATGTTTCATGGTTTTAAAAAGATAAAAATATATATGTCAAATATTTCATTTGAAAAACTATAAGAGCATGTTTCTTAGCACATGTTTAATTCATGTGTTATTATACTCTTTCTAGGAAATTTCCTAGCTTTATTTCCTTCTTTAAAGACTCATTATTGATTGATTATTAATTGATTGTTGTTGTCTTTCTTAAGCAATCTTTGTGATTAAGTTTGGTTTATTAGGAAATGATTTATTTGACTAACCAATTAACCCTTCCATGTTTAGTTTCTTTCTTATTGCCTTGCAGGTTTAATTTGGAGGTGTCTTGGTGCTGTATAAAATGAGTGATCAACCTTCAGTAATTGTAACGCTTTTAGAGAGTTTTTAGAAAGAGGGACTGTGTTGCTGGAAATGTCAATGTGCTACCAGATGTTGGAACATTGGGAGCTACATTGACCAAATTTCCAGATTTCGAGTTTTTTTCTCATTCATATATTCAGACCTTATGTTTTTCTCGTGAGCAAGTGTATTAGAAATATAACATTCAACTCTGTTACAAGTCTTTTTGTTTTGATTTTCACATAGTTATAGTTTTCATAATTGTAATCTCTACAATTGTTTTTCTATAGTGAAAGTTTTTGGCCTTGTTGGCTTTTTCTACAAGTATTACTTGTAGACCTGAGCCTAACACTTTGTCTCTTCTCTCTGCGACTTATTCTCTCTTATTTTCGTTATTGTTCTTTGTTGAATGTGTCTGTGAATGTTGCAACATTCGGTGCAACATTCTGAATATCATTCTGTAGTACATTTGAGACTACATTCACTGTTTTACTGTTTTTTGTTGAGAACCCGAGCTACAATTCTTTCAAAATCAATATGAGCTTGTTTTTAAAAAAAAAAAAAAATTAAGCATGACATATTTATGATGGAAGGGGGATATTAGATGCATTTATAGAAAAAAGAAAGAATAATTAAACAACTTGGCATGAAACGAATTCAAAGCTTAAACATCAATGAAGCCTTCTTAGACCCTCATATAATTGTGCATATTTTACCTTTTAGGGACCAACAATTTATATATATACCAATATAACATGAAATACAAAATGGTGATAATCAGGCCGGTTCCTTTTAGTGAAATTATAACCGCTTAGGTCTCCTATATTTGTTTTAAACTGCTAAAGAAGACTTTTGGGGGGAAATCACAAAGATACTCTTAATGAATGAAAGGCGCATGGACAAAGCCGCTGCCCAAACTTGGGCATCGCAATGAAAACATTGAGAATTGCAATACACAAGTGAAATCTGTCAAAATTTGGGAATCATAATGCAAAAAGCCATTGCCCTAATTTGGGCATCACAATGAAAACATAGGGAATCACAATGCACAATTGAAATATGTCAAAATTAGGGCATCAGAATGAAAAAAAGCCACTGCCCAAATTTGGGCATCGCAATGCACAATTAAAAATCTGTCAAAATTTGGGCATCGAAATACAAAAAGCCACTGCCCAAATTTAGGCATCGCAATGAACAAATGAAATCTGTCAAAATTTGGGCATCGGAATGCAAAAAGTCACTACCCAAATTCAGGCATCATAATGCATAATTGAAATTTGTCAAAATTTGGGCACTGGTATGCAAAAATCACATCTCAAATTTGGGCATCAAAATGCAAAAATTGGGCATCACAATGCACAATTGAAGTCTATCAAATTTTGGGCATCGCTATGCTTTCGAAGCAAAAATTGGGCATCGCAAAAACTTATGAAGCCTAAAACATTGATTAATCAGTGTTTTTTGGCCTTAAAACGAAGACTTCACTGGGAATATTACATGTGTATAGTAGATATCTTTGAGAGCCTCGGTTTGATATGTTGTAGATCTCGTGGTTTATCCGAATCAAAAGTTATATCATGCTGAAAGAAGTGACCTTAACTTTTTAATTTCTACTAGTGCATCAGTTTCAAAACTGACAACTAACACTCTTAAAATTCGTTTTCTTCTCAAAGCTTTTAGAAGTTATACGATGCATGCATTGGTAGTCGCTCAAAGTGGTGGTTGATGTTGGTGCACTTGGAGCTGCTTGGCCACAGAAGATGAAAGGTGGTCGGTGACGGAGAAAAACGTGATGGAAACGAAGTTGGATTGCGAGCAGATCTGAGAAGAAGAGGATGAATACGAAGAGCGGGGAGAAGAAGAGAGAGAGAGAAAGTGAAGAGAGTGAAAAGAAAATGAGAAGACCGAAGTAGCAGGTCGCGGGTAATTTTGGAATAAAATTATGAAAATGGACTTTTGCGGTATAAAAAAAGGGTGATAACCAGGCCGGTTGATGTGATCTTGGCGAGCTCGAGTTTTGATGAGACATGTGATGACTGGTTCGAGAGTTGGAAGCATGTAGATCAAGGTTCGAGGGTTCATATGAGCATAGATCGAGGTTCAAGGGTTCTAAAATGCATAGAGTATGATTGGAAGATTCGAGAGTTCTATATTTCGTGGATTTATTGGAGATTCAGGCTATTACAATGACTACTCTACAAATTTAAACATGTCTTATGAAGCCTTATATTTCATGGAAGTTGACTAGAAGACTCTAGAAATGTTCGTTAATGTCATACAATGACTTTGAAAGCTTTAACGCCTAAAGGAAGACTTTAGGGGACCAAAATGCAACTTTGAAAATTATGCCTTTACAAAAAAACGGGATTCGTAGATTTTCCTTATTTTGGAGGATTTATATTTCTTAAATAGATTAGGTAACTTACCTAATTGTTACCTACATAGATTAGGTAAGTTGAGTAGTTTCCTAAGTTGATTTTATTTAGATTCCTAAGTTGATTCTAAGTAGTTTCCTAAGATGATTCTACTTACACCTTTCCTTTTACTTTTAGGTTTAGGATTCACAACCCATATAAATAAGGGTTGTGGCTTTTTGTGTTTTAGACAACTTTCTAATTATTGGTTAATATCGTTTTTGAGTGTTTTTCAAGACCTCCTTGTTCTTCATTGAACTTGTGATTATTTGGTGAGAGGCTAAGTAATCGAAACTTGAACTTATCAATAGGATATTCATCCCTATTGTGGCGTTCTTCCTTATACCAAGGTTCGTGTTCGTCTCGTAATTGGATCGCGGAGTACCACGTTCAATAACGGATCGTAGCATTGGGTCAAGGTGTCACAATCCATCAATTCATTAACGTTCTTTGCTTGCCGTGCTGCGTGCTCTATGATTCCTCCATCGCGAGTACACGTCTAGGAATCATATCATTTGGTATCAGAGCTAAGTTTCGTTTTCATAATTTATCTTACTTAAATTGTTCTTATTTTGTTCATCTATTTGATTCTCTTCTTCCTTCAAACTAGGATCATTAATCTTAGTTTGTTCATTTAAAATTTTGTGTTTTGTTTGTTTATTTCAAACCCCAAAACTTCTTGGGTTATTAAAAAATATATATACTGTTACTATTCACGTCACTGTTCATAGGCTGATTATAAATTTTTTTTAAAAAAAACTTGCTTTTGTTATTGTTCACATCAAGTTTCAACAAAAAAAAGAAGAGAAAAAACTTTCGGCCTATACAAAAAGGAATCCAAAAAAAAAAAAACTACTACTACTACTGTTCACGTCAGTCAAAAAAAAAAACTTTTTTTTGTGGTATTATTCTTTTGGGATAGCCCATCTAGATTCTAAAGTTAAAATTGAATCTTTTTTTACAAACTAATCGTTGAGCCAATCATCCTTGAAATTATACTCTTAATTTTCTTTCCTCTACACCTGATTCTTATTGATTAAGTTTCTTGGTTTTGCTTGCTTTGTTAATCACTATTTAATTGCTTAGTTCTTTTAGAACTTGGAGGAATTGAAAGTGAGGGAGAGTAGGTAAACACGAGAGGAATGACATTATTGAGTGATACACGTAAGGGAGAGGGTGAGGTGATTTTTTTCTAATAAAAATTTCTTGCAAGTACACCATGTCTAAATCAAGTGAGAATGATGTTCCTACCTTCGATATGAGACTTTATATGGAAGGGTTTGTTTGCATAAAACTATGCAGGAGCAAAAGGAGGATCTAATGGAGGAGATTGGGAAAATTTGTAGTGAAAGAAAGAAAATAATAAGAGAGGGAGGTAATGAACCTAATGATGTGCCAAGACGTAAAAATTAATTTTGAGAAATATTGGGAGGATCTTCGGTTGCAAATTAAAAACTCAAAACTCAAAGAAGTGGAGGAAAATAAGGGTGACAAAAATTCTTCTAAACCTTTTCCAATAGGTGATGAGAGAGAAAACAATATGGTAGTTAGGAAGATGTTAGAAGTGAGAGTTCCAACTGTTGAAGAGATTGAAAAGGAGAAAACTTTCTTTACTAAGTGCAAAGTGCAAGAGCGAGTTTGTGGGGTGATCATTGATGGAAGTAGTTGTACTAATGTTGCTAGTGTGATCATGGTTGAGAAATTAGGGTTACTTACAACCAAACATCCTAAACCCTACAAGTTGCAATGCTTGAATGAAGGAGGTATGTTGAGGGTGAACAAGCAGGTTCTTGTGAAGTTCAAGATTAGAAGATATGAAGATGAGGTGATGTGTGATGTGGTGCCAATACGACAAACTCATTTATTGCAAGGGCGACCTTGGCAAGTTGAGATGAGTGTTAATTATGATGGCAACACAAAAAGACATTCTTTTGTACACCATCAAATAACCATTAAACTTGTACCCTTGACTCCAACACAAGCTTATGAGAATTTTATGATGTTAAGCTCAATAGCTAGTGAAGAGAGAAATGCTAGTGGGGAAAAGAAAATAGAGAAGCCTTTAAAAAGAGAGAGCTTGAGAGAAAATAAAGAGAGTTTGGATAGAGAGCAAAGTGAGGAGAGTGAGATAGCCAAAAAAAGGAGAGCTCAAGTGAAAATAATGAGAGTTTGGCTAAAGATAAAAGTGAGTTTTGTGAGATAACCAAGAAAAAGGAGAGCTTGAGTGAAAACAAGAGTGAGAGGCCGGTTTTAGAGACTAGTGAAAGATGTGAGATAACCGGGCAAAAGGAGAGGAAAATTAGTGTGTGTGAGAAAAAGAAAGAGTGTGAGAAAGAGAAAGAAATTGAGGTAAATTTTGATACTAATCAAGTTAATGTTGTATTGCCAAAGTCTATTGTTTCTTTTTCACAAACTTTTCAAGAGGCACCACCAAAAGAAATCATGAGATTCAAGATGGAATACCAACAAGGTAAGGAGATTGTTATAGAACCTACATTTTCTCAAAGGTATGATCTTAATCTTTCTTGGAAGAATAAGTTGTGTGGTGAATTGTTACATGTTAAGAACCATGACATTGATAATAAGCTCAATAGAGTTATTGTTGAGTCTGGACAATTGACTAGATTTGTGGACACTTGTGTCATGGGTAAAATTGTTAAGCCACCTAAATTATTACATGTTAAGCACCAAGGATTTGATAAGAAATTTAGAATTTTTCAAAGTGCTACTTGTGATAATTTGTTTAGTCTTGTGAGTGACTTGTTCATAAAAGAGATTGTTAGACCATATGACATGCCAATGAAGTTCCAATTGCAAAGTTTAGTTAGTCACCATGGTTTAAGTGATTGGATGAAATGTAGTAAAAGCATGGCTAATGAATCAAAATCGACATTGCATATTCCTAACCATGTGCATGTAGGTCCATTCATGGATGATACTTTGGTTGATAAGTCATTAGGATTGCATTGTTTATTGAAAGTTGAGAAGGAATCTCTTAGTTGTGCATTGAAAAGAACTAGAATTCATATTTTTACAAGTTCATTGCATGATGATGGTATGATTGTGAATCTTAATATAGGACATCTTACCATGAGATAGTAGATGTGTTCCATAACACTTTGATAGGTGTTGAATTGATGAGTTTGCATGGTGTGACTAAATTACCCAATTGTGTGAGTCTTATACGTGAGAACATGCAACATTCTTCTATATTGAGTTATGTTGATGCATGTTTCAAAGAAGATGTTGTTTCCCATGTTATATTATTCTTTCGAAAGATTTATGGATTGCATGAGTTACATACGGATTCATGGAAAGAGACAACTTATGTGCATGTTAAACCTTGGAAAGGTGATGAAATTCATATTGTTGATGATTATAAGCATGTTTTAACACATGATCTAATTTTTGAGCATAAAGAATGTTTATCCTTGATATTACACTTTGGTTGTAATTTCTTATCGTTGCATGATTCATTATTGATAAATATGGATATGCAAAAGATGAAAGTTGGTAGGTTGATCTTTAAACTTGGTGAAATCAATTATTTGTTTCAAATCGAGGAATTAAGTAAGTTGAGGAGCAAAAGATTTGATTATGGTAGTATCTTGTCTTATATAATCATTTTATTGATTTGCATGATTTATTGTATATGCTTTGGATTGTATAAAGTTGTGAAGTTGAGCATGGTTGTGCTAAAAAGGGGATTTACTAGGTTAATGTTTAAGCCTGGTGATTTTGGTTCTATAAAGGATTTTCATGAGGGAACATCGAGTTGTGATAACTTGATGAGTGAGATTATAAACATTGATGGATTTACTTGTCATGACGGATTTGGATACATGAGTTGGTATGCCATATTGCATATTATCTTATTATACTTATTAATATCTTTCATTGACATTCCTTATGATGATCTCGTTGTGTTTAATGTTGCATATGTGATGTTGTCATTCATGGAAACTCACCGAGTGATGCAAGTGAGATATGTTAGATTGATATTTGAACCCGGTGATAGGGTTTGGATGTGTTTAATGGTGGGACATGTTCCTACACCAAGAGATGTTTGTGCTAAATTGTTACATAACCCATTGTTTGCTAACAATGTTGCTCATGTGGTAGTGCATAGTTTTGTTGTGTTTCTTCTACAGTTAAGCGAGAATGGTCTTTGATCCCAGTGATTGGAGATACATAAACTTGCATGGAATAATTTGCAAACATGGAGAGTTTGAGCAAATTGATGACATGAAATCATATGGTAAGCATAATTTTAGAGACTATATATTGGTTACTAAATTGTGTCCATTCGATGTAGGTCCGGATTTGAGGACAAATCCTTTTGAAGAGAGGGAGAATGATGTGATCTTGGTGAGCTCGAGTTTGGATGAGACATGTGATGACTGGTTCGAGAGTTGGAAGCATGTAGATCAAGGTTCGAGGGTTCATATGAGCATGGATCGAGGTTCAAGGTTCTAAAATGCATAGAGTATGATTGGAAGATTCAAGAGTTCTATACAAACTTAATTCGTGGATTTATTGGAGATTCAGGCTATTACAATGGCTACTCTACAAATTCAAACATGTCTTGTGAAGCCTTATATTTCATGGAAGTTAACTTGAAGACTCTAGAAATGTTCGTTAATGTCATACAATGACTTTGAAAGCTTTTAACGCCTAAAGGAAGACTTTAGGGGGCCAAAATGCAACTTTGAAAATTATGCCTTTACAAAAAACGGGATTTGTAGATTTTCCTTATTTTGGAGGATTTATATTTCTTAAATAGATTTAGGTAACTTACCTAATTGTTGCCTACATAGATTAGGTAAGTTGAGTAGTTTCCTAAGTTGATTTTATTTAGTTTCCTAAATTGATTCTAAGTAGTTTCCTAAGATTATTCTACTTACACCTTTCCTTTTACTTTTAAGTTTAGGATTCACAACCTATATAAATAAGGGTTGTGGCTTTTTGTGTTTTAGACAACTTTTTGATTATTGATTAATATAGTTTTGAGTGTTTTTCGAAACCTCCTTGTTCTTCATTGAACTTGTGATTATTTGGTGAGAGGCTAAATAATCGAAACCTGAACTTATCAATAGGATATTCATCCCTATTGTGGCGTTCTTCTTTATACCAAGGTTCGTGTTCGTCTCGTAATTGGATCGCGGAGTACCACGTTCAATAACGGATCGTAGCATTGGGTCAAGGTGTCACAATCCATCAATTCATTGACGTTCTTCGCTTGCCGTGCTGCGTGCTTTATGATTCCTCCATCGCGAGAACACGTCTAGGAATCATATCACCGGTCCCACGTGATGATATTATAACCGAAAAAGTCCTTTATATTTGTTTTCAACCACTAAATTACACTTTTGGAGGAAAAATGATGAAGATACCCTTAATGAAAGAAAGATGCGCGGACAAAGCCACTGCCCAAATTTGGGCATCACTATGAAAACATTGGGCATCGCTCAAAATTCTGGGCATCGAAATACAAAATCCATTGCCCAAATTTGTGCATCGCAAGGAAAAACATTGAGTATTGCTCAAAATTATGGGCATCGCAATACAAAAGCCACTGCCCAAATTTGGGCATTGCTCAAAACATTGGGCATTGAACGGGCATCGAAGAAAGGGATAAGGTGAGGAACGCACCTAGAATTGTTAATTGTGTCACCTCCAAATAAAGACTACCCAACAATTCTACATTGGTTGTATCACAAGAGGTCGGTTTGACAGTAATAATATTGGGGAGACTAGGGTGAATGGATGCACGGGTTCAACAGACTGACAGTACAGAAGAGATACGTAGATGCTTCCGAAGAGGGAAATATGAATTGCTTCTTAGTGAACTGGTCTCTAGTTGATCGAGTGAACTTATAAAGGATCTGAAAATATCCCCTTTTGCACCATTCGACGCAATAATCACAATAACAACCGACGCCAACATCGCAACAACCGATGCCAACATCGGAGTCAAATGATGCCCACATCGGAGGCAACGATGCCCATAAGGTTTTAACCTAAATTCAAATCAGTAAAAAATGAGAATGGCAACTTGTGTCAAATAACAAGTGAAAAACTTTTTGTATTTTCGTTTTCTAGGTGTCCATGTGTTGTTCCAATATTCTACACACAACCTTACCTCTTTGTTTCGGCTTCACCAGACCACTTGCTTTTAATAATCTCAGCAGCCATAAATATTTACTAGCAATCACAAACCTATTTTTCTAAGATCGCAGATACCGCCTAGGAAGATGATGGAGCAAGGGACCAAGCAAAGGGTGGAGGAAGGACATTGGAAAGCCCAGTTGATGAGAACGCTAATTAGCAGAGAAGATGATGAAGCGGTGGTTGGAACAATTAATGATCAATTGAAAGCTTCTGCAACGTTTCTTCTTCTCCAAACCGGTCGACTATTCTTCTAAGAGTAATGTTTCGGTTTTCAAAAAATATTGCTTCAGTGGGAACGATGGGCATTTAAGGAAGAAAAATAGGAAAATGTATTTTTGCGGTTAAAATAAAATCGAGTATTTCAACGGTTAACATTTTAGAAAAAGGGACTTGCACACAATTATTCCTAAAAAAAGGGTACTGGAGCGGTTACATTTCCAAAAATGGCACCAAACCGCAATTATTTTAAAAAAAGCATTATTTCATCCAAAATCTCAAATGGCCCAATGACCTCGTCTCTTTAGTCCTTCTCGGTATTTTTTTTCTTTCACAATAATTTTTTTTTAAGTTTACATTGTAACACATTTATTGCCTTTTATAAGCCCTTGTTTGCATTGTGTTCTCTTATTTTCTCTCTTATCCCTTCCATTTTTTATTGTTCATTCTACTCCGCTTCCACCATTTTCCTACTGTGGCCGATAAATCTGCTGTCGCAGCACCGGTAAAGTTGGTGATTCTATGCCATGACTATTCTAGTGTAGTGATTAGTATGTTTTCTTATTTTTCTTTTCATATTTTATCAAATTTCTTTCAATTTCTTCCAAATTTTTGTTTTATTAAGTCTGTAAATGCGGTATGCCCTTGATTATGGACTTAATTATTTTTCTTATTATCTTCTAATTTGTTCCTTTAATTTTTCAAAAAATAGAAAAAATTTATGCTATAAACCGAAACGGCCCCTTGCAACATAACCGGCCTAGAGCCCTAAATTTCGCCGGGCAGGTGTTGAATATTGAACTCAAATACTCAATTTAAGGAAATGGATGGAGGAGTCATTATTATGTCATGTTTTGTTTAAATTTGGCTTTTTTTTTCTTTTTATAAATCTATATTATAAATGAGCTTAGGGTCTAACTGGCGGTCATGATTGAATTATGCTAAACACAACTAATGGTTCAGATTGATTCGTAAGTATGTGAGTTTCAAATGAACCCCTCAATTATGAGTTATGTTTGAATTTCCCCTCTACAATTACATATAAAACCTTAAGTTGTGAGTTTTGTTTGAATTACTCCGTCAATTATAAGTTTTTTGATCCCGATCATTCATTGAATTGATCTCATATCGACACCGTGTCAATGGCACATACATGTATACTAGTAAATATTAAATGCCATCGTCAAGAAAGGAAATACCACCAAGTGTGTAAATCAAATAGTAAGAAACAATTCTAGCTTAATTGTTGGGCCACTCAAAATTTTTGGGTGTCGGTAAAAAAAATTGGGCGTCGCTCAAAAGCCACTGCTCAAAAATTTTGGGCCTTCTTCTTTCTTCTCTCTCTTTCTAGCATCGTACCTTTCGAAATTTAGGCGTCGTTCAAAATTTTGAGCAGTGGCTTTTGCATTGCGATGCCCAAAAATTTGAACGACGTCCAAATTTTTTGATCGACACCCAAATTTTTTGAGCTGTCGCTTTTGAGCCACGCCCAAATTGGGATAATGGCTTTGTGTGCGCATCTTTCCTTCATTAAAGGTATCTTTATCATTTTCCTCTCAAAATATATGATACTTTTCTGGTTATAATATAATGATGGGTGATAACCGGGTCGATCCACTATCATGATATTATAATCGGAAAAGTCCTATATATTTGTTTTCAATTGCTAAAATACAGTTTTTGAGGAAAAATGACGAATATATCCTTAATGAAGGAAATAAGCGCACACAAAGGCACTGTCTCAATTTGGGTGTCGCTTAAAAGTCACTGCCCAAATTTGGGCGCCGCAATTAAAAAATTAGGCATCGCAATGAAAAAATTGGGCTTCGTAATTAAAAAATTTGGGCGTCGTTTACCAAAACCAGGAATGCATCGTTTCTCTCTCCTCATTAATATATTTATCTCTCTTTGTACTTTTCTCTCTTTTCTCAATTACACCCACCCACTTTCTCTCTCTTTCCTAATTACATCTATTTTATTCATTGGACATACTCCATTGCTGTCCACTTTCTCTCTTTCCTTAATTTCTCTCTTTGTCGACTTTTCTCCTCTAGTTTAGGTAGTGCAGTAACTCTCTACATACTTACAAACGTTGGTGCCCATATTTTGTGAATTTTCCGTTCCAACAGTTAACCTTACCATCTAGATCTATATGTGCGTCTTTGCATGGTTGATGATCTTGAAAGATTAAGAATCGATCGGCATTTTCGGGTGGAAATTCAAAGTGTTTTAAATCCTCAACCTTTGAAGATGAACGAGGAATTCGTCATGAGGTAATTTCAAATCATGAAGTGGGTGTGTTGGTCATGGCAATGACGCCCAAATTGGAGGCAACGAAACCCAAATTGGAGGCAACGACTCCCATATCATAGGCAACGATGCCCAAATTGGAGGCAACAACACCCACATCATAGGTATCGAATCTAACTATGCTCAAATTGGATTTGTTTGCAAGTGATTTCTTCGGCTTCTACCCACCTATGATTACATTCCATTCCATGTGATTCTAGTACAAACCAAGCACTTAATTTAATTACAAAATTACAATGGAGATAGAACACAAATGGTCTGGGTCTGCTCTATATGAAATGAAAAAGCGTGGAATGGAATGAACACTTTGATTACAAAATTACAACGAAGATAGAAACAGATGCTTAGCCAAATTCTCTTCCCGATAGACAGATGGACATATATGATTTTAGGAAGAAAGAGCTTCAAAGGGAAATGAGATTGAGAATGACTATGGGATTTTGGAGAAGAAAGTACGGTAGAAGGAGGGGCATTTAAGGAAGAAAATTATGAAAATGGACTTATGCGGTTGGAAAAAAAATAGTGTACTTGAGCGGTTATAATTTTAGGAAATGGTATCGGCACGCAATTATTCCTATAAAAAATTACAGGTCGGTCCACTTTTAGAAGTTTTTACTCACTACAGTACCTTCTAATTTTTTCAACCGGAAAAAGTCACTTTTTGTGGTAAAATGATTACGATACCCTTAATGAACTATATGTGTGCTACATATGTCATTATTTTTGCACTGCGTTACAATTAAACTAGGCAACTAAACTATTGAATCGCTGTGCAAAATTTAATGCAATGAAATTTATGAATCACTGTTTTAAAAATAGATTAGGAAATTAAACTTTGAACTGCGATGTAAATATTAATATAATGAAATTTATGAATCACGGTGCAAAAATAGAATATGAAATTAAACTTTGAATTGCGGTGCAAAATTAATGTAATAAAATTTATGAATAACGGTGCAAAAAATAGACTAAGAAATTAAACTTTAAACCGCGTTGCAAAAATAATGCAATAAATTTATGAAACGCGGTGCAAAAATAGACTAGAAAATTAAACTTTGAACCGCAGTGCACAAATATTATCTAATTCATTTTTGCACCGCGTTACAATAGCATAAAAAACTAGTTTACATCCTCCACGTTCTTCATTAATCTCTTTCGTTGTAAGTCTTCTTCTTCCTCTTTCTTCTCTGCTTTCGCCTAATTGAAAAATCATTCAACACAGCACAAATTCTTCCCCGTTTTGTTGCGCACAATCGTAACTTTCGAATCTAAAGTGTGTTGTCAGAGCTGTTGTAGATGACGATGACATTTTTGGAACAAAATTTAGAAAAATGATTTTTTGCGGTTGAAAAAAAGAACGGTAGACTTTTAGAGTTAAAAACTTAGAAAAAAGGAATGGTCAGAATTTTCCCTTATTCCTATCATGATAAGGGCCGGCCCAATTATCATCCAAAATTAATAATGGGCTAACAACATTGTTTGGCCCACAAAATATGCTCAAATATTTGGACCCAAATTGAAAACTCTAGGGAAATAATCTGACCGGTCCCTTTTTTAAAGTTTCTAACCCCAAAATTTCATCGTTCTTTTTTTCAACTATAAAATATCACTTTTCAAAATATTGTTCCAAAAATTTCATTATCTTCTTCAACATCTCCGGCAACACACTTTGGATTCGAAATTCATGATTGTGCGCAACAAAACGTGAAAGAAGAAGACTTACGACATAGAAGATTGAAGAAGAACATGAAATTAATACGTCAACTGGTTTTTTATACTATTGTATCCCGGTGCAAAAATTTCATTACATTATTTTTGCACTGCGGTTCTAAAGTTTGATTCATGTAAAATTGTTGCACCGCGATATATTTGCACTTTATACTATAATTTAGTGAAAATTAATTACTTTTTTGTACTTAAACAACCTTTTCAATCGCACACTAAAAATGACGCAAAAATAAACTAAACACTAAAAATGCACGGTTCAAAAATAGACTAAAATAAACTAGCAATTACACTATTGAACTACGGTGTAAAAATTAATGCACTAAAATTGATGAATCACGGTACAAAAATAGACTAATAATTACACTATTGAATCGCGGTCCAAAATTAATTCAATAAAAATTGATGAATCGTGATTCAAAAATAGACTAGCAGTTACACTATTAAACAGCGGTACAAAAAATAATGTGATAAAATTGATGAATCATGGTGCAAAAATAATGACCTCTGAGCATACCTATAATTCATTAAAGATATCGTAGTCATTTTACCATCAAAAATAACTTTTTTCGATTGAATATAAAAAATATATATTTTAACGATTAAAAATTTCAAAAAAGAAAAAAACAATCAACAGTTTTCATGGGGTGTTAAGAGCTAGTAGATTTGGGTACAGGACCAAGGATCGAGTCCTAGCAACCGCAGTGTGGGGGTTTCATCCTCTTGTGGAGGTGGCTCCTTGTAGGTACTAGGCACTGGTCCTCCTAGCTACTTAATCGCTGAGTTACCGTGATTTTCCCTCTCACATTCTCATGAAACTGGGGTGTGAGGGCTCTCAGGGGGAGAGTTTCCCTTTTTTAGGTACGGGGTGTTAAGTTTTGTTGTCTTTTCCTATACATTGAGCCAATCAATTTCTTCTTATCTCTCCCCGGGGAAGCAAGAATTATTGGTCAGATTCATCAACTTTCACACCTATTAATCTTCTTTTCCTTTTCCTATTATTAATCTTTCAGTCTACCATTCAGTCTCCCCTCACCCTCTCTCTCCCCCTCCGATAGTCACGTAACTTTCGTTTTTAAATTATTGTATGTCTTTCTCTTTTTTTTTATTCTTAAATAATTATCTTTTTTAAAAAATTTCTTTTAGAAAAATACTTTTATTATTTTACTTTTATTTTTTCTACCCAATTTAATTATGATCACATACTTAAGAACATTAAAGAAAAACCACATATTTCGCTAATATTTGTAATTCAGTCAATTCGTTTTTTTTTTAAACAGTGTATCAGGTCAACTCAGACAATATTTTGAAAACGAAGGGAGTATTAGGATTTGTTGATTCCAATAATTTAGGTCTCATTTGGTGCAACGTTTTCAATACACTGCATTTTCAAAATATAGTTTTTTTTCTTATAAACACGTTTAGAAAACTATTTCAAAACGCTATTTTCATTAATATAGTAGTTGCAAATTCAGTATATTTTTAAAATGCGAAAGCGTTTTAAAACGTTGCATTAAAACACTTTTAAAAAAATGTTGTATTTTTTGTCACCGTTTAGTTTAGAATTTTTGCATATTCATTTTGTCGACATGCATTTTTCGGATTTGTCATTTAAAGCACATATACGTGACTTATATATATATACTAGTACTCTTACCCGTGCCGATGGCACGGCGTCAATTTAAGAATTTATCAATACCATCATCGTTTTAATTAATTAGTTGGGTCACACTTTTCCTATTAGGGCACTTCTTGATTTAAGATTGCAAAAACCAAACAAATCAAGTAAAAAGCATGTTCCTTAACTTCTGTTTCATAGGCATAGCTCCCTGCCCGGTTGCATATTGGTTAGACGAACCGAGTAAACAATAAGAAGGCTTCTTCAAGTTGCCAATACCCAATTTCAAAAAATGGTTGAATTTATCGGGCCTCCTTTTAGGCTCATACCTTGATGTGTAAACCCTTGAATTTGTTGGTAATAGAATTGTAGCCACCTGAATTGATTAACAAATAATGGGTTTCATTGATCAACATAATAAAGAAAATGCATAGATTCATACCTACACACAAATGAAGGCAAACCAAATACACACACCGAGACACACATACACCAACACAATGGATAAGTAAAAACATCAAATTAGAGGGGTAGGTTTGTTACCTTGGATCAAAAGGGGGTGATTTCTTAGTATATTGGATGAAGGCAAAAAAAAAAAGGCTTTTTCTACAGTGCATAGAGAATGACATGTTTGAAGCATCTTGTAGTATATGAAGTAACAAAATCAAACAAAGATTATTTTCTATAAATAATTTTGAATTAAACCCTTCTTTGGTTAGGTTGATTGGTTGTTGAGAAACTACGGTAAAATGAAAATATGAAACCTTAAAATGACTTCTAATGTGCATTAGTAAAACAACGACTCAACTTATAATACTCTCTCAACTTATAATACTCTCTCATGCATAAAATCAAATATTTGCAATGCAAAAATAATAATAATTATAGAACAATAATATAACGAAATCAGAAAATTGGATTGAAAGATTACGTCAATATTCTCCGAAGGTGGTGTGAGTGAGAAAGGCAGAAGCGTCATATTTTAACCTCCATTGTCAGAGCACATACCCTCCAACTTCATATTAAAAATACATTTAAGCTTTTAGAATTATAATTTTCTGAAATGATGGTAAGCATTGTCTTCATTTGAGACCAAAAACGAAAACTGGAATAAAAAGCAAGAGACGTACAAAGCTTTCAAAATAAAGTTCTATAATGATCGCCATCGTCTTTCATTTTAAGACCAAAAACTGGAATCAGAAGCAAGAGACATACAAAAAATGAAATAGTGACTAAACAACTACATAGTGCTAAAAGCTTGTTTTACCAACTAAGGAATTCCACTTTTGCGGATAGACAATAACCACCGAATGGAAACATAGAAAAGCCTCCTACTCTATATGAATGTCACTCTTAGATCAAAGTAATTTACACAATTTTTGTTTCCGAACAAAGTTAACATATTCTGTAATTTTATCAGGCAAACTAAGTTCCGTATGTTCCATAATCCTCCATTGACACTGGAAGTAAACAAACATCTTTGTCACTTCAGCTCATAAACCCAAACATACTTGAACTTTTGCAGCTCAAATGGTATTTCTAAAATTTGATGATTTTCGAAAATTGATATTCATCTATTGTAAAAAAAAAAAAAAAAAAAAGATATTCATCTATTGTAATCAATCAAATTGTACACCATAAACACGGACTTCCTAACACATTAATTTGTAACATTAAAATAACATTCAAAAGAAGACGTATAATTTGGATTGGCCAAAACTTGTAAAATTTTAATTTAAGTTTTTTATACTCTGATAGAACAAAAATTGTTGATATTTGTTGCAATTACACATATTCTCCAATAATTGTTGATATTAACATTAAAATTGTTGATATTTGTACCACTGCTTTTAAGCTTTTATGGTGACTTCAATTACACATATTCTCCAATAATTCATTCAAGCTAAAACAATTTTATCACTAAAATCACCTTGGAAGCAAAAGCCTTGAAATTATCAACTCAGCAAGAATGACGAAATCAGAACAAAAATTGTTGATATTTGTTGCATCATTTTGCTTAAATATCAGTTCCTAATCCAATTTGTACCACTGCTTTTAAGCTTTTATGGTACCAGACGTCAATTACACATATTCTCCAATAATTCATTTAAGCTATCAACTCAGCAAGAATGGCGAAATCAGAACAAAAATTGTTGATATTTGTTGCATCATTTTGCTTAAATATTAGTACCTAATCCAATTTGTACCACTGCTTTTAAGCTTTTATGGTGACTTCAATTACACATATTCTCCAATAATTCATTCAAGCTAAAACAATTTTATCACTAAAATCACCTTGGAAGCAAAAGCCTTGAAATTATCAACTCATCATGAATGGCGAAATCAGAGAGTAAGTAAACTCGGAAAAGAATTTACCTCCGCCATGATATCCATCATTGAGCAACCAAACCGCAACTGCAAATTCCACTTTCTTCAGGTAGGCATATAGAGAATCAGAGATTTTACACATGATTGTGTGTGAGAGAGAGAGATTATTGCTTCCGAGAATTGGGAGAGTAGAGATACATATTTGTAGCCGTGGATGAATTGGGGGTGGCCGAATGTGGGCTCACTTGAAGAAGAACGACAAGCTTTGAAGAACCAAAACTGAACAATTACACTTAAAAATCAATATAAAATCATAAATGGAAACGGAAGACGCAAATAAAAATCAAATTGCTTACTGGATGATTAGAGTGCGAGGGGAGGAGAATAGGCAATAGCGGCGAAGCAAACCCTAGGCGCTGTCAAAACAGATAGCGGGTGACAGAGGGTTGCGACGGCGGAAAAAGAAGCGAAGAAAATTGGAGGAGGGAGAGAGTCAAAGAGAGATCAGAAGAGAACGGACGTGGGATTGGAATAGCAGGGCAGAGAATAACCGCTAGTCGCACATGTGAGAACGGAGATAGATTAGAGCCGTAGGATTTCAGTAAAACGGTAAATCTTGACCGTTTTTTTATCCCAAATTAATTGCACATGTGTAATCCAAGCTGTATTATAATATAGATATCTTACCCAACTTTTGATATTGTTGAATCCTTAAGCTTCCACATCACTTGATTTGAGACTTTTCATTTTCTAGCCATTAGCTAAACATAATAGTTAATATGATATTGTGATATTAATCATTTACTATTAATCTCTTCTATTGTTAATAATAATGGAAATCTTATATAAAAAGACTTTTACTATTAACATCATTTCTTAACCAATGTGGGATAATATTATTATATTATCATTGAGTGAGTACTTTACTCTAATGACTCATTTCTAACATCATACGTTAATCATTGATATTTTATGCATTCAAAACTCGATCTAGACAAATAAATATATCATTTTGATGCTCTCACCGAGTAGAACACATTTGCACAATTACATTTGCCAACAAATAAATGATATATAAAGAAATTTTTGTCTCGAGTTACACAATTTCTTCCACTAAAAACTCTAATTTTTTAACAAGTATTAGGTGAGTACTTTAACGATTTCTAAAATCAACATTAATTTATAACTAATGTAAGATGCATCTCTACTATAATTACCAATAAAATTTCTTTAACAAACATTGGTTGAAAATTGATGTTGGTTTAAAAAGTATTTGGATAAATGACTTTTACTAAACTAACAAAAAAAGATATATGTTCACAATTGTTAGAAGTTGATGTTGGCTTTAAAAGTATTTAGGTAAAATCTTACCAATAAAAATGATTTATTCCTCATTGGTTACAAAGAATTATTTTAGTTTAAAGTTTTTAGATAATTTATTTTTACTAACAATAGAAGAAATGTATCACACATTAGATAAAAATAATGTTGGTTTCAAAAGTATTAAGATAAAATATTTTTACTATTATTATTAATAGAATAGATGTATCTCACATTCGTTAGAAAATGATGTTGGTTTCGTTAAGATAAAAGACTTCTAATGACTTTTAAAACTAACATCAATTTATAACATATATAAGAAACATCTCTTCTAATGGTAATATCAGTAGAGATGTATTTCACATTGATTATAAATTGATGTTGGTTTTAAAATTCTTTTGATAAAAGACTTCCACTTTTCACCATAGAAGAGATGTATCTTACATTGTTTAGAAAAAAAAAATGTTATTTTTGAAAGTCTTATATAAACGACTTCTACTCTTATTACTAATAAAAGATATGTATATCATATTATTTAATAAGAAAAGTTGGATTTTAAAGTCTTTAAACTAAAGGATTCAGGATTCAAGACTGCAGCAGATCAAGACAAAAGACAAAAGTATTCAGGATTCAAGAGCCATTCAAATCCTTGTGAAGCCTGATATCATTGATACTGCAAGATCTTATCTCTTTCCTGGGATCTGTAAAAAGAACTCACTTTATTTGACAAATCACTCAGACAGTGCATCAGACGTCAGACTTACTTTTCAGGAACCTATCAATGACGGTCTGACAAGCAACCAGTTTAGGACCTTAAAGACAAAGACTTTATCCATCGATCAAAGGTCCAGCTGAACAACACATCTCTATCCAGTGGATTTCAACATTCAACATCTCTAACGGATAGAAATTTTATCTTCAAAATCTCAACGATCATCTTAACAACGATGAATATAAAAAAGAAATATCTCTTCTACCTACAAGAGAGTGACGATGAACAATGAGACAATAAAAAGTCTCTGAACATGCATCAAGAACTTTGAAGAAGAAAAGAGATCGACAACGAGATCGTCTTTACCAACGCATCTCAGATCTCTACATCCTAGTTGCAGTGACCTTACCCAGACCTTAGCAACTCATCTTCTGTGAATTGCTAGGAAGAATCTCCTTGAAGAAGTGAAGAGAGATCAGAGATCATCCACTGTCAAGATTCTCATCTTGGTCAAGAACCCAGTTCTTGATTTGAGTTCTTCATTCTTCTTTGAAGGACTCAGTCTTTAGCCGAAGCTTCAGAAACCTATTTCTAAAACTAAAGGTCAAGTCGTTGATCAATTTGAAGATCAACCTAGATGTTGCCCAAGGAAGATGAAGAGCTGTCTGTACATATTACATTCATATCTTCAGATTTGTATTTCAATACAAATATTGTTGATTGTGTAATTATCAATCATCTTAGGAGGTCGAGTGCTCTGCACTCATTCGTTCAGATATTTATTATCTGAACGAATAACCTTAGTGTCTTCTCATCACTGTTTCTCATCTGGTCTCCTATTGTCCTTTGTACTTAAGAGTTTGTCTATAAACGATTAGGTACACGATTAGGGGATTGATAAAGATGAGAACATAAATTTTCATAGAGAGTCTAGGTTGATGTAATCTGTAATTTATCCTTGAATAAATTCAGATGTTCTTTCAATTATTCATCTTCCAATCTTTATTTCTCTATGCGGTTTTAATAAACTGTTTTATCTTTTGAACAGCCACATTTCAATGACTTCCTAAAACTTGCATTTTAGAAGAAGGATTAAGTATGATGTTGTTCTGATCATATAATCGTGTACAACTACTTAAGACTTCTTAAAACTTAAGCCTAATATTTTCGCTGCCTAAACTCTTTCTAAAACAGGCTTTTGTTTTACTAACGGTTCACCAGCAGAGTTCATAACTCTGCTGAGAGCAAGTCTTCTGTTATGATCCGTTCTAAACTAACAGCAGACATGCTCTATAAGTCAACCGTCTACACCACTGAAATCTCTACTTCATGAATACCTAAAAGAAAAGTTTTACTATGGCCTACATTGGAGGTGTGTGTGTAAGGTCTTAGGTACGGCGATCCATAGCAAGAACGAATCTCACGATTCATGAAGGCAATGCGTTGTCCTACCCTGACATATAAAACCAAACCAAATAATGCCAACTGGACTAATGTGATGCACAAGTAGGTATTTACTCGTCATAAACAAATAATGATCGAATTCGACAAGAGCGAACTCGTCCGACCAAGTAGGTTATTAATCTCTACCATTAATCATGTTAAGGCAATTAATTGCTCATAATCAAATAATCTCAAACGACCACAATTACGCATAAATAGACCCAACTCATAGGTTAGTAAACTCAACCATACGGTGTCCAAACCAAGTAAGTCATATGGGATTATTAAAATTAGTGTCCAACATGTTCTTCTAATCTTCCCAGAGTTACAATCCTAAATACACAAGAGTCACGGGTTCTAGCATTCCCAATTTAGAGATTAGAAGCTTCGTATGTTAAAAGGTGCTTCACAAACCAGCCTAAGTCCATTACTAAGTCCAACTAGGTTACAAGCTAACCAAAGTACTACAATGTGATTATTTTTCAATATAGAATTCAATGATAGGATAGAACACATAACAAACCACCAACATACCAAGTAAGTCATATATGGGATACTTCCATGTAGCACCATTTTAAGTAATATGTAAATAATACTTCTAACATGCTTACAATCCTAAATACACAAGATGAAGAGTAATGTTGACCCTCAGTTCTAAGGTGGAATTTTCGTTCAACATTGGTTAAAAGGTTCATTAGTTATTAGAATCAAGGGTGTATTAGAATAGTTAGTGTTAGTTTCTCCAAGGCGCGGACCAACAGGCTTCAATAACAGCCTTGAAAGCATGGTTCACCAGCAGATTTTGAAGTCATGCTCAGCCCAAAATTGAAGCTCAGCCAGGCATGTTGATTTATGTCACATATTATTGTACTAGATATTTTTTTATCTAGTCAAATAATATTCAAATTAACTTCATCAGATTTCCCTCCAAAGAAGTCAACCATGTTATTATCAGGCTTCAGACAAACCGCAAATCGTCCGTCCTGTCGCCTCGAATCATGAAAACTGAAGACATTACATCTTTTGGCTAAGAAGACTTTGGCAAAACGCACCTTTGGGCCACTGTACTTTCCCAAAAATTTCAATTAGGCCACTGAGATGTCAAAATTTTTGGGATGGCCACTGTACCAGACTTATCTTGCATATTAACCCAATTTTTGGATGAACGTTAAGTTCATACGTTACTTTATGTTAAATACCTATTTTTCCCCCGTCTTCTTCATCATCATCTTCTCCGATTCTTTTGGCATTTTGATTTCCATATATGGTGTTCTTCTGCAATTTTTCCAGATATGAAAATCAAATCGAAACCCATATCAAAACCGATTTTGGTTTAACGGATCCCCAATTTATTTATTTATCCCCCAAAAGGACAAAATCCAGATCCCCAATTTGTAGATTTAATAATCAAGAGCCCTAATAATTCCATCTCCCAGATCCTTCACAATACCATCTTGCTTGGATCCATCAACACCCACTCTGGGTGAAACCTTCAACTTAATCTATACCCTTCCAATAGGTACTTTCCTTTCATCGGAATCGTTCATCACCATCACAAACAATGACGGCGTGCACGCAGTGCCACCAACGATCCCGTTCACCTAGCTCTGCACTTGAATGCTCCAGCCACTAAGAAATCAAACAATCAACAAGACTGCATAAACCCAAATTTGTGACCAGCTTTAACGTCCATCTTTTCTATCTCTGCTTTCTTAAGAACATTAAATTGGAATTTGACGTACCTTTGTTGGTTCAACGGCGGCGACGAGTTGGCGATCTCGCTAAGTAGGTCAGTCTAGGGAGCGAAGCACTAACTTTTGAGAAAGAAGAGAAGAAAACAGTGTACTCCTTAACTAGATCTAAAATTTTAGACATTTTTCACTGCTTCGTCTTCCGCCATGGCTGCCCTCCCTCCAAGTCTGTATAAGTAACGGTGATGAAATTGGGAATCACATAGGTGAAATTTAGATATGAGTTTTGATTTGATTTTAAATCTCGGTTTTCGATTTGATTTTAGGCAAAACCCAGATCTGAAAAAATTGTAGAAAAACACCAAATCTGGAAATCAAAATGCCAAAAGAATCGAAGAAGATGATGACGAAGAAGACGGGGGCAAAATAAGTATTTAATATGAATTAACGTCCATCCGAAAATTGGGTTAACATGCAAGATAAGTCTGATACATTGGCCATCCGAAAATTTTGATGTTTTAGTGGCCTAATTGTAACTTTTTGAAAAGTACAGTGGCCCAAATGTGTGTTTTGCCAAACTTTCAAGCTGTAACGCCTGCAAGCTACAAACTTACTCAGTTTGGGAATGTTTGCCTCTACACCACTGCATCTTTAATGCCTATTGCCGCACACATTTTACAAAGCGCCGAATTGCATTCAATGCATTATAATGTTGGATTCAATCTCTCCACTCACAATCCAACGGTCCTAAAGATCTCCCTTGGTATAAATTTGAGTCTTGAAGATCTAATCAACATACATCAACACACATCTCTTACGCATTCAATACTCAAGCTTCATCTTCAATACTCAAGCATTCAAGAGATCAAAAGGACAAGAACTAACATTTCACCAAACTTCCTGAAGCTGCAGATCTACCAGTCTTTAACTGCTTTCAGCTTCTTCTAGTTTGTTATTAACTGTTCTTTACTCTAACACTTGAGAGAGAAATTATTCATTGATTGTTTCTCTCATCATTAAACACTTGGTTGAAAACTATTTTTGTACACAATCCATTAAAGATCTAACTTTCTCACATAGTAGATAAACACGTGCACCTTTAAAAATCCAAAGCTAACCACTTTGGTAGTGGACGTAGTACTATTCATAGTACGAACCACTTCTAAATCATCGCGTACTGTTGGAGCTGTTTTTGTATATCATGTCTTTCATTAAACATGTTACTAGTTTTCTCCGTTTAAAGACTGCTGCTAAGTTTGTTTAAGGACATCAGCCTTTGATTTGTTTTATCTTCTCTATTTTCTGCTCTAACTCTTCTTAAAAGTTAGCTATTTTAAAAAGGAAGAAGAACTCTTTGAAAAGTTTTTAAAGGAATTTTAAAAACACAATTAGGCTATTCAACCCCCCCCTTCTAGCCTAGATTGAGCCTATTTGGAACCAACAAGTAATAATATACTTCAACATTCATAGAAACAACCTACAAATAGCCCTAGCATGCTTACATGTTCAAAACACAAGTTGAAGGCATACAAAGCAAGTATTTGTACTCATTGACCTCAAAAAGTATATGTTTTGTTTCCTTAGGATCAATGAGTACTAAAATCAAGAAGAAGAAGAGTAACTTACTTGTAATCCACATACAAGAAACCAAATGGAAAAAATAATAGGTTGAAAGTGTTCTACTCTTCAAGCTCTTCAATCCTATGGCTTGGCTTCAACAATGGAGGAAGGGAACTATGGAATCCAAGGAGAAACCTTCAAGAACTCATGGAGGAACCATGGGAGAGAGCAATCCCGTTTTTGGAGAGAGATGGGGAAAATGAGGCACAAAGACTGATTTTTGTGGCTTTTGTTGAGTCAAAATGGTAGTGGGACAAGTGACACTGCTTTGTAAATGATAAAAATCTGTTTTGGGGCTTAATAATCCAACTAATACTGTGAGTGCCCCGATTTTAACTGGTTCCCTCCCACTGAAAGGCCGGTGGTTTCGAAACTTTAAAGCGCGTGGAATACGCTCGGCCTCAATCGTGGACTCAAAATGTGATCAACAGAGTCACCATCTTTATTTTAAGGTAAACAAAGAAAAACCAAAAGTAACCAAGATTTGTAAAAGGGTTCGGAGGCTAATTTATAAGGTGCGAAGGGGTTAGGCACCTAACTCGCCCTTTCGGTCTCAAACCAAGTTTTTTTTGGCAAAATATGCATTTTTTAACATTTATTTAACAATTGAAATAAAGAATTTTAAATATATATTTGCATATATATAAGGAAATAATTAATAACTTACAGCAACCTCCTTCCTGAAGTTACAAATACATTTATAAAATTTTGGCCATAATAATGACTCTTTTTAGTGCTATTTTCTATAGAATTTTCGGCAACAGAATTGCTTATTTCGTTTACATTGGAATATTTAAATAGCACTTTCATACATAAAAACTTTAATAGACCTACCTCTTGAAGCATAGGGGTTTTATCCCGTACCAAACTCCTTACTGGTAGTCCCTAGGGTGTGCTCACTCTGGCCTTAAGGGAGAGGGAGTCTTTTGACTGATTTCGGGCAGTGTGACTGCTCCGTTTAGTTGCTTTTCGCCTCGGAATCCAGACAGCACAATTGTTTTCTTTGACTGGATTTGCAAGCTGGCTGGTGTCGGAAATCGGGCAGAGCAATTGCTTGTTTTTTCCTGATTTGATGTTTGGATTCGGGCAGGGCAATTGCTCTTTTTGGGATTTTTGGACCGGTGGAATAGGGCGGAATCCTAGCAGGGTAGCTAGGTTTCAATTTGGATGGAGGGTTTTAGTGTTTGGGGGAGATTTGACAGAGCTTCGGGGCTAGAAGGAAAAATTCCTTCGGCGTTCACTCAGCTGCGCGGTGAACTCACTGCGTAACTGTGTGTTTTTACTGTGTGTCTGTTGTTGTGTGAATTCAAAAACCGGGGGGACCTCTATTTATAGGCTGAGAGTGAAGCTTCCTTCGTGATTAAGTTTTTCCTTTTGAGCTTCACCGGCTTGTACCGTGCGCTGAAGAGATTGTACCAAAAGCAAACTGCTACAGAAGATGAGGGACTATTGGGCGCCCATGGAGGGTGGTGGCGCGGCGCCATAGGTGGCTTGGGGCAACGCCCCATGCCTATTTTGTTATGCTTTTTGGCACTTTGGTCTCCCTGCAATTTACTGTTTATGCATCCTGCTTTGTTCCTTTGCATTTTCAACCCTGTAACTTGACATTCGTTAGTCCTTTTAACATGTCTTAATATTTTATGTCATGTTACATACCATGGGTACGAAATTAGGGGTGTCTACAGAGCCCCACAACGATGGAGTTTACGAGTAAACCGAAACTTACCAAGTAAACGAACATCGTTGATGAGAAATAGACTCCCAAATTTCGTGGAAATTATTATGGGGAGGAATGTAATATGTAGCAGTATAAGATGCAACAATTTAGGATGCAGTTCAAATCTCACATACCCTAAACAATTTTAGTTGGTAATAGTTGGTTATTGTGGTTTTTAGAGCAGATATGCAAATGAAGTGCTTTGATGGTCGTGCCTACTAGGTAGGCTGCCTACGTATCTCAGGAATCAGACCAAACGTTGTTCGGCTCTGGGTTCAGCAAATACCAGTACCGGGTGGGATAACAGGATCAAATATCGCATCCTCAGGGTAGGACCCTTCGTCGAATCAGAATGGTGGGACACAAGATCATAAAACATCGCATCCTCAGGGTAGGATACTTCGTCGAATCACGATGGTGGGGCACAATAACAGGACATCACATCCTCAGGGTGACAACCTGTCGTCGAACACGATGGTGGGGCACATCATCATAAAACATTGTATCCTCAAGGTAGGACCCTTCGTCGAACGTAATGGTGGAGCACAGGATCACAGGACATCGTATCCTCAGGGTGAAAACCCGTCGTCGAACACAATGGTGGAGCACATCATAATAGGACATCGTATCCTCAAGATGAAAATCCTTCGTCGAATACGATGGTGGAGCACATCATAACAGGACATAGTATCCTCAGGATGAAAATCCTTCGTCGAATACGATGGTGGAGCATAAGATAACATGACATCGTATCCTTAGGATGAAAATCCTTTGTCGAATACGATGATGGAACACATCATAACAGACATTGTATCCTCAGGATGAAAATCCTTCGTCGAATACGATGGTGGAGCATATCATAACAGGACATCGTATCCTCAGGATGAAAATTATTCGTCGAATATGATGGTGGAGCATATCATAACAGGACATCGTATCCTCAGGGTGAAAACTCTTCGTCGAACACGATGGTGGAGCACATCATCACAGGACATTGTATCCTCAGGATGAAAATCCTTCGTCGAATACGATGGTGGATCACATCATAAAAGGACATCGTATCCTTAGGATTAAAGTCCTTCGTCAAATACGATAGTGGAGCACATCATAGGACACAACATCCTCAGGATGAAAATCCTTCGTCGAATACGATGGTGGAGCACATCATAGGACACCGTATCCTCAGGATGAAAATCCTTTGTCGAATACGATGTTGGAGCACATCATAGGACACCGCATCCTCAAGATGAAAATCCTTCGTCGAATACGATGGTAGGCTTTTCTCTTTACTTTCTTCTTATTTTTTTCTTTTTTTTCGTTTTTCCCTCTTTTTTCATTTTTCATTTTTTTCATTTTTTTTCTTTTCTTTTCTTTTATGTTCTTTCTTTTTTTTGGTTCTTTTCTTTTCTTTTTTTTTTCTTTTGGTTGCGGGCATCCTGCTAGGGATCTAAATGACACAATTTTCCCTTTTTCTAGCTTTCTTGCGGCTATTCTATTGGGGATATAACTTTTCCTCTGATTTCTGATGGATGGACGTCAACTTTATTAACAGCAGTTAACTTTGTTAACTTTCGTTAGGACTTCAGGGCCATTTCGCGATTTGAGCAAACTTGAGGACTTAAGCGTTGAACTGGATTTTGGAGGGGGAAAAGTGAAACTTTCCACCCCTTTTAACCTTACGGGCAGGAGGAGATTAGCAGCAACTCCTTTTCTTTTCTTCTTCGTTCTTTTCTTTCACCATTGTTGCCGACAGTCATTTCTTCCTAATTTCTTCACCTTTTCTAAATTTTCTTCCCCAAAATTAATTGTTTTGCTTGCCAGATGGCTTCATCTTCAAGATCTCAGAAGGGAAAGGTGTTGATGAACCCGGAATCCGGCGAGGAACATAGAGAGCTTCCTCCATTAAACCGAAATATCATTCGGTACTGGCATTCAATGGACGATTGGAGTAACATACTCCGAGATCGGCATACCCATGTTGCGAATCTTCCAGATCTGGATGTAAGTCTTCATTTTCTCAAACTCATTTGGTTGATTTTTTTCATTTCTTTGGATTTCTTGCTATTTCAACACTTTTGGAGTATATCTGCTGCGATTTTGATGCTTATGCATGCAATATTTATGCTAGAATGATGCAATTTGGCAATTATAGCATATCAAAATTATGAAATTTATGTCATTTAATTTTGCGAGGCATACTTATACAATTGACACTATTTGATTCTGCTATGCATGCAAATGTCATTAATATATTTTTAGATGATGCATGCTCATGCAACATTTATTTCTGATACATGTTGCACATTTTCAGATATATGTATTCGGATAATGCATGTGCTGCAAATATTATTCTTATATATGCAAAATGCAACAGACATATTTTTTTTCAACATATATATTTTTGAATATATGCAAAATGCAATATTTTTATTTTTGCAACAGATATATTTTTGATGCATGCACATGCTGCAGATATATTTCTCAGATAAATAAACATGCACCGATTTTTTTTCTTTCTTTTTTTTTTGTCAGGAAAATAATTTTAAATCCTGAAAATGCAATATGCACATATTTCTAGATAAATACATTTTAAGTGACAAAAGAAAATAATATATGCATACATATTTTTTCTCTAAGATGCAAAGTGAGTATGACATAATTAATGCAATGACATGAGATGTATCATGCATGATGGGCTAATAGGAAAAGTAAGAGTTTACCTCCATTTTTCATTCTTTTTTTTTTCTTTTGAGATAATACCTCTCCTTTTTTTCCTTTTTCAGGCACGCAACACCATTACCAGAGTTCGGGCCAGCTCTGATAAGTTGGCTTCCATTTATCATTCACTGCCACCGCAGGCAGTGCTTTTGGTTGAGCAGACCGATCTTGGCACATTTTTGCGGGCTTTTAGTCAATTCCGCAGCTATTTGCCCATCTTCGAGGTCTTAAGGGATTATTGGTGGGATACCACCCACACTTTCCATTTTAGCTGGGGAGAGGCTACCATGACCCTGTGCGATTTTGCTGCGATCACAGGCATCCCTAGCTACCAGCATTGGTAGACATTTGGAGCCGGATTCCACTTTGAGGTAGTAGCATGTGGTCGAGGACCTTTTGGGCTTTGAGCCAGACTACAAAAGTGTTGATGAAATCCACATTGGTAGTGTGAAGAGATGGATGGAACATAATGTCAGGCTAGTTAATGATGACGACTACAAGGATGTCTCTCGTGTAGCCAGGGCATTTATGTTTTTCCTTCTGGGGATGATGATTTTTGCCAATTCATCCACCACTCTGCTGGTTTCTCTTCTGAGATGCCTCCGGGATTTATACCGGGTCTCTGAGTACGACTAAGGGCAGGCAGGCTTAGCTGAGCTTTACGCTTCTATGGATCGTGCCAGCCACAATGGCTCTCCAATCATGAATGGCTTTGCTCCGGCTTAGGAGGTATTTCTCATTTCTCATTTTCTTATTTTGTCTGATTTTGATACTTGCTAGAATTAACTAATTAAATTTTTTCTTTTTTTTTCTGCATCTTTTTCTTTGTCTAATTTTTCTTTTGCTACATTTTTTTTCTTTGCAAGTCTGGGCCTACTCAGTCTTCAGTTTTTCTCCCGGGCCATTGAAGAGACTTGTTCACGAGCTGCCGTTTCTGGCTGAGTTCGTGAATGCGAACAGGATGGTGGAGGATCGGGATGGTGACGGGCTGACCGCAGCTATACGAGAGAGGGTGACGAGCTCTCGTTCTGATAGAGTGCACCTATTTCCCTAGAGGGGTCTAGTTGGGTCATATCTGACTTCTTTGGAGATGAGTCGCCGTCGGATTCTGATGGCGTCGATATTGCTCGACTTTTTATATATGGGTGAGCGAGTCAACCATCAGCACTTCATTTATCATGTGGCCCCAGTGACGTCACGTACACCACCACCATGGGTGATCGTTCCCGATATCTTGCCAAATCGATACCAGTGTTTTGTAGGATATACTGTCTCTCGGGAAGAGTATCCCATTATGCCATATGAGGAGTTCCTGAGGACAGTACTCCCCCATGCTCATGTAGCAGCGAGGCGTGCATCGATTGTTTTTGATAGGCCGAGGCCTTCACTCATGGTTCCTGATGCCCAGCCGGATTACTTTGTTCCTGATGCCGAGGTCCCGGAGCGGTTTTAGATTCCTGAGCGGGCCCGTGCGGTATACATTTTTTCCTTCATTGTTGCTTTGCTTTCAGACTTTCCAAATAATATATTTATTTTCTCGGACTAATATCTCTTTTTTTTCTGACACCTTCTCGACTGCCAAGTTATATCAATGGATGTTGGATGAATTCACATGCCAGGGGAATGATGATGTGAGCCGGGCCAGGCGCCGAGATGAGGATGATGATGAGACTGGCAGATCAGACTGTACCCGGGCTAGAGGACGCCTAAAATAAAAGAAACTAATCCATTATCTAAAGCAAAGACACACTGTGCTCAAGGATGGTGGTTTCGAGGGATACACCTTTGGATTTTATCAGGGTTAACGGTGCTCTACGGGAAAGGAAAGGCAGCCGCCTTTTTCCTATGTTTGGTTTTTCTTCTGGCTAGTGAAGGTTGACACATAGCCTCACTCTTCTTTCTCGTGAGCGAACAAGGCTATATTGTGTGAATAGCAGAGCAACCGGGGCAAAAACCGGGATACCAGGCAGTTTAGGGATGAACAGGGGAGAGCAGTGGGCGCTGCCATGGAGGACCTGGGCGCGGCGTCTAGAAGGGTACTAGGGGGCGCCCAGGCTTCTTCTGTGCACTTCTTGTTTTGCTACTATTCATGCAACTGTTTCAATATTTCGGTCGTTTCTATGATTTTTCAGTATAAAAGGGAGCTCAGGGCAGCGTTCATTCCTCACACCGCTCTTATTTTCTTTCAATTCTTCGGAAAGCTCTTAGTTGCTTCTTTGTTCTATTTTCCTTTTTTCAGATCAGATATAAATCTTGCCCTTTTCTGAAATGGCCGGGCGCAGTCATACAGCCATGGATATTGAGATATATGACGCCTCCCTTGATCGCTGGATCCTTTCATTACGGGAGGACGAAAGGGAATGGTTTGATCATGTTTATGGCTTCCACTGCCTCCTTTCATGGCGAGGACTGCATATAAACTGGGAGATGCTGAGGGTAGCATCTAGATTCTGGTCAGTTCAAATCCATCTTTTTAATTTTTCTTTAAATGAGATGTGCCCCACTTTCGAAGAATTTTGCGCTATGGTGGGCATGCCGCCCGTCGGACCCATTGTCGTGTCGTCTGTACAGAGACATCCCTTTATGGCGATAAGGGAATTATTTGGCTCGAGCCATGCTGGAACTCCAGAATTTTATAATGGAGTTAACTTTGATCTGACTGTTCTCCCCCCGCTTATTTTGATTATAGTGAGGAGCCAGTATATTCACGACACCGGCTGGCTGCCCTTTTTCTGTGCGTGATGGGGAGACACCTCCTGGTAGGCCAACCTGGATTTATTGATGTTCAGGTTGTTGATCTAGTATAACATGTTCGGGAGCGCCGGGTGAACATTGTCCTGATCATCTTGGCTGAGACTCTGCTTGAACTAGATGCTTTTTCGACCGGCGATGTGGTATTTCCTTCTGGCAGCCCCATTTCAATTCATATGTGGCTGGAAAAGCATTTTAACTAGGTGATGACCCTTGAGTTCATAGGAGGGATGTATATGCTGCGCATCTAATAACTGAGCGCGATTGGATAGAGCACTTTCTGCATACTGGCTCTATGGAGATAGTCTGGGTTATAAGTCACTAGCGGATTCGCCACTTTTTTCTGTTCACTTGGGCTTACGCTAAGGTTATCTTTCCTAGGTCTCCAACAGACCTCTTTCAATCTTGCGTATTGAGTTCTTTGTCAATTCGGTAGAGAACAGATCCTTCTGGATGCGAACCGTCCTCTGATAAAAGTTCTACAGATGGAGAGAGACGTGGGCAGTCTTATTTGAGACATGTGGGAGATTGATTATCCCCTACGGGCCTCAGCTAACACGTTTTCTGAGAATATATTGTTATCTCATGAGTATCTGTCATGGGTACTACTAGCTACTAAGGAGCATTCCCTTGTGATTAGGCATGTACTGAAAAGGATCCTCTCTAGGCGGGTGACCAGCGCTATAGATGCCCGACTGATGGAGATTGGCAAGGATCTGGAGAGTTTAGGGCTGGTACTTCCCCAGGTTTTGCAGGAGGACTTTCGACGAGTGCACAACCTTGGAGCTCAGATGACACGTGATCTTGATGAGGCAGGACCCAATAATGTGCCTCCCAGAATGAGCAATACAAATCGGCGGAGCAATCCCTGGCGGACTGATAAAGCTGGCCCAAGTCAAGCTGGCAGACAGAGCAACCCTCAAAGAGATGATGGTACTGGCCCAAGCCGCCCTGCTATTCAAGATAACGGGGATGCCGATGATGAGGAAGAGGACACCTCTGAGGGTTCTCATGCTAGTGAGGCTGGTGCATCTTTTGCGCCTCGCATGAGTATCTGGTCTCGACTGGGATGTACAGAATAATGATAATCTAAATATATTAGACACTCATTCCTTAGTTGCACCTAATGGAGTTTTATATTTTGATGTGATTTATTTATTTTGATCCCTATTGTGGTTTTTCTCTTAACCAATCAAGCATGAGGTGCGCCATTTTCTAACATAACAAGTCTTCTTCCAAGTAGTCATACATGTCTGATACATGTTTAACTTTTGTTCGATCGGACCGAAGGCTGCCTACGTTCATAATTTCTGAGGCTCAGATCGACGTAGTTCTTCCCCTAAGGGAAGATTCTTTTTGTTGTTGACGACCTATTCAACATGTTGTAGACTTATATGTTGGGAGTCCATGCTGGAGACTGTCTCTCTCTTTTTCTCCTGGTTTTTCTTTTGTGGTGATCTAATTTTTGTCTAGATTGCCCTTTCAGGTTTTCAATCTAGCGAGCCCTTATTCTCCTTGTGTATTTTTTTTATTGCTCTAACTTTTGCCTAGACTGCCCTTTCGGATTTTTAGACTAGTGAGCTGAAGAGAGAAACAGTTGCCTGGTCCTTGGAAGACATCCTTGACTCATGCATAATATCGTTTGAGTTTGTCCATGTTGAAGGGCTGAATGAGATCCTCCCCATCCTGATTGGTGAGAAATACCGCACTTGCTGATTGGATCTACCTGACAATATAAGGTCCCATCCAAGGAGATTTCCATTTTCCCCTAATTTTTTTTTTTTTTCCCTAATGTTGACATAACTAGGGGGGTTTTCGCGAAGTACCAAATCTCCAACTTGGATACTACGGCCTTTGACTTTTTTTTGTTGAATGCCCGAACTATTCGTTTCTTATATGCCCGAGTGCGTTCTAAGGCTAGTAGTCATCGTTCATCTAACAAACCTAATTCTTCGTAGCGTTGTTTGATGCAGTCAACTTCAGCTATATCTGATTCCATCATGACTCTTAATGATGAGACCTCAATTTCGATTGGCAGCACTGCCTCCATGCCGTAGGCTAAAGAATAAGGGGTAGCCTCAGTAGGTGTGTGAACTGATGTGCGATAACCCAAGAGTGCTAATGGCAGCTTTTTCTAGCCAGTCTTTTCATGTTTCAGCCATTTTTCTGATGATATTTTCTAATGTTTTATTGGCTGCTTCGACAGCACCATTTTCTTATGGTCGGTATGGGGAGGACCAGTGTCTCTGCACCTTGAACTCGTCAAGCAATCGATTTACTTCCCCCCGAAGTGTATGCCATTATCGAAAATTATTTCAAAAGGTACCCCGTATCGGTATATGATATTGGTTTCGATAAACTCGGACACCTTTTTGGCATTCAACACTTTGTAGGAAGTGGCTTCTACCCATTTTGTAAAGTAGTCAACGGCTACCAACACATACTCGTGGCCATTTGATCATTTTGGGTGAACTTGACCTATGACATCAATTCCCCATATTGAGAAGGGCCAAGGAGCTGTGGAGTTGTATAGTATATTCGGGGGAACGTGCTGCAGATTTTCAAAACGCTGACATTTGTCACAGTGACGCACCCACCGGATACAATCAGTTTCTAACGTACTCCATAGTACCCATGTCGGATTATTTTCTTTGATAGCATATGCCCATTCATGTGTGGCCCACAAGTACCACCATCCAGTTGGTCCATGACTCGTTCGGCTTTAGCCTGACTGATGCATAGCAGGTTTAACCCTTGGTAGTGTCTTTTGTATAGACTACCTCCGCTGATCACAAATTGCGATGCCCACCTTCGTAGGGAGACCTTCCCTCTTTTGTCTAGGTTGGGTGGATAGACCCCTTTCTGAAGCAAATTCATAATGTCTAGGTACCAGGGCTCATTATCCCTTTCAAGAGTGGCAATAATTTCGAAGCAGTAAGCAGGAGTTGTTTACTTCCTGACTATAAATGGCTGGATGTTGATCATTGTGGGAATTTTGACCAACGCTAAAGTTGCTAAAGCATCAGCAAATTGATTTCTATCTCGTGGGAGATAATGAAACGAGATGTCATCAAATTCTTTTGCTAAAGTTGTTAATCGAGTGTGATATAGTTGTAGCCGGGGATCTTGGGTTTTTATCTCCCTTCCAACTCTTTTACTTCTCTTTGGAGAGCTTCTTCTAGACCGGCAATGCAAGCTTCATATTTAGCAGTGTTATTTGAGCATTCAAACTCCAATCTTATAGCCAAAGTGTATGGGAATCTGTTGGATCAATTAACATGACTCCTATTCCGAAACCTCTTTTGTTGGCAGCTCCGTTAAAGAACATTTGCCACTTGGTGTCATGATCTGTAATTTCTAAGACACCTTCGTCTGGGAAACTTAGCTCAATTACATCTTCTGATTCTAAAGGTAAATCAGTCAAGTGGTCTGCGATCACACTTCCTTTGATAGATTTGAGTGTGACGTACGTGATGTCAAATTCGTTGAGCAAAAAGACCATTTAGCCAATCGGTTGGAGAGTGATGGCTTGCCAAAGATCTATTTCATGGGGTCCATTCTGGAGATGAGTTTGATGGACCGGGCTTGCAAGTAGGTCTTAAGCCTTTGTATTGCCCAGACTAAACCAGTGTAACTTTTTTTCTAAGGCTGAGTAATTTAGCTCACTTCCTTGTATTTTCCTACTTATGAAGTAGATGGTATTTTCAATGTAGGAATCTCTTTTTTCTTGTGCAAGCATAGCCCCTACTGCAGTGTCTGTGACAGTAAGGTATAGGAGGAAAGGTTTATGAGTATGAGGAAGAGCTAGCACTGGTGGGCTGGCAAGGTATTCTTTGACTTTTTCGAAGGCAAGCTGGCATTCTTCGTCTCAAACTCGGTCAATGTCCTTTTTCAGGAGTTTGAACAACGGTTCACACATGGATGTCAACTGCCATATGAAGTGGCTGATATATTGTAATAGGCCCAGGAAAACCTTGACTTCCGTTGGGGTTTTTGGCTGTGACATGTCTATGATGGCTTTCACTTTAGCAGGTTCTATTTCAATGCCCTGCTCGGTTACCATGAACCCTAGGACTTTGCCCTTTGTAACTTCGAATGTGAATTTGGTCAGGTTGAACTTCATTTGGTATTTTCTTAACCTTTCAAAGAATTTTCGAAGGTCTTTGACATGTGCACCATTTGTATCTTCTGAATGCACAATCATATCATCCACGTATACTTCGACTTCTTTATGTATCATGTCGTGGAAGAGGGTAGTGGTAGCCCTTTGGTAGGTAGCCCCAGCATTTTTTAATCTAAATGGCATAACATTATAGCAATAGGTTCCCCAAGGGGTGATGAATGAGGTTTTTTTCCTGGTCTTCTGATGCCATTTTGATTTGATTATAGCCCAATATGCCGTCTACAAAGGATCTTATTTTGTGAGAGGCCACAACATCTACCACAATATCAATGTTGGGTAGAGGGAAGTCATCTTTGGGCGATGCTTTGTTAAGGTCGTCGCGGAAGTCTACACAGATCCGAACCTTTCCATTAGGTTTCGGCACAGTCATTATATTTGACAGCCAAATTGGGTATCCAACTACCCGGATGAACTTGACGTGTAGCTGTTTCATGATTTCTTCGTTCACTTTCAGTGACCATTCTGGCTTGATTCGGTGGAGTTTCTACTTAACCGGCCTAGCATAGGGGTATGTCGAGATTCGGTGCTATACTATTGTTGGATCCAACCCAGGCATGTCTTCGTAAGACCATGCGAAGACATCTACAAACTCTTGGAGTAAACTGACCAATGCTGTCCTTCCTGACCCTTGCAGATAAGTTCCAATTCTGACTTCTTTGATCTCACTATTCAGCCCCAGATTGACAACATATAAGCATTTTTCTGATGCTTCTGATCGGTGTTGTTCTCGGTGCTTGACTGACTTAGTGAGCTCGAGCAAGTAACCTTTATCTTTTGGGTCCATTTCGTTAAACGACTCATTAGTTATGTTAATTAATTCGTAGGTGCAACCAAGGAATACGCGGAGACATCAAGATTTTCATTATTAATAGCAGGTTGTACGGGGTTGATTACATTATTGAGGTCCTAGGGTTTGAGGTCCTCAATTTCAGGGATCGGGCCGGTAGATGACCAATCCGTAAGGCTAAAGGAAATAGGGGGGATGGTATATCTAAAACGGTCCACCAAGTCTGCGGTCGTCAGGAGGGAGCCAGCCGTGGTATACCAATTTTGCAGGGGGTTATCATCAATGGACTCAAATTTAGCTGGTAGCTTTTCATAGCTAGTCCATCCGTCAATCATTCCTAGGAAACTATCTCCCGTGAAGTCATCACCAAATAGTGCCAGGACATAGTCATCTTGATCTATGGTCCAAGAGTTTTCGACTGTTATAGTTTTATATGAAGTGTTGCGGGGCTCCAGCGTAACCTACTCCATTTCATTGGTGGCCAGACTGACGTCTTCGAAGATTTCCCAACCAGGGCGTTTTTTCCCATTTTGGTCTATCCAGGGTTCTGGGAACATGAGGTAGGCCTCTGTTTCTCCTTTCCTTACAAAGTATCCATTTAGAGTTTTTCTGTATGACTGCAAAGGAGGGTCTATGTAAGGACGCTTTTCACGTTCGGCCTTACTCTTTTCACGTTTTTGTTTCATGACCGCAGCTAGTTCAGCCGGCGTGGGTTTGTATCCTAGATCAAATGGAGGGATACATTCCTTAAATTCATCTTGGACCAGATTGATAAGCCCCTGCTGATTTATGCCGAGACCTAGACCAGGCATATAATTTATTTTTCGGAGCATGTTTAGTGGGATCATATCTCCGAAGACTGTGGTTTTCTTTCCAATGATGTCAATTTCTCACCCATATTCAATGGCGTTGACCCTGGCTTGAGGGATAACTTCTAAATCACTGAGGAAGATACACGTGTCATCGTGTTCTATTTCGAGGATTGGGATATCCCCGCTTTCTTTGTTTTCCACGATCTTATCGGCAAGTATGATTACTATGTGGTCATCATGGATAAACTTGACACATTGATGTTATGAGGAGGCTACCCCTTTCACCCCATGGATCCAAGGACGTCCTAGCAATAAACTGAAAGTAGCAGGAATGTCTAGGACTTGGAACTCAACTGGCATGGTTAATGACCCAATAGTCATCATTAGAGTCACCACCCCTACGACACATCAACTAGTGTTGTCGTATACCCTCACTAACTGCGGTAAAGGAGTCAATTTTGATATCTTTGTCCCCAGTTTGGCTAGTGTGCTAGGTGGGACATACATTCAAAGATGAGTTGTTATCTATCAGGACTCGAGGAACCCTTTTTTCCATAACTCCCACAGTGATGTGAAGAGCATCAATGTGGTTGGTACTTCTCTTGGCAGATCTAGATCGGTGAACATAATCACATTTCCGAAGTGTATGTTTCTGATTATTTGGGTGATCTCATTTGGAGAGGTTTCAATGGGGATTACTACCTGACTTAGGGATTTGGCCAGTGTATCACGATGATTTTTGGAAGCAAGCCCCAGATGGATATGTTTTCTTGGGCTTTCTTTATCTGAGCTAACATGGTATCTTCCATACTTTTATCCCCAGCGTCGATTTCTTTGTCTTTGCCAGAGTGGTCACCGCTTTCTTGGTGGGGTTGATATGTCTGACCAGATTTGGTAAGGTAACTGACATCCCCACCGATCCAAGTTGCTTTCTCAGTGCTACTGATATTTTGACTGCCTATAGGATAGTGTCCCAAGAGAGCATATTGCAGCTAAGCTCTTTTTCTGGTAGAGAGAGAGGAACAATGATGCATGGTAATGGCTTTTCATTCCTTTCAAACTTGGGTACACAGCTTTCTTCGTTTACATCAATCATGTTGATTAGAGGTAGTGGGTTATTGACTACATTGGGCCTGGGGTGAGGTTTTTCGATAACTCTATCATCTATCAGGTCTTGGATTGCAATTTTGAGTGTGTAGCACTTATCAGTGAGATGACCACTACAGCGATGATACTCACAGTATTGAGCATGGTTCCATGAGTTAGGCAGAGGATTCGGTGGCCTGTAGTTTTCTAATGGTTTTAGCACTCCCCTGTGCCATCAACCCTTGTAATATCAATGACTAGGGAGCTTGCAACTCGTCAAAATGCCTATTCCATCTGTTTGGTCCCCTGAAGTTTCTGTTTGGACCATTATTTCTACCAACTGTATTGATGGACTTATCTGCTCCATAGGACCATGGTATAGTGTCGTAGCTTTGGGTAGGGAAATTGGTTAGTGGCATAGTAGGCATATTTCCCACCATATGGACAGCTGACCCTGATGCGACTGCTTTCCCTTTTGAGTAACGGAATGAGCTAGGAGGCGTACCAATTTTTAAATGTCCAGTGTGTATATCTTCGTCAATACGGATCCCTATTTCTACTATTTTATTGAAGTTACCAAAAGGAAGATATCACATATGATCCAGGTAAATAGGTTGGAGATTTCTGATAGACATCCTGCCTGATTCAGCCGGATCAGGCCTGTCCAATGTCTGAGCTATCTTTCTCTT
This sequence comes from Codonopsis lanceolata, assembly GCA_013146195.2. Classification (NCBI taxonomy): domain Eukaryota; kingdom Viridiplantae; phylum Streptophyta; class Magnoliopsida; order Asterales; family Campanulaceae; genus Codonopsis; species Codonopsis lanceolata. The sequence continues at coordinate 104,029,777 of CM028378.1, forward strand.
CCACCTGGCTATAAAGTCTGCACAAGTTTCCTTTTCCCTTTGGGTGCATGCCTCAAGTTCCCTTTTATTTTTAGAACTGGTATTGTCTTTATTCCTCTTTTGGAACTCCTCAGCTATTTGGTCCCAAGTACCCATTGTACTAATGTCTGCTAGCATTAGCCATTATTTAGCTGCCCCTATCAAAGTGAGATGGAAATTGGAGGCCATGGCTTCAAAACTAGCTCCTCTTGACTGCATGTCGGTAGAATAACATTTTAGGTGGCAAATAGGGCATCCAGTCCCATCGAACTTTTCTATGTCGGGCATTTTAAATTTTGAGGGTAGTATAGCCGAAGGCTGTAATGTTAATACCCATGTAGAAAATTCTCCTTTGTTCAAGACTTTGAGCATCATACTTTTTAGGTTCTCCATATCTGCCTCTAATTTTGTAGGAGGTGGCACTGGGTTTTGACATATATTTGAGGGATTGGGGGTAAATGGGTTTATTCCTTGGTGAGGTATTTGGTAGGGATTCTGTGGAGGTAGGTTATTTGTGGTTTCACTTTAACTAGGATCATTGAAAGATAGATAGGTCGTTACTTGTCCCGGTTGGGTATAATTTCTGGGGTCCATATGTGAGCTATTTTTGGAGTGGGTTCGTGATACGGAATGGAAGGCCACTTGGGTTTTGGGGTATATTGGTGTTTGGAAAAGGATATGGTGGATTTAGTGAGAAAGGGTTAAAATTTTGGTAATAGGTATTTGGTGGGAAATTGGTGATTGGGGTGCTGGTGGTTGGTGAAAGGTTAGTGTTTGGCTGAGGGTTTGAGTTTAGAGGAGTTTGAGAAGTAGATGCTTCTTGAGGGGTTGCAAGGAAAGTGATTCCCTCAACATTGGGCCTTGGGCCTTGTATGAGGTTTGGGATCTGGCTCGATAAGCGATCGACATGTGCACCCAAATTCTGGTCTAACCATTGTTGCATAGTCGGAGTAGGAGCGTACCCTGGATCCCCTGTATCAGTACCCATAGTAGACTGTTCATTCTCGACTGACATTCTGCCCAGATCTGTACTTTCTAAATTGACTCTGATACTTTCTAATCTGACCCATGTGCTTGTATCTCGTATCAAACAACCGGTGATATCTCTTCCTTTCCAAACTTGGGTCAGATTTCTGAGGAAAAGGGTTGAAGGTATTAGAAGGGAAGGTTCCATGCTTTTGGGTTCTGAGTACAGTGTGCCTTTATTATTTTATTATTATTCATTTTTTTTCCTAAGATTAATCAGACAAGCACCGCTTTGTTTTAACAGTCTCGGGACTCTTTCTGGAACAATGGATTCTTTCTCCAGAGTATAAAACCTTCGTATTCCACCTACCTTTCGACTTCCCAAGATTGGACTAATCTTAGGCGAATGGTCTATACTCTTTCCGGGATCCATCATTCGAATGGTCTAGAACAAATATCATAAAAATTATTGGTCACCCCATGTGCATATATCTTTATTCATTTATGTATATTTTCGCAACATGGATTGGTCAATAATTTAGAGATATAAAAACCGATCAGTCCATGAAATGTCCTAGAAAACTATATGCTCTTTAACGCTGGCTGATGTAGGGGGTAGGCTGGCCATGGTGTAAGGGTAGCAGTTCGGAATATTTCTACGTGCGTGCACGTGTGTGAGTTATCTAAAAAGCAGTAAATACTTTTTTTTTTCAAATATAAAACAGTAAATGGCCCGTCTTTCTGTTCATTGTTGATTTTCTCGGCTGATTAGTTTGAATCCTCGAAAAGACAACGCGAGCGAGCGTGACGGCCATTCAGATCAATAAATAGAAAGAAAAGCGGGGAATCTATCTATTCATGTTAATTACATTTGGTATTAATCCCCAAAATAAAATGACATAATAAAAGAATATTTAAATATTTTGCGAGGAGTAATAAATAAAGCAGAGCAAAATAAAATAAAGCGATAATAATTTATTTTTGTTATACTGCCCGAAATTTTAAATTTTTGTTTCGCAACGGTACCCCGATCGCTGCTGCAAGATTTCATAGTTATTTGCACAGATATATATGCTGATATATAAAAATACAATATTTACTGTTAAATAAATATAAGTATATTTAGCCAAAAATAAAAGAAAATTTTGTTTTTTTAATGAGTCTAGCCCCCCGTTTTTATTTTATTTAAAATAAAAACAACGTCCCCAGCAGAGTCGCCACTGTAAGTGCCTCGATTTTAACCGGTCCCCCCTACTGAAAGGCGGGTGGTTTCGAAACTTTAAAGCGCGTGGAATATGCTCGGCCTCAATTGTGGACTCAAAATGTGATCAACAGAGTCGTTATCTTTATGTTAAGGAAAACAGAGAAAAACCAAAAGTAACCAGATTTGTAAAAGGGTTCGGAGGCTAATTTACGAGGTGGGAAGGGGTTAGGCACCCAGCTCGCCCTTTCGGTCTCAAAACAAGTTTTTTGGCAAAATATGTCTTTTTTTACATTTATTTAACAATTGAAATAAAGTATTTTAAATATATATTTGCATATATATATATATATATATATATATATATATATTAGGAAATAAGTACAAACTTACAGCAGCCTCCTTCCTAAAGTTACAAATGCATTTATAAAATTTTGGTCATAATAATGACTCTTTTTAGTGTTATTTTCTATAGAATTTCGGGCAATACAACTGCTTATTTTCCTTACATTGGACTATTTAAATAGCACTTTTATGCATAAAAACTTTTAATAGACCTACCTCTTGAAGCGTGGGGTTTTATCCCGTACCAAACTCCTTACTGGTAGGCCCTTGGGTGTGCTCGCTCTGGCCTTCAGGGAGAGGGAGTCTTTTGATTGATTTCGGGCAGCGTGACTACTCCATTTAGTTTCTCTTCACCTCGTGATCCGGGCGGCACAACTGCTTGCTTTAACTGGATTTGCTGGCTAGCTGGCGTCGGAAATCGGGCAGAGCAACTACTTGTTTTTTGCTGATTTGATGTTTGGATTCGGGCATGGCAACTGCTCTTTTTGAAATTTTTGGACCGGTGGAATATGGTGAAATCCTAGCAGGGTAACTAGGTTTCACTTTGGCCGGAGGGTTTTAGTGTTTGGGAGAGATTTGACAGAGCTTCGGAGCTAGAAGGAAAAATTCCTTCGGTGTTCTCTCAACTGCACGGTGAACTCACTGCTGTAACTATGTGTTTTCACTGTGTGTCTGTTGTTGTGTGTGAATTCATAAACCGGGGGCCTCTATTTATTGGCTGGGAGTGAGGCTTCCTTCGTGATTAAGTTTTTCCTTTTGAGCTTCATCGGCTTGTACCGTGCGCTGAAAAGATTGTACCAAAAGCAAATTGCTATAAGATGATGGGGAACTATTGGGCGCTGCCCATGGAGGGTGGTGGCGCGGCGCCATAGGTGGCTTGGGGCAGCGCCCCAGGTCTATTTTGTTATGCTTTTTGGCACTTTGGCCCCCTGTAATTTACTATTTATACATCCTACTTTTTCCTTTGCATTTTCAACCCTGTAACTTGACATTCGTTAGTCCTTTTAACAGGTTTTGATATTTTATGTCATGTTACATACCAGGGGTACGAAATTGGGGTGTCAACAAATACACTCACTTAAACACACTTAAAATTAGGTAATAAGGTTAGGTTAATAGTAAGGAGGGTTAGGGAGGTTTAGGTGGGGTTTAGGAAAGGTTTTGATAAGGATTGAATACACAAAATCATCAAACAGCAAAACAGGGCAAAAGACTCTTGGGGGACCATGCGGTTGCATGGCTGCCCTAGCATGCGGCCACATGCTCTCTGCCTCCTCCAGGCCAAACTTTCTGGAAACCTTGCGGGGGCAAGACCTCCACCCCTCGCGGCCGCAAGTCTCGCAGCCTTAAAAGGGTTTATAAGATAACCTAAAAGTCCCCAAACACTTAGCCAAAATAAATGAGGATTAAACCTCATTCAAAGTGAGTCTAGAACTCACCCCGAATACCCTCGAACAACTCAAATTGAGGAGGGAAAGAAGAATTAAACGACCAACTAAACCGTCAATTCAACAAACATGTAAATAAGATTCTAAGCATATTAAGAACATTATGAATGACTTATAAATGAGTCTAACATATACATAAACTAAGTAAACATGCTCATGAACATTATGAATGCACGAAGGCCATCACACAATGATCATGCAAGAATTCGGGGTGTTACATGAGTAATTATTTATGAAAGATAATTGATAGACGTATTTTATACGTCTTTATCGGGTACTTTTATAACTTAGAAATAGCAATTCCACGAGGCTTTTGGCTACTAATATGTGTTTTTGAGCTATGTTGTGAGTTTCAGAGTTTTAGGTGAACTTATGAGATTTATTGAGATTTTGGTGAAGATATCGAAGAAGGGTGCAAAGTGTAACTCTTGAAAAAAGGCAAAAGGAACAATCTGGTCACCTTGCGGCCACAAGCCTCCAAGGCCTTGCCCTTCGCAAGGTAGACAGAATGAATATCAGCCCGTTCAAGACCCTTACGGACGCAAGGTGTAAACACAATGCGGCCGCAAGGTACCCAGAAATCGACTTGTGGGTCTTTCAAGTGGATTGAACCCTATTCTCCTAGAACACCTTGGATATAAATAGAGGACGGTAGCCAAAGCCATAGGATGGCCAGAAATTCTTAGGAAACGGTTCTAACACCGATTTTAGTTTGTATTATATAATTTAGTCATTGTAATTATAGTTTTGAAGATCGATTCATGTATTCCTTCATCCCGCTGTTTGGTTCATCTTCAAGGATGAACTAACGTCCATTAATCTAGGAATTGGGAGGTAACTTGTATCGAATCTATTGCTTAATATATTTTTATTCATTCAATTCTTGTTGATCATGATGTTTATCAACCCCTTTATTGTCTAGCTTTGACCAAATGAATGGTATCACAAGTAATAAAGGTCTAGAGGTGCGGATAGCTGCATGGCCAAATGCATATGTCGTACACTGGCTCACCATCATGATAAATTGAACCTATCGATGCACAAGAGTGATATGTTCGGGTCAGGTTCCTATATATGACCTAAGTGACAGATAGGAGTTCTTGTTCTTAAGATATAGAGTGGATGAATTATTTGGGATGGAGACTGAACTATAATTTGACAATCTATATCTATCTTTCGTGAACGAACTCAAGGTATTGAATGATATTTTATTTAAATAAGCAATAGAGTAGATGCAAGTGAAACCCCAATCCTAGATTTCCCTCCTCCATACAGATCTTTATAACTGTGATTGCTTTGTTAATTTAATTTCCTGTTTTAGTAGAATAAATTAGTTTAAATAAAACAGATAAAAAAAAACCCCCTTAGTTTAAATAACTACCAATATTCCTGCCATTAGTATTCTTCTTGTCTCTGTGGTTCGACCTTTGCTTCCCAAGCCATTCTATAGTAGTCTTGTGCACTTGCAAGGAATTAATTAAAATAAGACACGATCAAGTTTTTGGCGCCGTTGTCGGGGACAAGCTAGTTTGTTTAGTTAGTTTGTTGGTAGCATTGTTTTTAAATTCAATTTTTATAAAAATAAAAGTACAAAAAGATTTTTTATTTCTAGTTTTTAGTTTTATTTGTTTTTATTTGCTTTTGTTAATTTATGCATGGTCGTAGATCACTAAATCCCAAGCTGGTAGAATTAAATCATAATATAAATAATCTTTGAAAGAATCAGGAAGACCCTGATAATTTAGAAAATCAGCCCGTTAATCAAGAACAGTTGAATAGAGAGGATCCTGTGGTTGATCCTCCAATGGATAACAACAATAATCAAAATCCTGAAAATTCGGTTCCTCCGGTAAATCTAAATCAAAGAAGAGAAGAACCTGCTGATAGAAATATGGAAGTAGTAATCAATCAAAGAACTATAAATGATTATGGTCGACCCATATTGAACGCAATACCATCATGTTTAGTTTTACCAGAACGGTAAGAAATTTTCAACTTAAATGTCATTTTTATAACATGTTGCCTTCATTCCATGGATTGTCATTTGAAGATCCAATAACTTTTGTTAAGGAATATGGTTTTATGACTGATAATTTTCCGTTAGGAGGTTTGACAGAAGATCAGATAAAAATGAGATATTTTCAATGTGCATTAAAAGATGCGGCAAGAAGATGGTTTATGAATCTAGCACCAAGAAGTGTTTATACATGAGCTCAATTATATGATTTGTTTATGAGTAAATTTTATCAACATGCATCTCTTTCGGAATATAGGAAACAAATTATGTCCTTTCAAACTAAACCGGGAGAGAGATTCCATGAAGCATGGGATAGATTTAGAAATTTACTTATTTCGTGTCCCCATCATAATCTTTCTCAAGATGTGTTAGTAACTCAGTTTTATCATGTTCTTTCGCCTGCCTTGCAAACTATGGTTGATAGTGCAGTCGGTGGTTCTATTAATAGAATGACACCTGCTGAATTAGAAAATTTGTTTGAAATGTTAAGTGCAAATTCCCAACAGAAAAGTACAAGAGGAAAAAGTAAAAGTTTGTTTCAAGTCCAAGAAAATTTAGATACTCAATCTCAATTAGCTCAAATGAAAGCTCAAATTGAACTATTGCAAACTCAAATTCAAAAAGCATGCTCTATTTGTGGATTAAATTCTCATGCTACTAACTTGTGTCCATTTAGTGTTGTGTATCCTGAATAGGTTAATGCGATGAACATGTACCCTCAAAGGCAAATGAATGATCCCATTTCCAACACATACAATCCAGGTTGGAGGAATCACCCTAACTTTTCATGGGGATGAAATAAACCATTACAGCCTCAACAATTCCATAAGCAAGGACAGCTACATATTAAAGAAGCTCCGAAATCGGAAGGATTAAATAGTGGACAAGTGGCTCTTAATAAATATTTATTGGAAACTATGGAAAGATCTTGCAAAATATCAAGAAAGAGAAGAAGGGAAGTTCCCTAATCAGACAAAATAAGCAAAATCTATCAAAACTCTGCGAAGTGGTAGAATCATTGGAGAGGAGGTAAGTAACCCTACTCAATCAACTGATGTGCCTAATAAAATAGATAACTTTGGTAAAGAAATTGAAAAGGATAAAAGTGAAAATATTCAAGCAAAAGATAAAGAGGTAGAAAAAGAAATTTCAAATAAAGAAAGTCAAGAAAAAGTCACTCAAGAAAAAGAATAAGAGGCAGAACCTCTTGAGGAACCATATGTTGCTCCTCCACCATATGTTCCTCCAATACCATTCCCTGGTAGACTAACGAAAAACAAAACTGATAAGCAATTTACGAAAATTTATAATATGTTATCCAAAGTGAACATTAATCTCCCTTTGCTTAATCTCATTAAAAATATTATGTCTTATGCTAAGTTTTACAAAGATCTCCACTCTAGGAAGCACAAATTTGAAAAGAATGAAAAAATTATTGTTTCTGAAAACGTTAGTGCAGTATTACAACCTGAACTTCCTCCTAAATTAAAAGATCCAGGTAGTTTTAATATCCAAGTCTCCTGGGGTAGTATCAATTTAATGCCTTTCACTGTTTATAAACAATTAGGATTAGGTGAATTAAAACCTGCTACTATGTCCTTACAGTTAGCTGATCGTTCGGTCAAACATCCTTTGGGAATAGTAGAAGACATTCTAGAATAGGTAGATAAGTTAATCATCCCAATCGACTTTGTGGTTCTAGAGATGGAAAGAAAAATTTATACTAACAATGAAGTTCCTATTCTGTTAGGAAGACCTGTCATGACTACTGCTAACACCATGATTAATGGGAAAAATGGTAAGCTTTCAATGTCAGTTATGGGGGAAACTGTAGAAATTTCAGTTTTTGATGCTCTAGATAGATCGAGTGACATGAATGCATGTTTCTCAATTGATGAAATTGAAGATCTTATAGCCCAAAGCTTTGAAGCAAATTTAAATGATGATGAGTTAGAGAAAGATATGTTTGGAGAAGAAGATGATGATAGAATCTTCTCCCATATAAGAACCGACATAGAAGAATTAGAAAGAGAACTCCAAGAAATAGATGCTAGGAAATGAAAGGAGAGATTAGAAGCTCTCAAGAATGATAGCGAAAATAAAGGAGTAGAAAGTCTTAAGTCAGAAATTAGTTCTGATAAAATAGAATTTGGTGAAGGTAAAGAAGAAGTAGAAAATCAAAAATCTGGAATTGATTTTGATAAAACAAAAATGAATAAAGATAAAGAAGAGATTTCTAAAGAGGAAGATAAGGAAAAAAAAGTGAAACCAGAAATTCCTAAATTTATTCCATCTATTAAAACCCCTCCTCAAGTAGAATTAAAGTCATTACCACCCCATTTAAAATATGCATTTTTAGGGGAAGGTAAAACTCTACCCGTTATAATTGCTCCTGATTTAATGGAAGAACAAGAGTCAAGCTTGTTAAAGGTATTATGGACACATAGAGAAGCTATAGGTTGGTCCTTAGCAGATTTGAAAGGTATCAGTCCGTCTTATGTGTATGCATAAAATTCATTTGAAAGAAGGTAGCAAACCTTCTCGAGAACGACAAAAAGACTTAACCCTCATATGGAAGAAGCAGCTAGAAAAGAAGTGCTTAAGCTTCTTGATGCGGGTATAATTTACCCGATATCCGATAGTAAATGGGTTAGTCCAGTCCAAGTAGTTCTAAAAAAAATCAGGAATTACTATTGTTAAGAATGAGAAAGATGAGTTAGTTCCCACACGAACTATTACTGACTATAGGATGTGCATTGATTTAAGAAAACTAAATGCGGCAACAAGGAAAGATCACTTTCCATTGCCTTTTATTGACCAAATCCTTGAAAGACTAGCTGTCCATGAATATTATTGTTTTCTTGATGGTTTCTCTGGTTATAATCAGATCCCACTTGCACCGGAAGATCAAGAGAAAACCACATTTACATGTCCCTTTGGTACCTTTGCGTTTAAGAGAATGCCTTTTGGACTATGTAATGCCCCAGCTACTTTTCAAAGATGCATTAGTTCTATATTTTCTGATTTAGTTGAAAGATGTGTGGAAGTATTTATGGATGACTTCTCAGTATTCGGAAATTCTTTTGATCATTGCCTAGAAAATCTAACATTAGTTCTAAAAAGATGTTGCGAAACTAATTTGACCATAAGTTGGGAGAAAAGCCATTTCATGGTTAAACATGGGATAGTTTTAGGTCACGTTGTGTCTAACAAAAGAATTGAAGTTGATAAAGCCAAAATTGGAGTTATATCACAATTACCTCCCCCAACTTCAGTCAAAGGTGTTAGAAATTTTCTAGGACATACAAGATTTTACAAGAGATTTTTAAAAGATTTTTCCAAAATCTGTAAACCTTTATGTAATCTTTTGGCAAAAGATACTGAATTTATTTTTGACCAAGAATGATTAAACGCATTTAATTTGTTTAATGAACAATTAACATCATCTCATATTTTAACCAGCCCTGATTGGTCTCTCCCTTTCGAGATCATGTGTGATGTGTTGGATTTCGTAATTGGAGTTGTGTTAGGACAAAGGATAGACAAGAAACCGCATGTAATTCATTATGTGAGTAGGACATTAAATGAGGCACAACTCAATTATACAACTGCTGAAAAAGAATTTTTAGCAGTTGTGTTTGCACTAGAAAAATTTAGGTCATATTTGTTAAGTTCAAAAGTTATAATATTCTCTAATCATGCAACCCTAAAATATCTTTTGAGTAAGGAGGCTAAACCTAAACTCATTAGATTGATGTTATTATTGCAAGAATTTGACATTACTATTAAAGATAAAAAGGGAACATAAAACGTTGTAGCTGACCACTTGTCTAGGTTGGAATTTTTACCTTTGCTTGAACGTCAATTTCTTGATAATAAAATCCCTATAAATGAAGATTTCCCTGATGAGCAACTGTTAGCAGTTAAAAATTTTGAACCATGGTATGCTGATTTTGTTAATTACCATGTAGCTGATATCATCAATCCTGATTTTGATTTTTACCAAAGAAGGAAATTTTTAACTGATGCAAAAAAAATATTTTTGGGAAGATCCATATTTATTCAAAATATGTTCAGACTCTATAATTAGAAGATGTATTCCAGAACAAGAACAACAATGTATTATGACATTCTGTCATGAATACTCTTGCAGTGGTCATTTTAGTGGTAGCAAAACTGCTAGGAAAATCATGCAATCTGGATTATATTAGGGACTCTGAAATATTTTGCAAAACATGCGATAAAAGCCAAAGGACTGGCAGAATTAGTAAAAGGAATGAGATGCCCCTGCATAATAATATAGTTGAAATTTTTGATGTTTGGGGTGTTGATTTTATGGGTCCTTTTCCAGTCTCTAATGGGTGTGAGTATATTTTAGTTGTTGTTGATTATGTGTCCAAATGGATAGAAGCCATAGCTAATCGAAATAATGATGGCCAAACTGTTGTCAAGTTTTTGGACGATATATTCTCTCGGTATGGAGTACCGAAGGCAGTAATTAGTGATCAAGGAACGCATTTCACTAATCGGATGTTGAATGCAAGCCTTAGGAAACATGGTGTAACTCACAAGCTGGCTACACCATATCATTCTCAGACTTCTGGCCAAGTAGAAGTTAGCAACAGACAAATAAAGGCAGTCCTTGAAAAGACTGTGAGACCAAATCGTAAGGATTGGGAACCAAAACTAAAAGATGCTCTTTGGGCATATCGAACTGCATAGAAAGCCCCAATTGGTATGAGCCCATATCGGATGGTGTATGGTAAAGCATGTCATTTACCAGTAGAAATTGAACACAAAGCTTATTGGGCCATTAAAACTCGTAATTTTGACCTCGCTTTGGCCAGTGAAGAAAGACTTTTTCAGTTAAATGAGTTAGAAGAGCATAGGCTAAATTCATATGACAATACAAAAATCTATAAAGAAAATACCAAAAGATACCATGATATGGGAATTTCTAAAAAGATGTTACGCCCAGGATTGAAAGTCATTCTTTTTAATTCTAGACTTAGATTATTTCCAGGTAAGTTAAAATCGAAATGGTCTGGTCCTTACATTATAGTATGAATTTACCCACATAGAGCTGTCGATATTAAGAATCCAAGGACTTATGAAGTATTTAAGGTTAATGGTCACCAACTCAAACCATACTTTGAACCTATGTCAGTAGAGAGAACAATCGAACTCATTCGTCTCTCTGACACCGAACCCCCAAGAGAATAGGTTTGCAGTCAGGTCGAGCCAAAGACGTTAAACAAGTGCGCTAGGTGGGAGGCAACCCATTATGATGAAATTTTATTTGCTTTCGTAGTGTAATTTAAATATGTTGTTCTCCATCTTATTTGATTATGTGCATTTAATTTAAAATATTTTCCAGTATTGGCATAATTTAAGTTTGGGGGAGAAAAGCATCTTAGTGTTGTATTTATATGTTTATAATATTTTAGTTAGAAATTTTGTAGAATTTTCAGAGTGCATGAGAGAAACGGACTTAACAGAACATAACGGAAGGACTAAAACGAAAACTGCCAAAAAATCTGTGAAGCAACTCCCAAGGCACACAATCTGTAGACCTTGCGGACGCAAGGCCTAAAACACCTTGCGGCCGCAAGGCCCTATTAATGACAATTCACGCGTGAATCATGCAGAGGCAAGCCCAAAAGACCCTTGCCCTCGCAAGCCATCATCAGCTTCCGTGCCCCTTTGACTGGGTACCTTGCGGACGCAAGGCCCTCTTTATAAGCCGAAGCAGAGCAGTTCTGGAATTCATAGATTCAGGCTCTTTCTCATCTAAATTCATCAGGAAATCTCTCTCTCCCTCAAGAATTTTGGCGAAAATCTTCCAATTCCGGCCAAGACCCAAGATTCAAGTGCTCTTTTTTTCAAGCTTCCTCATCATCTCCACTTTCCATCTCCTCCATCCTTGCTTTGAAGAAAAAATGCCGCAATTGTTGCCGACGTGAAGCTTCAGAATCCCGACTAAATTACCATTACAGCTAAAAGCATCGCACAATCCACGTATCTTCTATCCCCTCTCCATTAAATTTTTGATTCGTCAAATTTTTGCATGTTAGGGTGTTAGAATTATTTTTCTATTGTCTACGTGCATGCTTTATTTGTTTTAGTTAGGTTGGTTAATTTTAATTTTTTTAGAGAGAAGATTTTATATTTTTGTCTTTATAAATGGCCCCTAAGCGTAGAAACACCGGACCATCCTCGTCCCGCTCCGAAGAGGAGGATCAACATTATGACCCCTATAGGTTTGTGTCCTACGAGGCATCGAAGAGCTACACTATGAAGCTCTCCAAAAGCATAATCCTTGACCAATACAGTATCCACATCGCTAATAATGTCCCTCTCCCGGTGTTAAATGCGGAAATCGCAACATCTGACGCGGTTTGGACCTTCCATCAAGGTCCACCGTTTGGCCCCCGCACCATGGACGAGACCCATCTCACGAACACGACCAAAGCCGTGTTCAAATTTATCTGTTCACGTTTATACCCTCTAGCCACCAGCACACGGTGTCTTGACATAAGGTCGTTTTGATCTACACCATCTTGACCGGTGGGTCTCTTGATGTTGGGCGTCTGATCAACGCCCAAATTCAGACCCTTATTAGAGGTACGACAAACGTGGGATTCGCGTTCCCGAGTTTAATTAACGAACTGTGTAGTGGGGTTGGAGTCATTTAGACTCCAGATTCGGAGAGAGTTCGGGCAGTCCCCGACATCACTAGGGCGTTTCTTTTTGCGCACCCTCACTAGCCACGAAAGAGAGGCCCACGTGAGGAGTCTCAAGAGGAGGAGGATCCCTTGGAGGATGCGAGAACCGTAGGTCCGAACCTTTAAACCAAGGTTTCGAGGACAGTAACGTTGGCCCTATAGGTTCAGATCGGTTTGCCGCTAAGAGCAGAGATGATTAGTCGCAGAGATCGCAGACGTTAGCCGAAATGCAAGATGCCGCCGACTGCACCAATGCCTTCTTTGGCTGGAATGTCAGCGCCATAACGCTCACAACCATTGAAGTGGGGCAAAATGTCTCCACATATTATGGGATGCCATTACCTTGGCATGATCCCCAAGTTTCTTTCTCTTCGTTAGGCGTTTACCACCTATTTCCAGCGACCATTTAAAGCGGACCGATGATATTAGACCGAAACCGTCTCCTCCATCAACCCTCTCATAGGATATTCCTCAATTTTAAGGACAAAATAAAATTTAAGTTTGGGGGGGGGGAAATTCTAAGCCCTAGGCCTCTGCAGGTCCTAGCCTAAGAAAGAGTGGAGTTGGGCTACATTTTTTAGGGTGAGGGAAATTTTCTGTCCCTCTATCGTGTCTTCTCCTCACTCTATTTTCTTGCTTTTTATATTTTCTTATTTTAGAAGATGTTGCCTTAACTAGAATACACTAATATTTGGTTCCCTCAGGGACCCATCAAAAGAGTCATCGTCATCGCCCATCTTCATTTTCTTTTTATAAAAATTTTCAAAAATGAAAAAAAAATGATTTAATTCACAATTTTCATCCTCAAGTCCTAGTTTGGTTATTTCAGTCGATGAGGAGTTAATGCAAGGAACCACATAACTTTTCCATAGATCATTCTGGAATTTACTTGATTCTGCAAAAATTCTTTTTTTTTCTCCAAATCTCTGTGCACTCACATCAGTAATAATTATGGATTGATTTGAACATTTTTACTAAGTTTATAGCACACATGTCATTTTAGCAACAAGATATGCACAAGAATATGATGAATAGCCGTCCAAACATGATTGTTGTATTAAATTGTAACTTAGGGTCAATTGCATGATAGTTGGATCCCTTGGATTTTTCTTGCTAATATATCTCAAGCACACTTTTGAACCGTATCTGCATGTTAGTCTTGATTTCCCCTACCATCTGCTCCAGTGAATGCTTATGTGAAATCCAGTGATTCTAAATCTTCAATTCCACAACTTTTATAATGGATATGATATTTATGTGTTTTACTGTCTTAAAAACCGCATGAGTATTTTGTCATTAAGATATGATATATGCCATCTTTTGATCGTTTGAGCCTAAATATTTCCCGACCTTACTAAAAATATCCCTAGTGTCCCCTTTGAGCTTTACTAAAAAGAATGGAGTGTGCTAAGCACACATTGAACCCCCATTCGACTTCGTTTCTTTAACCCACATTAACTTAACCCTAAAGCCTATACACTTTAGCTTACCCTTTGAGAGAGTAGGATGTGGGTGGGGAATTAACTTTATGGGACCAATTTTCAGTTAGAAAGTTTTCTGAAGACTTCTTCTTCCCTGTCGAAAAAAAAAAGAAAAAAAAAGAAGAGAGAAAGAAAAGAAATAATTCGACGAAAAACGTAATGGAAGAAGAAGACTGCAAGAAGATTCAAATGAAAACATAGCTTTCATTAGAAAAATATGTTAGAAAAGTATTTTTGAAAATATAACACTAGATATTTTTAGCTTGATATATTGTACAAAACAAGTTTGGGGGAAAAGTATATACTTGTGGTCTTTGTAGGTCCTAGCCTAATTGGGAAAAACATCCTTTTGCTTGAAAGTATTTGGGATAAAGGGTAATCGATCTTGCTCTCTTACTTTGTATTCTATTCCCTTTCCATCATATCCCCCAACACCAAGGCCTTACATTACAAGCTATTAAAGACTTATTGATTTTCTTGCCAATGCTTATGTTTGTTGATTTGATGGTAATGCATGTAAATTGATCCTCACTTCATATATTCATATTATTCGCAAACTCACTGTGTTAGTATAATCTTAGCTATTGCAAGTAATTGGGGGCATAAAAGCATTGTATGTCATACATAGGAAGTGCATGGGATGGATGTATAAGCATTTGAAATCCTTGGTATTCTCTCTTTCTGTAATAGACAGGGTTTGGATGTTAGATCTCATACTTTGTGTTGCATTGGTTTTATTGAAAATCCTGATTTTTAGAATGAATGTGGTGCTTAGCTTAATAAAACTGTTTAAGTTAAGATATTCTCTATGACTGGTTATCACACACACGCGGAGAAATTAAGATTGATAGCAGTTTGAGTATAAGTCGGTTTGTTCTGTGAATTAGTCTGTACATATATGGTGAGCATCTTGCTGAGACAACTTTGATATGTCATGCTTTTGTGACTTGAGATTGAAACCAAAAATATTTTTGTTTATTTTTTGTATTTATTGCTTTTAGTATAATTTTTACTCGCTTTTGTATTTATTAGTTTTTGTATTTATCTGCATAGTCTAGTTGCTCGTTAGAGTCTCCTTGAGTTTGTGGGTTTCTAGAGGAGTGTAAATAGTATCACCCTCCAAAAAGATTTTCTTAATTTTTGTATTTATTTAACAGTTTTTGTATTTATAAGTATTGTTTACTCGTGAACGAGCAAAGTCTAAGTTTGGGGTATTTGATAGACGTATTTTATACGTCTTTATCAGATACTTTTATGACTTAGAAATAGCAATTCCATGAGGTTTTTGGCTACTAATATGTGTTTTTGAGCTATGTTGTGAGTTTCAGGGTTTTAGGTGAACTTATGAGATTTATTGAGCTTTTGGTGAAGATATCGAGGAAGGGTGCAAAGTGTAAATCTTGAAAAAAGGCAAAATGAACAATCTGGTCACCTTGCAGCTGCTAGCCTCCAAGGCCTTGCCCTTGCAAGGTAGACAGAATGAAGATCAGTCCGTTCAAGACCTTTGCGGACGTAAGGCGTAAACACAATGCAGCCGCAAGGTACCCAGAAACCGACTTACGGGTTTTTCAAGTGGATTGAGCATGCTATTATCCTAGAACACCTTTGATATAAATAGAGGACGGTAGCCAAAGCCATAGGACAGTCAGAAATTCTTAGGAAACGGTTCTAACATCGATTTTAGTTTGTATTATATAATTTAGTAATTGTAATTACAGTTTTGAAGATCGATTCATGTATTCCTTCATCCCGCTGTTTGGTTGATCTTCAAGGATGAACTAACCGTCCATTAATCTAGGAATTGGGAGGTAACTTATTTCGAATCTATTGCTGAATATATTTTTATTCATTCAATTCTTGTTGATCGTAATGTTTATCAACCATTTTATTGTCTAGCTTTAACCAAATGAATTGAATCGCAAGTAATAAAGGCTTAGATGTGCGGATAGCTGCATGACTAAATGCATATGCCGTACACTGGCTCACCATCATGATAAATTGAACATATCGAAGAACGAGAGTGATAAGTTAGGGTCATGTTCATATATATGACCTAAATGACAGATAGGATTCATATGTTCTGGTTCTTTGAATATAGAATGGATGAATTATTTGGGATGGAGACTAAACTATAATTTGACAATCTATATCTATCTTTCGTGAACGAAGCCAATGTATTGAATGATACTTTATTTTAATAAACAATAGAGTAGATGTAAGTGAAACTTCAATCCTAGATTTCCCTCCTCCACACAGATCTTTATAACTGTGATTGCTTTGTTAATTTAATTTCCTATTTTAGTAGAATAAATTAGTTTAAATAAAACAAATAAAAACCCCCCTTAGTTTAAATATCTACCAATATTCCTGTCATTAGTATTCTTCTTGTCTCTGTGGTTCGACCCTTGCTTCCCAAGCTATTCTAAAATAGTCTTGTGTAAATGCAAGTAATTAATTAAAATAAGACACGATCAATAATAATTTATTAACTTGCTCGGTCACCGTGAACTAAATGTGTTACTTTTAAATTTGAGACGAGAATGTTATATTGGTCTGCGTGAATCGAGGTGTTAGAGTAGAGTTAACGATAAATGTAAAAAGAATTATAAATGAATCATCGCTTACAACGGAATATCAAAAAAATATCATATTCAAATCTTATTTGATTTGACTTGATTTGTATCGATTTAAGATACAAATCTAAACCAAATCTTAAAAAATCAGTTGAAGGAACAACCACCCACCCCCAAACGGCTGTGTTTCTGTCTTTGCCAAAACAAAAACGGCTTTGTTTTGGAGAGTTTTTTTGCCCAAAAAATATTGGTGGCCGACAACGGGTCTGACGCCTCGTGCCCCCTCCCTTTCCATGTGTCCTTATCTTAGTGAATAACATTTTATTTACCCCATTGTTAAGGCCGGTCCTGAGTTTCGAGAGGCCCATGGCCAAAAAAAAGAGGGGGGGGGCCTTTGTAAAAATGAAATCATTTAAAGTATTAGGAAAAAGAAAAGTAAAAAGTTTATAGCAAGAATTGAACCCAAAATCTCTCAAAATATAGTAGGTATGTTAATCATTGAGTCATTTATTTTACACTAAATTAATCAACATGTTATATCTGATATACAATTCACAGATCAAAAAAGTAACTGACTAAAATAAGTGACAACCTAGGATTCAAAACTATAATCTCTATCTTAAATCAAATGCATCTTAACCACTGAGTGAAACCAATCAATTGTAAATCTTTTTGAGACTATAATATATATACTAAATATAAGGTAATACCCAAATATTTGAGGTCCTAAAAATTGGGGGCCCATGGCGGTAGCCCTTCTTGCCACCCCCAGGGCCGGCCCTGCCCATTGTCTTTCTTGATCAATTTTGAGTCAAAAAATTTATTTATTTTTATTTTTTTACTAAATTAAAGTACATATTTTTACCTATAAATTGAGATTTTGTTTGTTTCATTTGGATATCAGAAAATTCTATGATATTTTCATGTTTTTAGCAGATAAATATGATACGGTATGTAAAAGTATTGGAGTTTGTGTTATCATTGAAAGAATTTTTTGATTTTGAATCAAATGAATATCAAATAAATTATTTTATTAATTTTTAATAAGTTATGTTTGATTTAATATTTGATTTGAGTGTATATGATGAACTTACTGTTGTTTTTGCTCTTAGAATATTACTTTTGAGATGAGAATGATGCTTCCGTCTTTTCAGAAAGCTTGCATGATATTTTGTACATATTTCAAGATATATAATTTTTTATATGGAATCATTATTTTTTGCAGTTTTGACTTAAAATTTTCCTTTTAGAGCAACTCCAACCCATACCCCAAAACCCCAAATTGGGTCCAAGTTTACCCCAAATTCATTCCAACCCAACCCCCAAACCTTCCACCAATTTGAGACCATGAATAGTTTCACCTCAAATTTGGGGCAACACTATTCATCTAACCCCAAATTGGGGTTAATGGGACCCACATCTTTTTAAAATAAAAATTGATTTTTAAATACAACAAATTGATTTTTAAATGCAAAAAATTATTCATAATTTATATTATGAATTTAAAAATATTTTAATTGATTAATAACTAATAATAACTATGTAATAAATATTAATAATGTAATTTTAAAAAATGACATACAACTTGAAAATAAAAAATGACATACAACTTGAAAATAAAATATGACATACAACTTGAAATTAAAAATGACATACAACTTGAAAATAAAAATTGCATACAACTTAAAAATAAAAAAAGACATACAACTTGAAATAATATTAAATTATATAAATAATATCAAATGGTTTGTAATTTAAAATATATTAAATTACTAATTTTAATATATAATTAATTATATAAATAATATTATAAAAATAAAATTATTAAATATAATAATTATTAATTGTATAATCTTAATAATTACAATTTTAAATGTTATAGTAGAAAATCAAAATAGAATATGCTAAGGAATATTCTTTTTGGTGTAAAAGGTTGAAGTTGGAATAGTGGATAATGCTAAAACTGCCCCAACTTAGAGTAAGTTTGGACCCAAATTGAGGTTTTTAGGTTGGAGATGGTCTTATAGATACATTTGTAATTGTGTACAACTGCACATAAGATTGCTACTCCATCCTTCAAGTAAAAAGGGTATATTATACAATTTTGAGATATTTTAATTTAGGCCAAAATAAAAATAGCCACTAAAGTATCCATCTAATCTCATAGTACACCCAACCTAATTTTTTTCTCATATTATCATCCAACGTTATCTTTTATCTCAGTTTGCACCATGATCTGATGATTTTGAAACTAGAAATGTAATACCCCATCCCACATTGGGTAGGTGTGGTAATTGTGTTTTATTTATAAGGTGATCACATCTTGCAGCTTGAGTCATCGTCACAAAAGCCAAGCTCAAAGTCCGTGGATGGATGAGTGGGCCGGTGTGTGGCGCTTATAAATCAAACACAATTCTCACACCTACCCGATGTGGGATGGGGTATTACAAGAAATGAGTTTTAAACACTCAATTTTGATATAGTCAGGTTGCTAACTGGGGCAAAAGGTAACGTTGGATGACAATATGAGAAAAAAAATTAGGTTTGGGTGAACTTTGAGATTGAGTGGATACTTTGGGAGACTATTTACATTTTAACCTTTATTTTAAGAATCATATTTGAAAATGGTTACAATTTCTATAAAATTTTATTTTTATTTTCTACTTGTTAAGAAAATACAATACGTGTATTTAAATATTTTTATAATTATGATTAACTCTAATTATATTAATATATTCTATCAACTTTATTAATAATTAGACTTTTAAATGTGAAAATGATACTCCAAGACCACATTATATTTTCTCCGTGTGAATGCAAACATCCACACTTGCTGGCATTGCCATTTTGGTCGTTTTCACGTCAAAGACACGACAACATTTTGTTTCAAGGTTAGGTCAAGTTTTTGTCTTCTATGTCATTAATGAATCCTTTAAAATTTTGAGTTGTTTCAGCGTTCGTAAAATCTTTGACATTAAAAGAGTTCAATAAATTTGTGAAAAAATTATTATCAATAATAAAAAAAATGAGAAAAAAAATTTGTGTAATTTAATGAGAATAAGATGGTATAGAAGTAATATAAATTTGAAAGAATGTAATAATTTATTTTTTTTTGCAAACCTATTTATATGAGAATTTATAAAATAAATTTGAAAAAAAAAACAAAAAATGGTTAAAATGCAACGACTATTTTGTAAATCAAGCAAAAACATTAAAGTAATTACATGTTACATAGGCTATTGTGAACCGATTGTAAATTTACAACCGGTACATGTCACATCATCATCCTTCACAATGGTAATATATTTTCTTCAACCGGTTTATCCCCCATTGTAAACCTTTGTGACTGCTCCCACATTGGAGCTGCTTTCAGAGGCATCCATGATAGTTTACATTCATGAAATTTTTAAATTTGGTCATTATCGTTTTCGTAATTTACTCTTAAAATTTTCTTCTGATGGTTTTGATTCTTGACAATTAACTACGTGGATTTTCTGCGTCATTCACTTTTATTTACACTACTTTTTTATTTTTTATACTTTGCAAATAAATTAATTAATACATATATGCAATATAAATAAATTATTTCGTTTATAATTTTTATTAATATATTGAATATTCAAATATGCAATATAAAAAAATTATTTCGTTTATAATTTTTATTAATATATTGAATATTCAAATATGCAATATAAATAAATTATTTCGTTTATAATTTCATAAAAAATATTACATAATTAAAATTACATAAAAACGTGAATAATTAAATTTACATAAAAAGATGAATACTTAAAATTACATAAAAATATTACATAATTAAAATTATATAAAAATGTGAATAACTAAAATTACATAAATATATTACATAATTAAAATTACATAAAAACGTGAATAATTAAAATTACATAAAATAAAATAAAAATAAAAAGGGAAAAATGATCACAATTCAAAATCAAAATATAAAAAGGAAAATAAAAATACCCAAAAATACCAAAACGGAAATGCCAAAAATAAAAAAGAAAGAAAGAAAAATGTAGTGGTAGACAAAGGGTGGCCCACGGGACTGGAGCGGTGACTCTCTTCGCTAGCGAGTGAGCCGCACGCGCTCTCTTCATTGGCGCGGTGGCAGCCACTCTCTTCCATGCGTCTCTCTCTCTCTCTCTTCCCTCTACCAATTATTAATTAGGAATTGTGTGTAGGAATTCCCAAGGAAGAATTGTTCACAATAATGTACAATTCTTAAACAATTTGGGAATTGCTTAAGAATCCACCATTGTGGATGCCCGGTAGCAGCAATTGTTATTCCTCCCTTCGTTTCAACATAAATTTCTTGTCTGGAAAATATTTATTTGTTCGGTCCCAGTTATGTCCTACACCTGTATTTTCGGTCTTCGAAAAGAATGGGGCCTTGAGCATTTGTTAATGATCTGAATCAAAAAATAAAGTACACTGAGAATAAATTAAGACATAAATTTATACGATTATCTTCCCGATTCGAGCGAAAGAGTTCTTTTAATCTTTCTCCGTTCTAAATAATCGTCTTAGTTGACTCAGTGCACAATTAAAAAAAAAACAATTAACTTGATTATTTATATTGGTTTAATGTGTAATTTCCTTTAAAGCTCATGTGTATGTGGCCCATAATTAAAGTAGAGTGAAAAAGTAAGGGTAAAGTGGTAAAAGTGATGTTCTAAAAAGGTAAGTTTCAAAGTGGACAATTATTTTGGGACGGACGAAAAAGGAAAGGAGGACGATAATTTAGGGACGGATGGAGTAATAAAAATGACACTTTCATGTATTAATTTTTAAAAGTGGACTATTTAAGTGAAACATTAAAAAAAAATTGACTCTTTATCTGGAACGGAGGAAGTTATTGTTTGTAAATGTTTCCTCGCCAACTATCCAATATCTAAATTTCTGTTTATATATAGCCTTTATTTAGATTTTTATTTGTGTATGTGAAGGATTTCTAGGGTTGTTTGGCATGAGATTTTTGGGGTTTAGTGAAGAGAAAAATAGGCATAAGTAGGTGAGGACGAAGAGAGAGAAATGTGAAAACCTAAAACACCGGTCCTAAAATTTTGCACGAACAACATACCCTAATTTTCTTGGTTAAGAGATTATCAAAATTTTAACTAATTTATGCTAATTGAATTTTTTAAATGAGTTATGATATTACGAGTTGGAGCTTGTAGTATTATTATAAGCTTTAGTGTTAGTGTCGTTAGATAATCTTCTAAGATCCCTATATTTTTAGATCAAATATGTTTTTCTTTTAAAGTAAGGACATGAACATTCTAAATCATCACCAACTTAATCATCTAACGGCTCTAACACTAAAATTCGTAACAATATCACAAGTTATAACTCGTAATATCATTTGCATTTTAAAATTGCTCAGAAATTTGAGACATTCAGAAAGAAAAAAAAAACAAAAAGAAGAAAGTTAACCAATACTCCATCCATTTCGGGCAAAGAGTTTACAATTCCACTTTCAAAAATTAAGCCATGAAAGTGTCATTTTATAACTAATGGAATACTAAAAATGTCAATTTCTTAAAAAGCTTGACTTTCAAGCTATGAATCTTTACCCGGAACGAAAAAAATATATAGTTATAATAATTTTTGTTTCAATAACTATAAAAAACAAATGATAATGCGAGTCGATTAGGTCTTCGGATAAAACATAAGGTAATTTTAATCACACCACAATATATTTTTTACACTCCATATATTACATTGTACAACATTTGATATAACATCTTAATGCAGTACATGGGACCGGGGTGTAAAGAGAGGATATTTATGTGTGGTTAAAATTACCCTAAAACATAATGCTTGTTATGTTGATCTAGATTTTGTCATATGCTTGTAATCAATTACAAGAGCTGTGGGAGTGGGAAATGGGAAAGGACGAAGAAGTGGAGTCGCGTTAAATATAATCTATGATACATATAGTTGGTAATCTCTCAAACAGCAAGAGGCTGATCTTGTAGTTTTATGGCCCAGAACAAAAAGGAAAAAGATGCATTTAAAAAATATGAAGGCTCTACTTTTCAAAAAAAATTAATCGCTCCATTCTTATTGTTTTTTTCTTTCGAACTGAAAAAAGATATTTTTTTTGGACAAAAAGATTACGATATCTTTAATGAGCATGAGACGCGCTGCGAAATGAAATGCGGTGCATTGACTATTAAACCGCAATGTATATCAAATTTATTAAATTAATTTTTGCATCGCGATATATCAATATTTGAACTGTGATTCATCAGTTTAATTGGCTAGTCTATTTTTATACCACGATACATCAATGTTTGAATCGAGATTCATCAGTTTAATTGTCTTGTCTATTTTTGCACCGCGAAACATCAATGTTTGAACCGTGGTAAATCAATGTTTGCAACGTTATATATTAATCCAATATTTTTACACTGCGAAACAAAATCATAAAGAACCAAACCACGTCATCCACCTTCTTCTTACATCTCCTTTGTCGTAAGCCATCTTCCTCCTCCTCCCCCTCCTCCGCCTTCATCTCTACCGAAAAATCACAACCCAATATAGATTCATTACAGTTTCGTATTTTATAAATCAAAAAAACTGTTTATCTTTCGGGGGCACTGCCCCCTCGACCCCCGTTACTTGATCGGGCAAGTTTATCCTCGTTTCGTTGGGCAATTATGGTAATTTTCGAATCCAATGTGATTGTCGGAGCTGTTTAAGGAGACGATGTCATTTTCAGAACAATATTTTTTTAAAAAAAATGGACTTTTGCGCTTGAAAAAAAGAACAGTAAACTTTTGGGTTACAAATTTTGAAAAAAAATAAACCGGCTAGAATTTTACCCTAAAAATATAAAAATAAGATTTTTAGACAAATAACTTTTTTAACTTTTAATTGTTCAAAGTATTGGAAATATATAACACCTACAAACATATATGAAAAATAAGTATTAAATAATTACTGAAACTTAAATTCTTCATTGATTTAAACAATTAGCAATCAAAACAATATACACAATCAAATATTTTTTTCGACTTCCGGATAGATATTTTTCTTAGTAATGTTTGTCATACAAATTCAAGTTTTAAAAAAAATCAGCTAATGAAGTTTAGAATTAAACAAACATAAGCACTAAAAATGATAGTTAAATAGCAATAAAACTTGATTTTTTTTTTTGAAATATTGATATTATATACTCATTGATTATTATAATTACACGTATATTTTAATTGTTTTAAATTTTTCATGACCTAGATAAAAAGATTTGATGGTCAACTAATATAATATTTCTGATAAATAAATTTAATGCACCCAAAATAAAAAGAAGGTTGGATAACACTGAACCTAAAACTAAATAAACTTGGGAGAAATTGCGGCCAGTTTACTTTTTCAAACATTTTTTCTCTTAAGTCCAATATTCTTTTTTATCAACCACTAAATTCTATTTTCTAAATATTGTTCATAAAATGACCTGATCATTTTCTTCCATAACTTTAGTGAGTTCGAAAATCATGATTGTGTGCAACGAAATGGGAATTAACTTGTGTTGAGTAGAAGAATTTTCCAGTAGGGATGAAGGCGGAGGAGGAAAAGGAAGAAGAAGGTTTACTATGGAGGAGGTAGAAGAAGAAAATTGAAAACATGGTTTGATTTATTATGATTTTGTATTGCGGTATAAAATTTGATTAGGTAATTAAAATTTTTGTATCACATTGTAAAAATTGGATTAGAGATTTTAATCGATGCATCACAGTTTAAAAATTGATACAATTAAATTGATGTATCGCGGTGCAAAAGTTGATGTAGCACGTTACACTTATGTGTGTGATCGGTATGTTATTTAGGCTCATTAAGGATATCGTAGTCGTTCCCCCCACACCCAAAAGTGTTTTTTTAAGTAAAAAAAAAAGACAATAAACTAAAGTGATCGAAAACTTTTATAAGTGAACCAATCTAATTTACCTCTTAAAATTGATATTAGCATGGCTGGTTATTGAACCTAAGACTATTCGGACCAAATCGCTCAACCTTATCAATTGGGTCACAAGACAATTACTATAATCTATATCATAAAATAGTTAGGTTATTTATTAATGTTATTCAGAGGTTGAGAATAAATTATATTAAAAAAATTAATGATTGAGATTTACCCTTACATTTACATGTGTGAGTAGTTATTTATTTTTAACTCTCTATTACAAGTCACCCCCTACAATTAATATTATGAGCAATCACCTCTTTTTCTTCTCCCTATATTTTATCTTCATATTACAAAGTCAAATCATGCGATTAATCTTCTGAACAGTCACTCCTTATAAAGCATAAATTCCTCAACTATCACCTGAAGCAATGTACCCCTCAACTGACACTGTGTAATTAACTATAATTATTCAGAGGTCAGGATTAAATTTTTTAACGATATCTTACGGTTGTGATTTATTTGGGTTTTCAAACGTGCGAACAACCTCCTCTGCCCTCTGATTTATTTGGGTTTATACGCGCCTAATTTTCTGCCTATTCTCCTTCTTCGTTACCAATTTGGAATGAGTTTCCTTATACCGTTAAAATTATGTTTGGATCCCCTTTTATTCTCAAACCCTTTTCTTTTCCCCCCACTCCCTCTACTGTGGTTTTTCACAGAAAGCTCCTAGCCGCGCGCCGCTGTCTCTACCGCTTTTATTCGTCTATTTCTTCCAAGGGTTTTCGAAGCTCACCGTCCTCTCCGCCAAAAACAATAGGTTTTTATTCTTTAATTTGCCACACTATGTTATGATAATAATACTTGCCCTGTGTTTCCTTATACTGTTAGAATTTGGTTTGGATCTCCTTTTATTCTCAAACATTTTTTTTCCTTCCTCCCCCTCTCTCTCTCTACCATAATTTTTTTTACAGAAAGCTCCTAGTTGCCGTTGTCTCTACCGTATAGACGGGTAGTGAATTACCACCGATGACAATCGCCGACTAGAGTCGACAGTTGAGGACCGCGAACCCCTTCATTATCTAACATCTCTCTTCAGACTGTGCTTTTTAAAAGGGTGAATTAATTTTTCTTTTATCATTTCTCCAATTATAGGAATAAATATAAAAAGAGTTTGACAATCAAGATTTTCAGTTTTCTCTTTCATCCTCTTTTTGCTTCAATCATTATAAAAGTTTGCTTTACTTAGTGTGTTTGTGGGTGGGAGGGGGATCACGGTGTAAACGAATCGAATCGAATATTGCAGTATTCGATTCGTATTCGTGAAATTATTCGAGTATTCGTATTCGTATTCGTTTATTATTCGAATATTAAAATCGATTCGTATTCGATTCGAAATTAATATTCGAATTATTCGATTCGATTCGAGTATTCGATTTGAAATTTGATTTCTGTTTTTTTTTTTTACAAAATCGATTTAATAATCAATGATTCGAAAATTCGATTCGAGTATTCGAATTTTCAATATTAATTAATATGAATAAAACATCAATTACATCAATTATCCATAACAAAAACCCATAACATTAAATATCTATAACAAAAACCAATAACATCCATAAGATCAAATATCCATAACATCCACAATAATTATCAAATACATAAATAAATGTCAATTGTCAAATTCATTAAAAAAAAACACCAAATAAAAATTTGACTAGCATCCGCCATCCAAACATCATGCTCGCAATATGACATGAATCGGCTCGTCCTCTTCCTAAATAAAAATAAAACTCAATTAGATATCAATTTTATTGTCAAAATCAAGCAAATATGTCAAATGAATTAAAAAAATAAAACTCACATGTGACATAATTGACTTCTTAATCCCGTAAAGTTGGCGAACCCAATCTGCTCCACAAATCAAAACTTGTACCATATCAGAAGTTAATCTTGACCGATAAGGATCTAAATTTGACACATCCATATTCTACCGAAATGACTTTAGAACAAAGATTAATAAAATAATAATAATTAGTAATAAACCTAACATTTCTAATAAAATGAAACAAAACATAGCAAAACACACCTTAAATTCAACACCTCATCATGTTAGTACAAGTAAAAAGAAATTTTTCAAAGATTTGTATGCAACAAAAAATTGTGGATGATATGTGCAAAAAATTGGCCGGTCATTTTTAATTTTTCACAAACTCATTTTTTATCAAAATGAGTGCCTATTATGTTTATGACCAAACTCACTTATTAAATAAATATTCAATCTGCCCTACAATAAGTGAGTTCATTTTTTATCTTTTGCCCAACATAAAAATCTTTTTGTGTAAAAGTCACTGTATTTTGTATATCAAAGACACATTACTACTAAGTGAGGGAGTTATATATTCATCAAAATTTGTAAGGATAGATATTTGACAAATATTGTATTATTATTTTTCTAAAATTAAAAGTGTAAATTATTACACTTTTTAGTGTAGTTTTAAGGATTTATAGTCTTATGTAGATACAAAATGTACATGTTTATATGGACCGGGGGGGGGGGGTATTTAAAAAGTTATGCCTAACCCTTCATCACCAATTCTACATGAATCCAGGTTCAAGGTCTCCAAATTTATCAAACTTGCTTGAAATAGGACCCAGCACATGTGTATAAGAATAATAACTCCTTATAAAAGAGACATATCTATAATTTGGAATATATTACAATTGGCTTTGGTACATTCTGTATTAAACATCAGCCTGCATAAAATCACCAGAAAAATGCATTTGGGGATTCTTGGACTGTTGCAGGAAGGCTACCTTCAAAATTTAAAAATTCACGGAACAAATCCTAATAGGCATAAGCTATTTAATAAAGATAATACAATTATCCACCATATACATTCTTGGAACGTGTCATAAGATCAAACATATTTAACATAATTTCGATTAAAATCCAAAACAAATGAATAACTCATTTTCAATTGGATTTCTGCAGGAAAACCCTTTCATGCATTCTCCTAGAAGTTGCTACGACAGTACGACATACCATCCTCCAACCATGAACTATCATTTGCTGTCCAGTTCCTCGTTTGAGTGCCAAATCTGAAACCAACTATGAGCCCATTTTCTTGATTCTATAGGACTAATACAGCCATTCAGGTAGAAACTATATATATATCAAAATGAACCTACCCAACACTTTTGACTTGGTTCCTAAATCCGAATAAACTAACAAAGGCATGTCACCATTGGAAATTAAAGATATCGAGTCATGTCGTTACTGGTTTTGGGATCATTTTTCGTGTTAGTGTTGGTCGAAAACCACCCAATCAATTCCGAACGGTCCACAGTTTTACAGAAACAAAAATTACTGTATCAAGAAATATATGAATACATTCAAGTAACTATCATGGGGTTACCTTGATTTTGTCTCCTATATTCTCCTTAAATACTAATAAAAGGAGTCCTAGGTTTTAGCTCGAGTGTCATTTATGCTAATAACATTTCTCGCAACTTTGTTCAAAACAACGATATAAACCAATTCAAAGCCCCAAGTCAAATACAGTAGCTTTGAGGCTTTCTAATTCCAGGATAATACCCCTCTATATGGTCTACTTCTTCCTTTTTTATGTACTTTTTTGGGCAAATCTTACTTTCTTACCAAAAATTAAGAGACTCACGACAAGCATCAGCTTTCAATGCTATAAATTCAATAATTGCAATTCCTAACATTAATTCAACAAAAACACAACAGTTTCAACTTTCAAGAGAAGACAAAAAGCATAAATTTGGAGGTTCATAAAATGAAATTTAAAAAACTACATGAGAAGAAATCGAGAGAGTGCGTAAAAGCAAATCGATGAGGTAAATTTGACCTTGAATTAAGCTTTCGGCAAGGATTAAATCAGCTGCTCCCCGGCGGAAGGAGTTGAAAATTGGAATCAGGACTTGTTTGTTGACGTTCTTGTTTGCTGGGTGTGCAAAATTTGAACTTTCAGCTGTCCATGTCGAGAATAAAATCTCAAGAAGACCATTGATCGATTCACGAGAATAAAATCTCTAGGAAGATAATTTAAAAGTTACGCAGACACACACACACGAGGGCTTGAAGCCTTACCCAATACTACACCTTTGATACCTCAAAGCTCAAAGCTCATACCTGATTTTAGAAGAAGAAGGCGGCGGTCGGGAAGGATCGACGTCGGGAGGTTGCTCACCGCCGCTGCCCACGCCCGAAGAGGTTGGGGTCGGGAAATATCGTCTGTTTGGGTTTGAACTTTGAAATGTTAGGGTTTGTTTTAGCTTATATATATTTATATATTTATATATTATATTAAATATTAAATATATTAAATATTATTCGAATACTATTCGCGAATACTCGAATCGAATACAACCAAATTCGTATTCGTATTCGAATCCTTATCGAATATTAAAAAAAATTCGAATTCGAATTCGAATTCGAATTTAGCGAATACGAATATCGAATACCGAATTCGAATACCGAATCGAATCAAAAAAATTCGATTTGTTTACAACCTTAGAGGGGGATAGGGGGACGTTGAAGTTCTATGATTCTTTTTGTCTATGTTAGCTAGTTAACTTCCTCTTCCTTTTTTTTTCTTCGTATAATGTTAATTTTGACATCATATTTGGTTAGAGGTGAATAGAAAATAACTTAGGTGCTGAATTATGTACACATAATCAAGTCTGTTATGTTGCCTACGATGTGCTTGATGTTTGACTTCTAAGAAAAATGAATCTCTTCGTTTCAAATTTTTATAGATAGCCACTGTAATAATTAATTAATTTTCAATTCTAAATTTTTTTTAATATATGACCGAACAATACCCGAATAATTGCCAAACATGTATTCGAGTTTGGTTGCTATATCGATTTTTTCCAGAATAATTTCTGAATTTTGAATTTTTCCCCAGATCAAGTCAAGTTTATCTTTTCTTTGTTCCTTTCTGTGAGTCATCTTTTGCTTTTATGTTTGGTCCACTATGCAGTTAATTTATATGAATTCTACATAATGAAAGAAATTTCTAGGATTTGTATGTTATTTCAGCCTTTTAACTTACGAAATTAAGTGAATTTAAATTTTATGGTTAGAGAAAAATATATTCATAAAGTTAAATGGATTTGGTGGACTTTGATTCAAAAAGGTAATTTATTTTCTGGTAATAATTGGAATTAAGCTTTAATAGGAAATTTATTTGGGTTCAACCCGTACCCGTGTTTGGCTTGGGCGGGGAACTGTATGTTTATCTTTTTATGTGTGTTTCATCCAATAAAAGTGCCCTCATTAAGAAAAAAGAAGAAAGTAATCTGAAAAAATTGGGTTGGGAACTGTAAGTTTATCTTTTTGCATGTGCTTGACTGAAGCTTTTATTTTTGAGTTTCTTTCTCTGCTTTGTATTCTCATAGGAGTTTATTTAATTTTTGATCAATTCACAAATATGTATTTTATGTGAATTGACTTTTGAAATTCATTTTTTTGAAATCCAGTTTTTTTAAATGTATCGCACTTTCCAAAAACAATAGTCACACTTCTTATTAAATAATTGACAAAGTTATTGCATCTCATGCTTTTAAATAAGAGAATACCCAACTGTACGTCGTGTCCTTTTCTTTGTTTCCATACGAAGAGGGAGGACTTCATTCTAAATTACTCTCTTATCCTTAAATAGCATAGTACACAACTACACATGACATGGACGCAATTCTGCAAGTCTATCCAAAAATGGAAATGGCAACGAATGTTAAAGAAGGTTAGATTGTTGAAGGCCCTAAAAAACCAAGCCGCTCTTCAATTTTGTCCAGGCACATACTCAGAACGTGTGGGGCTCGTATTGCTATCCTACCGGATTAGTTAGTTTCGACCTTCGAAGCGAAGATATTTGGTAAAAAAAACTACTAAAAGAATAGAAAGGGAATTGCGCATACGTCATGCATGAAAGTAGCAAAATATGAAAGCGATGATGCATTGTGATGGTTGATTAATTTATTTAAGGGTAAGTCTTTTATAAAACCGTTTTACGAATCTTTATTCGTAAGACGAAACTTTATTCTTTTACAGCTCAATCTACCAATATACAGTGAGTCAGATAAAAAAAATTTATATTTTAAAAAAATATCCGTAAGACTGTTATAGTCTAGTTTTGTCTTTAGCTTAATACTAAAACATTATTATAATTTTAAAGGACATCCAACGCTATACTTTATTTGGAGCATCATAATTATGTTCCACATGCTTCATGGTTACATTATTAGAAGAATTATTGTACGGAGTTGTTGATTTTTTTGCTCACCATTGTACCATATATACCTTGAGTACGATGGTTTCACTTTTCGCACCCTAATATCCGGTTGCGTTATTATTGAATTTGAGACCAAAAAGAATTTTTCATATTTTAATTAACAATGTTAATGTCTGTCACGACTTATTCTCCGACTCTGCTTTCACCTCACCAACACACATAGGTCACACGATGTGTTCTCGATGGCGTATGCTTAATATCCAAGTTTTAAAAGATGGAAATTTCCTCACAAAAGTGCATATTGGTGGCATATGATTTTTTTTCATCAATAAACTAAAGAAAATTCCCCCTTTTAACCTCCAATCGCAACGAAAACATAACCGTACAACTCAACTCTTAAGTGCGATAATGAGCAAACTGACCAAGGCAATAAAAGCCAATTAACTCTAATTAGGATCTAAGTTCCAAAATTGCAAAATCATGGTCCCCAAACATAGAAGTATCAAGTGCCAGTGTGCACTCCTTCAAAAGAATCAAAATTAAACTTATCTTGGTACAGTACTTAGAAAAATACCTAATTTACTTGTAAAAGATTTTAAGGACCTAATGTTATACTCTTTTTCTTTTCTTTTTTCCCTGCTTCCTAATAGATAAGAGGGGCGTGAGAAGGGATCGGACATAAGACCCCTCACACTTTGTGAAGCTCTATCTCTATTACTGGACCACTTCGTTAGGGATTTTGTTATACTCTCTTTGTTTTAGGCGAAGAGATCGCTATATATACTACTTTATGTTGTTTCATTTAAATATTTCATTTTCAAAAATTATGTTGCGAGTTCTATAACTTTTCATCTTTATTGATCTTCATTTATATTGTAAGCATATTGATTACTTAAGTATTTTTATAACTTCAATGATATTAATATAACATTTAATTATTCCTCTTTTTAAACATACACGTTTTGAGTGAAATAAAAGGAGTATACTACTGTATACTGCCTTCGTCCAAAAATAAGTGATATTTTAGCAATTTGTGCATAGATTGAGGAAGGTTATAAAAATACCGATCTACCATCATTTAACATCATTTATTTTGAGTATGATAAATAAGGATAGTTTTGACAGAATATAAATAAGAATAATATAATTTTTTGGTCCCTGAACTATACCAATATTATGCGTTTGGTCCCTATATTTTTTTTGTAATGCGTTTGGTCCTTCAATTCGATTTTTTTGGTCAATTCACCCTTCCTACCGTTACCGTTACTAAAAAAATGTAACATTGGCTAACTTTCAAAATGTCCAAACTATAGGGAGTTAATGTGTCAAAATGTTCAAAATGTCCAAACAATGGCTAAAATGTCAAAATGTTCAAAATGTGGTTCGTTGACAATTGAAATAGTGAACTTTGAATCACCAAATTTGACTTTTGAGATAGCCAGATCACCGAGATTTCTTCTCCATTGGTTCGTTAGACGTTTTCACAGGAAGAAAGATTTGGTGAGAGGTCAGAGGTGGGCTGTGGAAGATTTGGTGTAGCCGGCTGGGCTGTGGAAGTAGATGGGTGAGAAGTCAGAGGTGGGTCTGTAATGGGGGCGAACTGGTAGCCGACTGTGAAGATGGCGGCCTTGATGGGGCTCGTTTCTTAGCCGGGACAGACATCGAAGAATAATTGGAAGGGGGACGAACTGGGTTGCAGGCGAAGGTGAAGAAGATGACGGGCTTGGTGATTCGCCGGAGAAGGAGGAGATGAAGGGGATGATTGGACTGCTTGAGGCCGGAATCGCCGGGTCTGTTTGAACAGAGGAGAAAATTGGGTGAGAAGTAGATGGGTGAGAAGTCGGAGGTGGGTCTGTAATGGGGGCGAACTGGTAGCCGACTGTGAAGATGGCGGCCTTGATGGGGCTCGTTGCTTAGCCGGGACAGACATCGGAGAATAATTGAAGGGGGACGAACTGGGTTGCAGGCGAAGGTGAAGAAGATGACGGGCTTGGTGATTCGCCGGAGAAGGAGGAGATGAAGGAGATGATTGGACTGCTTGAGACCGGAATCGCCGGGTCTGTTTGAACAGAGGAGAAAATTGGGTGAGAAGTAGATGGGTGAGAAGTCGGAGGTGGGTGCAGCAATGGGGCGAACTGGTAGCCGACTGTGAAGATGGCGGCCTTGATGGGGCTCGTTGCTTAGCCGGGACAGACATCGGAGAATAATTGGAAGGGGGACGAACTGGGTTGCAGGCGAAGGTGAAGAAGATGACGGGCTTGGTGATTCTCCCAGGAGAAGGAGGAGATGAAGGGGATGATTGGATCGCTGGCTGAGGCCTAATCACCGTCCTGCTTTGAACAGAGGAGAAAATTGGGTTTCAATTAGGGTAACGGTAGGAAGGGATCTAAATTTCGCCCGAGAAGGAGGAGACGAAGAGTTTAATATTATACTCGCCCACCATTTAATATATGTTAACAATAACTCCTTTTTTAATTAAAAAAGACACATTAACCCCCCATAGTTTGGACATTTTGAAAGTTAGCCAATGTTACATTTTTTTAGTAATGGTAACGGTAGGAAGGGTGAATTGACCAAAAAAATCGAATTGAAGGACCAAACGCATTACAAAAAAAATACAGAGACCAAACGCATAATATTGGTATAGTTTAGGGACCAAAAAATTATATTATCCTATAAATAAATGTTACTTGAAATCCTAACACATTATTTATTTTGAGACAAAGATTATTTATTTTGAGACGGTGTCAATACATCTGATTTCATTAATTAAAATGACAGTTGCTAAATAGAAAGTGCTATTTAAAAAAAAATGTTACAATTGAGGGGTACATTGCTTCAAGTGATAGTTGAGGGATTGATGTTTTATGAGGGGTGTCTGTTCAGAAGATTTATCACAGTGTGTGATTTTGTAATGTGAAGATAAAAATAAGGAGAAGAAAAAAAGGATGATTGTTCATAATATTAATTGTAGGAGATAACATGTAATAAGGAGAAAAAAAATAGGGACTAAAAAATAGATAACTACTCACATGTGAATATGAGATAAATCTCATCCGTTAAATTTTTTAAGATAATTTAATCTCAATCTTTTAAATTTTAATAATCATGTTCAATTACCTACTTGTTTTATAATTTTATTTATTTAATGGACGGTAAGTTTATAGCTTTCAGTTTCGATTAGGCGAAAGTGACTTGTCTATCTTACTATCAAGAAAATATGACCACTGTCTATTGTTGACAAGCGACGAATTACAGTTAATTATGTTATTAAAAAAATTAAAATAATGGGATTGTGGGGGAAAGCATAGAAAATGTGTTTTATTTTCTAACATTATAATTATACTCCCACCCTCTTTAAAAGGGAGTCTTTCTTTTCCTCTTAGGGCGTTCTAAAAAAAACCATCGTAGTTTATTATTTTTCTAATTTTAAATTTTGTCTTTACCATTTATAGTTAATTTAATTCATACTTTAATTAATGACCTCACTCTTATATGTGTATCCTTGAAAAATATGCACTATCATAGTATTTATAATACTCCCTCGGTCCCAAAATAAATAACGTTTTAAAAATTTGATGTATATCAAGGAAGCTTATGAAAAGACTGATCTACGCTTATTTAAATATAATTACTGTTGATAAGTTGTCTTCCCTCTTAACATCTCTTTTAAATCATCATACTTTTTTTCTTAAACTTTGAACAATACATTTAATTAGAAAGTAATTAATAAGGGCAATCTTGACAAACATGATAATTTATTTTGGGACGAAAGAAGTATTATAATATGTGTTTATATATATATAACTCGTTGTCTTGGTTTGACTTTTTGAATAAAACTAAGTTTTTTTCATAT
The DNA here is from genome assembly GCA_013146195.2 of Codonopsis lanceolata. Lineage (NCBI taxonomy): Eukaryota > Viridiplantae > Streptophyta > Magnoliopsida > Asterales > Campanulaceae > Codonopsis > Codonopsis lanceolata. Next base: position 104,064,591 of record CM028378.1, read on the forward strand.
AAAAATATAATGTATATTTTGTAAAAAAATTCAAAATTATCTCGTTTGACTCGAATAAAACAATAAATTAGGAACATAGCGAATATTTAGGTACTAATAAAAATTTCATTTCATGATAGAAGTACTTTGGCCTAGTAGAAAAGGTATTTAAGTAACCAACTTATCTAAAAGTTTTAGCTGTTAAATAAAGATTCAACAATATATATTAAACTTAACAAGATGCATTGACGTAGAGAGCTTAAACTTTTTTCTAGTGTGCCTATGAGTTATGCGTGGCTTGTACATACTCTAGAAACTTTAACAACATTACAAACTGGGAGGAAGCTACCCTTATGCATAAGGGCGTGGAATCTTCTATCATATCATTTTTCACGCTCTTAATCTCATTGATTCTTAATTTTACACGCAAATAAAATAATAAAAATACGTGTACAATTAAGATTCAATGAGATATGAAGTATAACAAAAATATGATAAGATTTGAATCCAAGCAAAAGCAGTTCCTTCACCTTGACCACTTTTATCTTTAAGAATGTCATTTCACAACCATTAACTTAAAACAACATACTCCATGCCCTAAAATAATTTCATATGTATTTAATACAACACCTATAAAATACTTAATACAATACTTTTTAAAATATTTTAAACCAATTTTTCCTTTGTTCAATTTATAATTAAATGAAAAAAACAAGATTGGTGGTGGAGGTGGGTAAGAGGTGATGGGGCTAGGCAGGAGTTGGCTTTTAATTAAATGAAGAAAAAACACTATTTTATTTCTGAGCGGAGATGGTGGCGGAGGTTGGGCGGGATGAGGGAGGGGCAGGCGGTTGGGCAAGGGTGTGGCCCGGGTGAGGTAGGGACTTGGGGAGTAAGTGTGGGAAGCGTGGGGGAGGGACTGGGTGAGGGGGCGGGCAAAGTGGGGGTGGGGTTGGGGGAGGGATCGCTTGGCTGGGAGGGCCGGGGGAGGCGGGCGGGTTGGCGGGGGTGATGGTGGTGGTTGGGTGTTTTTTTTTGTTTTATTTTTGTTAAGGGTAATACAATAGTTTTATAACAAAAAGTGATGTATTAAGTATTTTATAAATGTTGTATTAAGTATTACCCAATAATTTTGATCGCCTTTTGCAAACTTTAGCGTTTACAAACAGTTGCACACAACGGAAGCAATTTGCAAATAATCACATAGTAATAGCAAGATCAATTGAAAGATAAGAGAGAGGGAGATTGAGGTCGAAGGACTTTGAAATTTTTATGATTGACTTTGTTACCATTATAGGGTTACAATTATATATATGATACAATATCAAACTTTAAATCTACTCAAGTGATGAGACATGAAAAACTAGTTGCCACCCTACGCGACACGACCGATGCATAGTAGTCACTTAATTTCGATGCATATGACTACTTCAACTTCTAGGAAGACCTGTTGAAACCATGTGGTCGCTTGACGCGACCGCCTCAACTTCTGGGGCTCCTCTGAAGTCCAACACGACCACTTCACGGTATGCTCATGTCATTTAATCCCAAGGACTCGGCCTATAGCCTCGTGAATCGAGACATTCCATTCTCGACACATATAAATTATAAAATCTTGAGCTAATACCAACAAGTGCATAGATTGTTGCGTTAAAATCTTGTTGGGAAAAGCTATGCCGCTCTTCTGGTCCGACCCGCACAAAGGATAAGTCTCCAACTTTAGCTGAGGACACATTTGAAAAACTAATAAACATGAACTAATTAACACAACCAGTTTCCATGTCCTCATGGTATGTCTATGCAGGTGGATTAGCTAGGATGCCAATCTCATGTACCTCTCTGACTATTTTCAGAAGAGTTCTTCATGCTCTGATTTTCATAAGAAATTATATTAGTGATTTACATACGAACGTAATCTGCATACAAAAACAAATTTGTTTCCGCAACCACACAAAAATGAAGAAGAAAATAGGAATACTAGTTTTGGACTTACAGTTTTACTGGGTCCCTTGTGTAGCTTCTACATGTCTATCCACAACTGGGTTTTCTTGTAACCTCTTCAGTTCTTATTTTTACTTGTGAATTATTCAACTCTACTTTTCCTTGACGCAATTTCTCTCCCCTTTCTTGTTGAAAATTCTTCCAAGTCAAATTTTCTTTTTGCCCTTCCTTCTTTCACACACACGCACACACATATTGTGTATAACCTATATATACACCTGTCTGTTGTTCTTTTCCTCTCTATTTCAATCGACCCATCTGGGTTTGTTTCAATTCTTGTCTTCTCCTTTCCTCACTCTCTCTCTCTCTCTCTCTCTCTCTCACACACACACACACACACACACACACATCCAGAATGAGTTGTTTTAACATCTTCAAGTCAAGCTCAAGGAGAAAAGGGAAATCTTCACCAGAATTAGGAAATCAAACTTCATCAGCCTCAGCACCAGCCAGGCTGGTCAAGTCTACAGGCTCAAAATCTTCACCAAGAAGCATACCTGAAATGTACAAGGAGAAAGAACACAACTTGAGAAGATTCTCTTACTCAGAACTTAAAAATGCAACCAATAGTTTCAACAGGTTGTTAAAGATTGGAGAAGGTGGGTTCGGGAAAGTGTATAAAGGCACAATCAAGCCTCCTGATGGGCAAGGTGATCCCATTGTTGTTGCCATTAAAAAGCTCAACAATCAGGGCTTGCAGGTAGTCTAATTGAATTTTTAGATTATTATTCATTCTAATTTTGCCTCTATTTATTTTTAGTTAATTGGGTATTTTTATTTAATACTCCTATGTTCTTTGCACACCCTTTTCTCAATTTCCAATGTTTGGTGGTCTTTCATAGTTTTCAATTAATTTAATTGATTTTAGGATTATTTCATGATTAGTTGTGGTAGGGTACCTGGGTTTGCTCTAGCTATCTACTTGGGTTCGATTTATGGATTGATTCATGTATTTAGGAAGTAATTATCAAATACATAGGCTAAGAGCCTAAGAGTGTTTGGGAAAGTGAATTAAGTTGAACTACAATCATACGAATTAATTACCCGTAAAAGAGTCGCATAGGAGACGTACTCCTTAATATATTTTTATAATGATAATTGTTAAGGTGTGTTTGGGATGGGACTTGAATCGGTAAAATAAGCTTGAATGCTAACCTAATGTGAAGTGTAATTCCAATTCCGATTCTATGCCCAAGAATCGAACAAGCAAAATTGGCGTTGATATTAAACTTTTCTGAAGTTAGATTCCTGTTCATGAAGGGGATTGTGTGTTCCCGGCTTCCCGCGTACAACCTTATTGTTTTTGTTATCATTCTTTAATGGAGAGGAATAGAGGATGTTGATTGTTGAGTGATCCTAGGAAGATACAAACTTGGGTTTTATGAGATGAATCCTCAAGAAACATTAACCAATCAACTTTGTGAGCACTGGGCACTTGGAACCGTCAAGTTTAATATTATAGGCTAATCTTTAGATTGGCGTGATTTTGACTGTTTTATTTTTATTTTTAAAGCTTCTGCACCTAACTTAAGAAACTGACCTGAGTGCTCTTTCTCTTTCTTCCATTCTGTTGAGGGAATAAGAAATTATGTTTATGACATGTTTGGTGATTTTCCAGAGTGAGAATAATTCTTGAGTTTCATGCTGTGAATATTTAAAGTTTTGGGACTTGATAAAAGATATTCCGTGAAAAGTCAGAGAGTTAGGTGTTGACAGAAAAATTAAACCAGTCCCCCTTTAAGAAAAAGTTTAAAAACAAAAAGCAAACGGGAAAAGTTTAAGCACTAGAATATTAGGATTAACCTTATGATGAATAAAGAAAAAAGATGCGGTAGTTAATGACGCATTTGAAATTAGAGTTTATTGTGACGTCAAGTATTATTGGGGATGAAAGTTGGCAATACGTAATTGTTATGCCAGCAATGACATTGTGTTCAACTTTTCTAGTTATCTGACCTTTTTCTTTTGGTTTTTTTTTTTTGGAAATTTGTAGCTACCATATTAGTACAATTCATCAATCAGATCACTTATACATTCTAACTAGAGTTTATGGAAGTCGATTACTCATTTTCGCATGTTTTTTATTAGATACGATACTTCCATCTTTTTTATCATCAAAATTTGATTCTGTTTCTTATTGTTCCTTTTGTATATTATGATGTAGGGTCATAAGGAGTGGCTTGCAGAAGTTCAATTTCTTGGCATAGTTGATCATCCTAATCTTGTAAAGCTTTTGGGATACTGCGCTGTGGATGGAGAAAGAGGGATTCATAGGCTACTGGTCTACGAGTACATGCCTAATAAGAGCTTAGAACATCATCTTTTTGGTGGAACTTCGACTCCCCTTCCTTGGAAAAGAAGATTGCAGATTATGCTGGAAGCGGCTGAGGGACTTGCTTATTTGCACGGGGGATTGGAAGTCCAGGTACAATATACCCCAATCAATTGACTAGAATCTGTCCACAAAATAAAGCTAAATATAAAATTCCTTGTTCTTTTTTTTCTTTGGGGGGGGGTGGTGGTGGTGGTGGATAACCATAGGGAGACGGCACTACATCGGGGTTAAATTGGACCCACCCATGGAACCAAAACCCCCATCATGACCTGCCGATTCCCACTCACCATCGTAACCTGATAAAGCTGGAAATGTAGCCAACTCGAATCAACCATGGACCTATGAATTGAATATTACCAAAGGCCCTCTTTTTGTTTCAACCATGAAGCTATGGCCCAATAGGGATCAAACCCTCTTATTCAACCATCTCTTCAATTGCTTTGCCTTTGAATTTTTTAACTTTTAACTTTTATGATGATGGGAATTTTTATGATTCGAGTTTTGATTCTTATTGCCTTTTGTCAAATTTGGAAGGTGATATATCGAGACTTTAAATCTTCAAACGTGCTACTAGATGAGGACTTCAAGCCAAAGCTCTCAGACTTCGGGCTTGCTAGGGAAGGGCCAGCAGGAGACCATACTCATGTGTCTACAATGGTGAGTAAATTTGTTTTATTGTTCAATTGCGTTTCTACTTATTTATTTATTAATTACTTATTTTGGGCCCTAAAGGGGCATGGCAATGTCTAACCCAAGATACGCTTTGTGTCAATTCAGTGGTTGACTGAGCCACCCTTTCGTCATGTTAATGCTCATGTGGTTTGCAATTAGGAAACAGCAACAAATATGAAGCAAAAATTTTTTTTTTTTTTAAATTATCTTATACAGTGTGGTTTTATACTTTTATACTTGTTTTGAAAATAATCATAATGCTAGTTTTTGAACTCTTTGCTGTCAGCCTGTTGGGACATATGGATATGCTGCTCCGGAATATGTTGAAACAGGCCATCTTAAGGACAAAAGTGATATGTGGAGTTTCGGAGTTGTGCTCTATGAAATCCTCACAGGCAGGCAGGCATTGGATAGAAATCTTCCCAAAAATGAGCAGAAGCTTATAGAATGGGTGAAACAGTTCCCAGCTGATAGCAAGAGGTTTAGCATGATAATTGACCGGCGACTCAATAATCATTATTCTCTTAGCGCTGCTCGTAGAATCGCAAAGTTGGCTGATAGCTGCCTGAACAAGAACCCGGAAGCTAGACCAGCAATGAGTGAGGTGGTGTATAGCTTGAAGCAAGCAGTGCAAGAGTCGGAAGATGACATCGTATTTGAAAAGAGGAATGTCCCGGAACCATCACGAACTAAACTGCAAAGACCTGATGCAACAAGAAGTATGGTACATGTAGCTCAGGTATGACTTAAGAGTTAAGATCAGATAAGTCAAATTGGTTCGAGTACTAGATATATTTCATTACACACAATGGGATTTAGTTTTTTCACCTTTTTGCTAACGGTTCCTTCTCATCTTCAATAGGCCTGATTTGCAACCTGAACCCATGCAAGTACGAGAAACGTTGCAGCTTCCAACTCTTTCTTTTTGAACATAATCTCAAAAGTTGGTTTTTTGAAGAGCAGAGCGGTTTATATTGCATATATGGAAGAGAACATCAGGAAAGGCTTATTATTCATATATATACTATGAACTTGGTTTGTGTAGTAGGATGTAAATTTGTAGTGTCCTAGAATAATTTGAGGGTTTTCAGATTTCTACAGCAAGGAGTCTTGATAGCAATTTCACAGGTAATTTTTATGTCATTTTATTGTCTACATTACCCTCACAGATCAAACATATACCCATTCCTCCCCCTAATCCTCTTCGCCATTTGTTCGAGAACATCTCAAGCTTAGATGCAATACTTGCACGAGTGTTTTGATGGTAAGTGAGAAGAAGGTGAATGCAGAGGGTAAGGTATATTGGGCTTTCTTTGTGTCTGTCATCGGTGCTTATTTAGCCCCGGTGCTGGATCTCTCTTGCCATCGGTGCTTATTTAGGCTTAACAACATCGATATAAGCAAAAAAATAAAAATAAAGAAACATTAGAAACACGATGGAAGATTTTATTATGATCAAAAAATTATACAAATTAAATATACTATTTAAAAAGTAAATAAATGAAATCTAGGTGATATATGCATGTCTATAGTCGGCACAACTCTCAATGGGTGGGGGCGGGACAACCCGTGGATCAGCTGACTTAACAACTTCAATCTGTGTAGAGAAAAGATATTCGTAGGTATTGAACCATGCACCCAAACCGTGTGGGCCACGGTCAACCAACAAACAAGGGAAGTCCAAGTCAAGCACTCAACCTCAAATCAAATCTAGCATTATCATTATCACTTTAAATACTGCCATATCTATATCTTCCATGCATACTTATCCCTCCTATGTAAATTGTATATTTAATACCCATGCACACGACATAAAGCAAGTGTGGGATTTTTAATATGATTGTACTAGTGCTCTTGTCCGTGCCGATGGTACGACGTTAGTTTGTTAATTTATCAATAAATGAAGGAAATAATGTGAAAATGAATTAATATTTACTTATAATTTGTCTAAGTTAATTATGATAACAGTTAAAAAGAAAATAAATAAATATTTCAAATTATAAAACTTACGAAATTTTTTTACATAAAATTGATTAATTAATTAAAATATCGAAAAGAAAAGGGATGTGGGTTTGGTGGAGGAAGGATTAGCGACCACCAACCGTGAATAACGAGGGGAGTTGGAGAAAGAAAGGGGATAGTTCTTCAACCGTCGTTCACACATCATACTCTAACTTTTACATGCTTCTTTTGATGTAATATGTGGCAATAACCTCATAGTGAAATACTTAACATTGGAGAATGCTCCTCGACCTGAAATGTATCCATAAGTGGCCTTAAGAAACGAGACAAACAACCTAGCATTCTTTGAATGCATGATAGTTTGTAGGGTATCAAGACAATTTATCCCCTTGTATGAAATTACGACCGTGAATCTCGCGATGGATTTTTAACTAAGTAAATGCAACGAAATTCACGGTCCGTAATTTCATACGAGGGAATAAAGTGTCTTGATACCGTACAAACTGACATTTAGAGTATGCTAGGTTGTTTGTCTCGCTTTTTAATGCCACTGCTCGACACATTTCCAGTCTAGCAGTAACTACTATTTATATTTAGGTGTTTAACTAATCAGCAGTAATTACAGATATGAAGATCTTATGGTGGTTGGCAATCTAGGATTCTGGGTTTCACTTGTATCTCCTTTATGTTCAATTCATAATAATCATCATTCAACTTCTTGGGTTCGTTCACTAAAGATAGATATAGTCTGTTGAACTATTGGTTCAGCCTCCATCCCCACAACATTCATCCATTCTATATCCTAAGCACAGGAACTTTAATCTAGCTGTCACCTAGATTTATGATCTATCTGTCACCTAGATCATGTATGAACATGGTCCTAACTTATCACTCTCGTGCATCGATAGGTCCAATTTATTGTGATGGTGAGCCAGTGTACGACATATGCACATTGGTCATGCAGTTATCCGCACCTCTAGGCCTATATTATTTGTGATTACATTCATTTGTTCAAAGCAAAATAATATAGGGATTGATAAACACCACAATCAACAAGAATTGAATGAACATATATATGAATCAAAACATAAATTCGATACAAGTTACCTCCCACCTCCTAGATTATGGATGATTTAGTTCATCATAGACAATGAACATCACATGGAGATGAACGGAAACATGATTTGATCTTCAATACTTGTAATTACACAATCTAACTATGTTATACAATCTATAAACTATCTAAAATCTACCTAAAACTGCTTCCAGCCGTTTTTCTATATGTGGCACTCGGCATCCAACTTCAATATATACTCGGGAGTTGTAATCCAATCGAATCTCTGTGTAAAAATACGAAAATATCGCATTCGACCACCTTGCGGTGTTGAGGTGTTGAGTACTCAAGCGTCATAGTCTCGAGTACCTCTGGCCTTTGATGTCTGCTTCCTTAAACTTACTGCCCACCTTGCGGTCGCAAGGTCTCCAGATTGAGCTTCCTTCGTTTCTTCTTCATTTTTCATCTTTGGCTCTTTTTGGAATTTGCACATAAAACCCTAGAGTTTTGCATATTTTCACTAAAAACCCTTAAACTTACAAAACTCACTAAAAACATATATCAGTAGCCAAAAGCCTCGTGAAATAGCATAATTTAAGTCATAAAAGCATATAAAATCGACGTATAAAATACATCGATCAAGCAGCATTTTAAATTTTGTGTTTGGCAATGGAGTTATTGTCATGCATTCCTTCAAAATAAGCATGTAAAAGTTAGTGTACGATGAAAAAAATCAACATGTAAAAGTTAAAGAAGTTTATATGTTATATGTCATGTATAACCTATAAACATACACAATCTCTCCTAGAAAAAGTGTAGATACATGTCACAAAAATCATGTCATATCAAAGACCAATATAGAGCTACCAACATTTATGTATTTGCGTGACTACTCTAGAGAAATGAATAATAACACTCATAGGAATTGAAACAAGTGAAAGTTAAAATTAGGTAAATATGGTTTCCATTATTTCTCAATATGATTGTTAATTAGCAGTTCGTCATTAAAAACTATTGTATGCAGAAGAAAGAAAAATTAGAAGAATGCGAAAATCTGGAACAAGATTTGAGTCTGAGTTGGAGTTCACCAAGAAGACAACTAGTTTTTGAGGCCCCAAGAAGTTTACTTTAATACAACTTGATTCCTATGCTTTTGAGAAATTTGAGATACGTTCATTGTCTATGTCATATACTATTTGACATACGGTTTATGTTCAATTAGAAAGTAGGGCTCAGTTTACATAATTCAGAAGTTCAAAATACTAACTATTGTAAAAGTTAATCAATATATCCAATTATTGTTTGGATTTATCGTTTAATGATTTGAATTCAATTTTTTAAATGTAAATTTCTCATTCGAATATAAGTGTCAAGTATATGATGTTTTAAAAAGTGACACCACATATTAAGCACTACTAATTCACGCGGTGCGATGCATGTGCAATGTATGTGCGATGCACAAAATGTATCAAAATTTTAATAAAATTACTTTTTAGTGACTGCAATGTTTCAAAATCAAGCCACCTATACATGCAGAACACATCATAATCGAAAAATGAAAGACAAAAGGAATCTAATAGACAGTGATAACCGGAAATAGGAGCAGTAATGAAGGAATCACAACTTATTACACATGAATAGTTGGTAAGCTTGTTAAACTTCCACTATTCACATAAACACGCACACACACACACATTATAAATATGCTAGTGTTAATGCTACATGTCTTGCATTAGCATGTCTATTCTTTGTAGCCCATTCATGTTACATGTTGATTGCTACTGCAATATGTTACAAGAATATATAGGCCAAGACATAATGTACACTCACACGCTAAATTTATGCATCACACTTTAACTTTTACATGTTTCTTGTGAAGTAATACGTGGCAATAACCTCATTGTGAATTACTTAACATTGGAGAATGCGGTTGGACCAGGAATGCATCAAGAAATGACATTAAGAAGTGAGGCAAACCATCTTGCTTTCTTTAAATTCTCGTTTGTAGGGTATCAAGACACTTTATCCCCTTGTATGAAATTACGACCGTGAATCTTGACGCATCTTTAACTATGTAAATGCATCAAAATTCACAGTCTGATTTTGATACGAGGGGTTAAAGTGTCATGATGCCCGACAAATCGGCATTTAATGAATGATATCTAGGTTGTTTGCCTTGCTTCTTAATGCCACTTTTTGATGCATTTTTGTTCTTGCAGCAAAAGTTTTCTAGCCATTTGCTAATAATAATACCTAATAACAATCAATATGATAAGTGGTATTAGTATTAGTATATATAACTTCTTCTATTGTCAATAGTAGAAGACTTATATTTAAAAACTTTTACAACTAACATTACTTCTAACCAATGTGGGATAAAACTCTTCAAGGTTAGATATTACTTCTAATGACTCACTTTTAACCTCATACTTTAAGCTTTGATATCTTATTCATCCAAAACTTGATTTGGACAAATAAATATATCATTTCGATGTTCTTGCCGAGTAGAACACATTTACACAATTACTTTTGTCAACAAACAAATGACACGTAAAGAAATTTGTACCTCAAGTTGCACAATTTCTTTTACTAAAAACACTAATTTTTTAATAAGTATTATACTTTAACTCTTGATATCTTATTCACCCAAAACTCAATTTGGACAAATAAATATATCATTTCGATGCTCTCACCGAGCAGAACACATTTGCACAATTACATGTACCAACAAACAAATGACACGTAAAGAAATTCGTGTCTTAAGTTGCACAATTTCTCTCAATAAAAACACTAATTTTTTAACAAGTATTATACTTTAAGTCTTGATATCTTATTATCAAAAACTCAATTTGGACAAATAAATATATCATTTTGATGCTCTCACCGAGTAGAATACATTTGCGCAATTACCTTCGTTAACAAACAAACGATACGTAAAGAAATTAGTGCCTCAAGTTACACAATTTCTTTCACAAAAAACACTAATTTTTCAACAATAGAAGAGATGTATCCCACATTGGTTAGAAATTGATGTTGGTTTTAAAAATCTATATATTAAGTACCAATAGAAGAAATGCATCATGCATCATACATTGGTTGGAAAGTGATGTTGATTTTCAAAGTCACTAGAAAACCAAAGTTTTTAAAGCTTCCATATGGATGCTTTAGAATGAAGATTTATCAAAGGTGGTGAGGTGGCACAACCATAGTGCTCTCACCAATTATATATATATATATATATATATATATATATATATATATATATATATATATGATAAAATATTTTTACAATTATTACCAATAGAAGATGTATATCTCACATTGGCTAGAAAATGATGTTGAGTTTAAATTATTTTATATTATTACCAATAAAAGAGATGTATAACACATTGTTTAAAAAGAAAATGTTAGATTTTAAAGTCTTTAAAAGACTAAAGACTTTCACTTTTACAAGAGATGTATCTCACATGGTTACAAAATATTCTACTATTATTACCAATAGAAAAGATGTATCACACATTGGTTAGAAATTGATGTTTGTATTAAAAATATTATTATTAATTACTAATTGAAAAGATGTATCATACATTTGTTATAAAGTGATGTTGATTTTAAAGTTTTTGTTAAAAACTTCTACCATTATTACCAATAGAAGATGTATATCTCACATTGGTTAAAAAATGATGTTGATTTTTAATTATTTTAGATTATATAAAAGACTTACTATTATTAGCAATATAAGATATATATATATATATATATTTTTTTTTTGGTTTTCTAACCATTAACTAATAATAATACATAATAATAATCATAATGATAATGGGTATTAGTATTAGTATATATAACTTCTTCTATTGTCAATAGTAGAAGACTTATATTTAAAAAAATTTACAACTAACATTACTTCTAACCAATGTGGGATAAAACTCTTCAAGGTTAGATATTACTTCTAATGACTCACTTTTAACATCATACTTTAAGCTTTGATATCTTATTCATCCAAAACTTGATTTGGACAAATAAATATATCATTTTGATGTTCTTGACGAGTAGAACACATTTGCACAATTACTTTTGTCAACAAACAAATGACACGTAAAGAAATTTGTGCCTCAAGTTGCATAATTTCTTTCACTAAAAACACTAATTTTTAATAAGTATTATACTTTAACTCTTGATATCTTATTCATCCAAAACTCGATTTGGACAAATAAATATATGATTTTGATGCTCTCACCGAGTAGAATACATTTGCGCAATTACATTCGCCAACAAACAAATGACACGTAAAGAAATTTGTGCCTCAAGTTGCACAATTTCTCTCACTAAAAACACTAATTATTTTAAAAAGTATTATACTTTAAGTCTTGATATCTTATTACCCAAAACTCGATTTGGACAAATAAATATATCATTTTGATGCTCTCACTGAGTAGAACAAATTTGCGCAATTACCTTCGTCAACAAACAAATGACACGTAAAGAATTTCGTGCCTCAAGTTGCACAATTTCTTTCACTAAAAACACTAATTTTTCAACAATAGAAGAGATGTATCCCACATTGGTTAGAAATTGATGTTGGTTTTAAAAATTCTATTATTAAGTATCAATAGAAGAAATGCATCATACATTAGTTGGAAAGTGATGTTGATTTTCAAAGTCACTTGAAAACCAAAAGTTTTTAAAGCTTCCATATGGATGCAAGTATTTCACATTGGTTACAAAGTATTCTACTATTATTATCAATAGAAAAGATGTATCACACATTGGCTATAAATTAATGTTGGTTTTAAAAATACTATTATTACCAATAGAATAGATGTATCATACATTTGGTAGAGGTAATGTTTGTTTTAAAGTCTTTAAATAGAAGACTTCTACCATTATTATCAATAGAATATGTATATCTCACATTGGTTAGAAAGTGATGTTGATTTTAATTTTAGATAAAAAAACTTTTACTATTATTACTAATAGAAGAGATATCTTACATTTGCTAAAAAATGATGTTAGTTTTAAAAGTCTTTAGATAAAAGACTTTTACTTTTACCGTCAATGTAATAGAAGAGATGTATCCCACATTATTTAGAAAAAGATGTTGGTTATAAAATTTTTAAAATAAAGACTTCTTCTAAAATTAAGTATCTCACATTGTTTAAAAATGAATTATGATTTTAAAAATAAAAGTTTTTAACAAAATGACTTCTAATATTATTATCAAGTTAAATGTTAATTTTAAAAGTCTTTAAATTAAAAAAATGACTATTATTATTAATACAAAATATGTATCTCACGTTAGCTAGAAACTTATATTAATTTTAAAAGTATTTAGGTAAAAAAATTGTTTAATATTAGTAACAATATAAAAAAAATTATAACAATAGAAGAGATTAACAATCTAATTATAATGTCTAAAAATTATATTATTATTACAAAAATATATATATCTCATATTATACTCGTACATAGCACGGGCTAAATAACTAGTGTTATGTATTCAACGATGACATTATTGCAATTTATTCCTTTAAAAGAAGCATGCACTTTAAAAGTTAAAGTGTGATACAAAAATTCAACTTGTAAAAGTTAAAGAAGAATATAGGTTATACATTATGTATTAACTAATACACATACATAATGTCTCCTAGAAAAAAAAATGTACATATATCTCACACTAGAACCGTGTCAGATCAAGGAACAATTCAGAGCTACCAATATTTGGCTGGCTACAGTAAAGAAATGAATAATAACACTCATAGGAATTGAAACAAGTAAAAGTGAAAATTGGGTAATTTTGGTCTTTATTTTTTCGCAATGCTTATTGTCGATTAGCCGTTCTTCATTAAATCTATTGTATGTGGAAGAAAGAAAAATGAGAATAATGTAGAAATCTGGAACAAGACTTGAGTCTGGAATGTAATTCACCACGAAGACAATTAATAACAATTATTCCCTCCGTTCCGGGCAAAGAGTCAACTATTTCATTTTGGAATGTTTCACTTAAATAGTCCACTTTCAAAAATTAAGGCATAAAAAAGTCATTTTATTACTAATGAGTTACTAACATTATCATTTTCTTAAAAAGTTTAACTTTCAAATGGGGACTCTTTACCTGGAACGGAGGGAGCATTTTATATTTAATAAAAAATATTTAACAATTTAATTAATTAAATAAATAAAACTCAAACTATATTACACCTCATGCACTTTCCCTTTTGAAATCCTTCGACCAGACAGCCTTCTTCATTGTTGGAAAACTCAACAGCCCCTTCCTTTAAAAAAAAAAAAAAAAAAACCCAAATTTCCCTTCATGTCAAGCAGTCCACCCCCAAACTGGGCCTGCTAACTCGCCAACCCTCCCAGGTCTCTTGTGCATGGTTCATAACCAGGCTTTTTTTTTTTGTCCCTTCTTTGTGGATCGGTCCCCTACCATGCCTCTCCCCATCTTTTTTTTTTTTTTTTGGGTAAAATTCTGACCAGTCTTTTTTTCAAAGCTTCTAACCCCTCTAGTACAGTAGTTCCTCGTTCTTTTTTTCAACCGCAAAAGATCACTTTTCGAAATATTGTTCTAAAAATGTCAACGTCTCCTTCAACAACTCTGCAATACAATTTGGATTCAAAAATCATCATCGTTGGGCAACAAAACTGAGATCGACATGCCCGATCAGGTTGCAGGGGTTTTGGGGGTAGCGTCCCTTTGTGGGGTTTCGGGGGCAACGCCCCTGAAAGGTAAACGGTTTGTTTGATTCATTATGTACAAAACTGTAATGGATTTGTGATGGGTTGAAAGTTTTTTCAGTAGGACGAAGGCGGAAAAAAAAGAGAAAGAAGAAGGCTTACGACAGAGAAGATTGAAGAATAAAATGGAGGACATGGTCGGGTTCATTATCATAATTTTTATTGTGATGCAAAAATGAATTAGATAATATTTTATGTATCGTGGTTCAAAAATTAATTCATCATGGTACATAAAAGTTGATACCACGCTGTAATTTGGATTTGGTATGTATCGCGGTTCAAAAAATTATTCATCGCGGTACATAAAAGTTGGCACCGCGATGCAATTAGACTAAACAATAAAACTATTGAACCGCAGTGCAAAAATTAATGCAATTAAATTGATGAATCGCTGTGCAATAGGACTAGGCAATAAAACTATTGAACCGCAGTATAAAAATTAATGCAATAAAATTGGTGAATCACGGTACAATTAGACTAGGCAATTAAACTATTGAACCATGGTACAAAAATTAATGTAATAAAATTGATGAATCGCGGTTCAATAGTCAATGCACCGTGATTCATTTATGTAAAGTGCCGCATGCTCATTAAGGGCATCGTAGTCTTTTTAACCTCAAAAGAGTCCTTTCCGGGTGTTGGTCCCAAAACAGGCTCAATCTAGGCTAGAAAGGGGGGGGGGGGGTTGAATAGCCTAGTTGTGTTCTTAAAATTCCTTTAAAGATTTTTCAAAGACCTCTTTCTTTTAAAGAAGGAAACGTATATGAAGAGTTAAGGCAGCGGAAAAACTAAGAAAGCGAATGCATCGAAACAACTGCTTGATTTTAAAATGCAGACTGACACTGACTTAAAAGTAATGACAAGATGCTTAAGATAAGCGTAAAACAATTCAGGCAATACACATAATTTAGAAGTGGTTCGTACTGTGAATAGTACTACGTCTACTACCAAAGTGGTTAGCTTTGGATTTTGAAAGGTGCACTTGTTTATCCACTAGGTGTGAAGGTTAGATCTCTAATGGATCGTGTACAAAAATAGTTTTTCAACCAAGTGTTTAATGATGAGAGAATCAATCAATGAATAATTGCTCTCTCAAGTGCTAAGCTAAAGAACAGTTTAAAACAAACTAGAAGAAGCTGAAACAGAGTAAAGACTAGCAGATCTGCAACTTCAGGAAATTTAGTGAAGTGTTAGTTCTTGTCCTTTGGATCTTTTGAATGCTTGAGTTATGAAGATGAAGCTTGAGTATTGAATGTGCAAGAGATTGTTTTTTTGGATCTTCAAAACTTGAATATATATCAAGGGAGATCTTCAGGACCGTTGGACTAAGAGGGAGAGGATGTGTCCAACGATATAATGCATTAAATGCATTTCGGCGCTTTGTAGACTGAGTGTAGCAACAACATCAAGGATGCAGTGATTGCAGAGACGTGTTTGGTTGAACTTTGATTTTGAACTTGAGCAGACTTCAAAGTGTGTTGTTGAACAGTGCTTTTCAAGGCTGCTGTTGAAGCCTACTGGTCTGCGCTTTGGAGAAACTAACATTAAACTGTTCTAATACACCCTTAATTCTAAGACAGTTGCAACACTAACTGGTACGCAGACCATTTAGCCACTGTGCTATAGAATCCGAAGATGACTCAACCAAATCTAGAACATGTGAGGGACAACACCCGGTTTGAAAAAAAACATGGGACTGCAGCTACTAGAAACTTTGAAATGTAGACCGACCCGCAAATTTTTATTTTTTTCCCCTTCTTTGTGGATTAGTCCTCTACTAGGCATTTCCCCCTCCCCCAATTTTTAAACAATGTATAAACGCAACAAATTTGTAGATAAAAAAAGTCTATATTATTGAACAATTGAAAGTAAATATTACCGTTAGATACCCGCTGATGTTAAACGTAACTCTATACCATTATTTACATCCAAGTTTCAACAAAAAATTTTACCAAATTCAGCAAAAAGAGAAGAGTTTTAGAAAGGGAAGAGAGCTTGAGTTTTTCCCCTTTTTTTCTTTTGCCTTTTTATGTATATACATTTTTTTTACTTTTTTCAATTAATTATGGTTTATTTTTGTATTTAATCAGGAATTTATAAAAAGGGCAAAGGGCACTTTTGTAAAGTTTTTTTTTTTTTAAAGTGTTGTGTACTGCTTTAAGTATTCCTCTCTTCTTATATGTATCATTCAAATGCACATCTTTAAGTTCCCTTTTTTATATCAAATTACATTGCACGTCTTTGAATTACCCTTTAAAAAAAATTGAGGTATCCCCAGCTAATACAAGAACTTCAATTATTCAATTTTCTACTCGTTGTAAAATAAGTTGAGAAATACAACTCATTCCCGTAATTAATGTGCATCGCACATGGGTATCACTAGTTAATGTACTAAATTTGATCAATATCAGCATCTCAAGTTCACGATTTGGCTATATATATCAAAAGAGGGGCTAAGTTGATGATAAGGTAAGACGATGCTCTAGCTTACATCAACTAATGCTCAATTTTGTAATCAAGCTCGAGTTATATATTTCATAAGTTTGAGTCGAATATAGTAGGTATTCACGTGAGCTCAAACCAAACTTCAAGGCAAAAGTTCTTTCGTACATGAAACCTTCGCCACAAGTGTGATTCCGTATATATTTTTTAAAAATATATCTGAATCTAGTTCTTTATTTTTTTGATCAATAATCTATTGATACCTAGTATCTAGATTCGAGATTTGGGTTAACATGGAAGCGATAAAGTACTACTCCATTTTAATGAGATCACCCATGACCCAACAACGAATCCCACAAATTAAATTGAAAATTTGAACAAAGGTAATAAATGAGTGGGGCTCTTAACACCCCAAATTCTAGTCCATACACCTCATTCTCCATATGCACCCCTACTTATCTCAATTAACACCCATTACTCAATAATACACACCCTGCTATACCTGTATCTTCTCTTCCCTTCCGAAACCCTAATTTCCCAATTACCCACCATCAATTTTCTCAAATCCCAATCTCTAATCAAACCCTAAACCTCACCTCACCTTCATCGCTCCTTAAATCCACCATCACCGCAGATCTCACCTCGACCACCTCCAATTCCACCCCTTAAACCCTAAAATATCTTCTTTTTAGATTTTAAAACCGTAAGAATTTAAAATTTGAAAAATTTCTTGGGGTTGACCATGGTTGGCCGAACACCTCAGCTAGTATGTGGTGTTTGGTCAGCCATGGCTGAACATGATGTCGAGAACTCCAAGAAGCGAGAAGAATAAGGAAAAAATGGAATTGACTTAGGAGGGGGTAGACATGAGAGAGAGGAGAGGGAAGGAAAGAAAAGAAAGAAGAAAAAGGGCACACTGATCAGAAAAAAAGGCGCGTGGAGAGAGAAGAAATGAAGAAGAAGAATAAGAAAGGAATAAAAAGAAGGTTTATTTTGTATTTTTGTAGGATGACAATTTTGTGATTAAATTTTAGGGTGGTGTACGGAGTATTTTTGGGGGTGTAATTAGCCCTCGTCATAATAAATTTGTTTAGTTATGTGACAATTTTTATAGGATGACAATTTTGTGATTAAAATTTAATTTTAAAAAATTATGTTTATAATTTTCATAACATTTCATTTTTACCCTCCACTTGTATCGTAAAGCATTCCTATAACGACTGTGACATCTGAGTCTCTGCTTTTAGCATTGGTGCTCGTGCTCTTAATAAATATAGAAATCATCTTCATGGTGATCATGTGCAAACACTTATTTGTACTCGTAGTTGGTTACAAGGTTTTGTTCATGATAATCATTTTTATATTTAGATATGTTAATTGGGTTACTATGCACGTTACTATTTGATTTCAATAGTTGATTGTATTTAGATATGTTAACCGGGTTAGCCCTAGCCCTATAGGGTTCAACCTTATTAGTTTGGAATTTAAACGTGTTACCTTTTCTTGACCCTAATTCTTTCTAGTTTCAGTTTAACAGGGTCGGCTCTGTGGTCCTTGGCTCTTTTAACATCTCTAATTGTAAACATAATAGTTGTGCTTACATATTTTTGTAATTATAACAAACTCTAATATTTCTTATATAGGAGTATCCTTTAATTATTAATTTTTTGGATGGAACAAATATTAATTAATGGAAAAATTACTTTTTTAACCAACGTACTATATGGTAGTGACACAATTGACCACATACTTTGTATAAGACAAATTTAACAAATGTACTAAAAATTGAAACAAAATGTATGAAACGGACAAACAAATTATACAAAATATGACAAAATTCGTTAAGGTGTCCTCTAACTTCATTAACAACTCGCTGACGTGGCTATCAAGGGTTGGATTCGTTGGTGACTAGATATTTTAGACCCTTTGTGCGTTTTTAACATTTTAGGAGATATATAAGGGATTTTTGAAGGAAATGTTAGTCAATTGTCAACGTGAGAGAAAGAACGGAGAGAAAAACACTAAGGTCGAGGGTTTTTTCGCGTGAGGGTTTGTCGGAAACTTTATTGGAGGGTGTGTTTGAGGGTTTGTTCTTCTTGGGTTCGTGGAAAGCATCGATTTTGGAGAAGTTCGAATCTCGCAAAAAGCCATGGTGGGTTTGTTCTACTTGGGTTTGTTGTTCTGCAAAAAATTAGGTATGTATATATTATTTTGCTAAATTTGTACACTGGAAATTGTCTGTGTATACATGTTGTGTGGTCCACTAAGCAGGCTTGTATTCCCCATTTGGAAATAAAATAACTAGGGCTTTAATAAAGGATTGATTTAAAATTTAGGGCTTTATGACTTTTTGATTTCTACATATAATTAATGTTTAATGGTGTTGATTTGGTATAAAAAATTGTCAATTTATCATGGTGAACTATGCTAAGTTGGTAACCTCACATTTGTTTATTGTGTATTGCATATATGTCCTTTTTTGTTTTGAATTTTCTGAACAAAATGCTCCCCCTTTGTTTATTTTAACTCATAGCTTTGGACTGTTGCTATTACAGTTAGATAAAAAAATTGGCTTTTTTTTTCTCTTATGCAGGATGACTGTTAGTTTTGGATTGTGCATTCACTATGGTAGGGTTATTAGGACCAGTTCATTAATGTACTATGATATGGGTTATGTGGGAAGCTTTACTGATATACCTTGTGAGAATTTTAACTTTTCTGCATTGCAAGAAATGATAAAGTCAAAAACCAGAATGCCAATTGATAAAATACACTACAAAATACCATTTGAAAGTATGAAAGATGAGCTTAGGTTTGTATGGTGTGATGAGCAGGTAAAGGATTTAGTTGAGGTTGGTAGAGGTACCAAACAACTAATAAATAAATAAATATATATATATATATATATATATATATATATATATATATATATATATATATATATATGTTGAGCATGATATTACTAAGGATGTAGATACTGATGTTGAACAAGACAATGTTGAAAAGCATAATGATAGTGATGATGAGGAAGATCCTGATTACATTTTGAGTGACAATGATGAAGATGACGTGGCTAGTTTAGATGACATTAGTGAATATGAAGATGGAGTCAACAACAACAAGAGTAGGATTAAATTCAAGAGCAGCCACTGGAGTCAACTCAAGTCTAGCCCCGATAGCCCCTGCTACATCACCAAGAGAGAGGACTAACATAAACTCAAGTGCATCCCCTGTTTCATCACCGGGAGAGAGGACTGCAATAAACTCAAGTGCATCCCCTGTTAAATCACCAACTACTGGTTCTATTATTTAGCAGGTAGGAGGTGCATGGTTAAAAGTCAGTTTCAAGCTAGTGCTGCAAACAATGAAGAGGTTGAGCTGCATCTAACAAGTCCTTCTCAAGGTAGCCAAACACCAAAGAGCCATCCACCTACTGAGACCCAACCACTGAATATGTCACCTATGCATAAGAGGTTGAAGAAGAAGTTTAATTGACTTGTGAACTTGACATAGGCTGTATATTTTTGTTGATGAAACATTAAAATGAATCCGTTGACCATATTTTGTGTATTTTGTTGATAAAGTCCTTAATGGTCAAAACAGATTGGTGTTTGATTGTCAAAACATATGGATGTTTGATGAAGTGTATATTTTGTAAGGTGCATATTACAAACACAATTGTCTTCCTTCATTTGTTAATGACAACAGATGTTTTAATCTAATTGTCTTCCTTCAATTTCATTCATTCCTTCAATTTCATTCCTTGTGATGTCAACATTTGAAATTAACATGATTCATATTTGAATAACATGGTTCCAACAAATTCATTAGAGACAATTCATATTTGAATAACAAGATTCTAACATGAAATAACATGATACTGCATTAACCATTAACACGAGCCATATTAACAGGATACCAACAATTCATATTAAACTCAGTCATTTTGATACAATACCAAAAAAATAAGTAATACATTAAGGAAACAAGAATTTACTTACTAAGCAATACTAAACTCAGTCATATTGATACAATACCAAAAAAAAAAAACAGAGCAATACATTAAGGAAACAAGAATTTGCTTACTAAGCAATACAAACTCAATCATTTTGATACAAACATGACAATACCAATATCAATAACATGATAATACCAATCTACACTAAGGAAGCAAGAATTTGCTTGAAATTTCGTTGCCTTTGATGTTTGCTACAATCAAGCCAACTACCAATGTCTAAGTAATCAGTATTGCAAACACATACCACTATTTTTTCTTCTTTTTTTTTTGCCTTTCCAAGTTGTTCTTCCAATTTTCTTGCATGTATCTTCAGCTTTGTTTTCTTTTTCTTCATCTTTTCAGCTTCTTCAACAATTTACTTGGCTTCAATTTCAGTTTTGTTAATTTGATACTTCAATTCCACAATTTTTGATCTCAACTGCTCACAAATGATTTTTTTTAATTTTTTTTGAATTTTTCAGGTAATGATGGGTAGATCCAAGCAAAAAAATGACAATGCTTGGCTGATCCTGTTACAGAAGATATGGAACAATAAAAAAAAATTAAAGAAAAAACTGAGAACAAATGTAAATGCAAACATGAAAATACAAACCTTATAGTTTGGGTTTCCTATAAACCTTCGACTAGGGTTTTCATCACTTTAAGATGTCCACATAGGAGCTCGAACACCACAATGACAAACCCTATTCAAATTGTAGTCATTCTCAAATTGTTTTTCTTCAAAAATTGGGCTTTTCATGCTTCCATTGAAATTGATGTGCAAAACCGTGAGCAATCCACTCTAGTTGAAAATGGGCCTTTGCAATGATTGATTTGAAAATCGAGCTCAAATTCGAAAATGATGTATCTAGTTTTATGAAGTGAAATAAAAAGACCACGTGCTTCCATCGTGCCTTTTTTTTTTTACCGTTGAGGATCCACACAAACAACCACGTATGTGTTCACATCATCGCACCTTGACGGCTTACAAACGACCCTTACGTATTTAGTTTCATTTACCTTTAAAATATAATGACATTTGTTAAATTAGTCTTATATAAAGTACATGGTCAATTGTGCCGCCTCTAATTAATACGTTTGCTAAAAAAACAATTTTCTTAATAGGGTCACCTGAGAGCATCATTAACGCAACCGTGAATTTAATCTTATGTAACCGTTGGTAATTTAGACCCTCTATCATGTGTCATTTTTTCTTTCTTCATTCACATTCAATCAAAATGGATCTCTTCAATTCAAATGTGGATATAATCTTTTGCGGCATGCATCCTACCACTAAAATAATACAGTATTTGACAAAAAAAAAATAAATAAAAACTAAAAGAAACGAAAACAATCAATAGAAAGAGTTTTTAAAAAAGAATAATAATTACTACTTCCTCCGTCCTTAAATTATCGTCCTCCTTTCCTTTTTCGTCCGTCCCAAAATAATTATCCACTTTGAAACTTACCTTTTTAGAACATCACTTTTACCACTTTACCCTTACTTTTTCACCCTACTTTAATTATGGGCCACATACACATAGGCTTTAAAGAAAACTACACATTAAACCAATATTAATAATCCAGTCAAATAGGTTTTCTTAAACGGTGCGCCGAGTCAACTAGGACAATAAATTAGGGACAGAGGGAGTATAATATATCTACACCCTCTAGTATAATATGAAAACTTTACATTGTTATCTATAATATGGACAAATTTAGTTGCCACATAATATCCATATTTGCATTGAAGAGATTTTTTCTTTCAAGACCGTAAATCCTAAATGAAATCAAATTTAAACATCCACATTAACATCAAAGAGGGAAGCTTATATAACAATTTTTTATTTATAGTAACTTACTTTAACGAAGGTCCAACCTCTGGTTCTGGTGCCCAACGGCTGCACCATCCGCCCGTCATAAACTGGCGGAGACAAATTTGTACCGGCGCTTAATAAAACCTCTTACATATATGCAATGGCGGCAAAGGTCTTCACTCTCCTCCAAACAGTCGCCACCGCCGGCGTCTTCTCCTTCGTTTCCTTCTCGTAACCTCTCTCCAATCTCCAATTTCTCCTTCAATTGTTCAACTCAATTCAACTGTATATCTTACAATTTCCGTTAAAAAATTCGTCTCTCTCAGGTACGGCTTCATGTTTGGTAGAGAATATTCTCGCAAGAGGCTGACTGATGTCATTAATGATCTTCGCCGTGGCAATCCCGATCCTCCTCCTCCTCCCCATTCCTGAATTCGGTAATTTTCATTAATTGTATTTAAGTTCGTGGTTGTTTGAAATTACAAGATTGATTTTGCTTTATAATGGAGGGGTTTCTTCCCAAATCATTATGTATGTGTATTGCAAACTCTTCATATGTATTGGCCTGTTTGAAGTGTTTGAGGGCACTAGTAGTAAGACTGATGCTGCTTTTATTAGGAGGGGCATTTTATTGCTGAATCATGATTGATTACTTTTAAAGCAATTGGTGTCCACTGCCATATTGTGTGTATTTTTGCCAAGTTTACGCTGCTTATGGTTTGAGGGAAGCTAAAAAATCTGCCTTTGTAATAGCATTCACCTTTAAGAAAAGAACTATGATTTTTGTCACTAAAAGCTTCCCTAATCATGTGATTGATTGCTATGTCTGGTGGGACTTACATTTTCTAGACCATCACATGTATTTGATAAGCTTTTGGAAATGGAAATTTTATGGTAACTCTAACTTTACTGATAAGAAATTAAAACTTCAGTGTATTACTGTATTGAGCATGTTTCACTTATTTATTAGTTAGCCTTTCCAAATGTGGAGGAATAGAGAATGGGTTTGGTTAGTGAAGTCAGATTGGCCAATTGCTCGGTTTTGGTAAGTGAAGTCAGAATGGTTTGGAGAGGCTCCTCTGTGCATTGTTTTTCCTTGCCTGTACGGTCTTTCTTATTTGTATATGGCTCCTATCTCTACTGTTGTTTCTGGCAAGGGTTTCCCCTTTTTTGGAAGTTTCTCTTCTACCGTAATGTTTATGCTTTAGAGGGCTCTCGTAGGGGAGATAAATGGTTCAGTTTGTTTGGTTTGGGGAAAAATAAGAGAAACACAAGTCATTGGTTTGTAAAAAACCAAAGCGAACTGAACCATTTAAAGTCTCGATTTGAACTGAACCAAACTGCAAATGTTCGACTTACAGTTCGGCTCTGGGTTATGCTCTTGTCGGTCTTTTCTATCCCACTTGATTCGTTCGCCTAACATGAAACCTTTTGCTTCATTTAGCAATTTGGAAAGCTTAAGTTTCCTTCAAAATACATAAACCGTATAAGAGGATTCTTCGGATCGGTGTGTTATGTGCAAGTGTGTTTTTGAATCTCATGAGCACCTATTCCTTTAATGCGGGGTGCTCAATATATAACCTGTTTGGGGTGTTGGGGGAAGCTTGAGTCACCTAATTATATTGTGGCCTTTCTTCAGATCCATGTGAAAGGTTTTAGCAGAAGAGATGCTTGTATGTTTGTGGCATTTTGGTGTGTTTGCAGTTCTTTGTTGGTGTGTTGACTGAGAAGAATTTCAAAAATTTCAGGAATAACCTATTATGGGGTATATGCTACGGGATAAAGTTGTTTTCATGGCATCTCTGAGGACTTTGGCTAGGGGTGCATTCCAAGGGGTGCTGTTTCAGATTTACAATGGGATTGGCTGCTTTGATATCTTAGTGTTTTTTTGAAATATTTTTTTTTTGCTATATTTTGTCTTTGAATGGCCCATCTTTTTGTAACCTCTTTTTTGGTTCCATTTTTTAGTCCTTTTTATATTAAAATAAAAGATTGCTTAGTTAATTCGATTTTGAATATAGAGGAAGGGAAAGTCTCTTGGAGTCCCATATTTTGGAGAGATCTTCAAGATTGGAAAAAGGACTCTTGTGTTCAATTTTTTGCTAAGTTAAACTCTCACTCGGTGGGGGCAGCGGGAGGATAGGGTGGTGTGGGTGGGCTCGAAGAGGAGAATTTTTTATGTTAGATCCTATTATCATATTCTTTCAAACAGAGAGAGGATTGTGTTCCCTTGGTGGAGTATTTGGAGAGTGAAAGCTCTGAGTAGAGTTTTGTTTTTTGCATGGGAAGTTGCTAGTGAAGCCATCCTTACGGGGAATAATTTGCAGAGACGTCAAGTGATCTATGTGAATTGGTGTTTCATGTGCAAAGGATGTGAAGAAAGTGTGAATCACTTGTTGCTGCACTGCCTTATTGTGTGTATGCTTTGGAATTCAATGCTTGGTATTTCTCTGTTGCTTGGGTGATGCCGAGATCTGTTAAAGATCTCCTTTTGAGTTGATCTTTATACAAGCGGCGAAGGAGGAATAGCTTTTGGCACGCAGTTCCTCTGGGTATTTGGTGGATCATTTGGAGGGAAAGGAATAGGAGGGTGTTTGAGGATGAGGAGAGGACGGTGGACAAGTTAAAGGATGAGTTACTTCGTATGTTGTTTTTTTGGGGGGGGGGTTGAGGACACTAATTCTTCCAACATTCACAACATTTCTTGTATCGATTTTGTTAATAGTCTTTCTATAGATTAGTCCGTTTGTGTATGCTTATAGTTTGTAAAAAGGACGCGTCTCCTGATTAGACACTTTGGTATATAATACTTTACTTATCAAAAAAAATAAAAAATAGCAGTAATAGGAGAAGTTCTATAAGTAACTTATAAATATATGCATTCTAAAATTGTACATGCTATAAGATCTTTCTAGGGGGGGTTGCTTGGTGCTAGGTACTTGAATAGTTATGATTTCTTTTTCACGTCAGATATGCTTTAAATATGTCAACTTTGAGTTTCTCTATAGTCATCTGAAGGCCAAATGGCATGGCGTCCGTGCCTGCAACTCATGCTTGCAGCTGCCAAACTAAATATCCTAGGAATCCCAGGTCATAGTTTGGAAAACAATTATCATAATTTTAATGTCAGGTTGAAAGCTTCCTTGAGTATGCTTTTTTTTTTGAAAGCTTCCTTGAGTATGCATATGCTTAGAGGCATAATTTGGATATACTGCTCCCATGTGTCATGTTGCAGCTGAATGGATTACATTATGATACTTGTTTTTTATTTTTATTTTCTTGCTGTCGTCTGTCAGGCGTCAACTAAGAGATGGTGAAACCCTAATGTTTTCAGGAGCCTGGGCTTGTAAGTTGTAACTTGTGAAATATGCCTCATGATAATCTGCCTGCATGGCAATGTTGTACTCACTAAGTTCTGTTGTGGTTCCAGATAGTTATGTACCATGGTGTTGTTCTGTTATTCGCCTTACCTTGGTGGGTTGAAACCACATATTTCCTCTTCTTAGATGTTTGCGTTACCTGGTCTAAAGTTATTTAAGTAAGCACCACATGTTGGATACTACTTTGTAGACGAAGGCCTAAAAAAAAACACTCTTTTTGAATATAATAGCTAATTTGATTGCTAATAATCTTTGAAGGGGAAAGGAAATTAGTTTGAGGAATTATTATTAGAAGTGATAAAGTGTATTTTTTCATTCTTAAAGGAGGATTTCTCTTTTAGATATACCCATGAGTTAGAGAGTTGTGGGTTTATCTGCTAATGCTTGGATTCTTTTGATGTTATCAAAGAGTAGATGCAAAATTGGTTGTAGTAAAACAAGGAAGGAATAGAGGCCATTATGTGTCAAATAAATGCAAGCATTACAACATTAACATAATGCAACTATCTGCTTTACTACGCTTGGAGTACAAGTAAAAGCACTACGAGCACTAAGGGCACTGCGAGTGGTTTGGTTGGGTTCTAAGTGTAAAAAGTTTTCGGTTAAATCATATTATATTATGCTGCTTAATAGACATAGGATTTCTTCCCTTGGAAATCGGTTCGTAAATCAGTCGCCCCTTATAGGGTGGCCTTCTTCGTGTAGGAAGCTGCAAAAGTAGCCATTCTTACAGGTGATTATTTGTGGACTCGGAAAAAAAATGTATGTCAACTGGTGCTTCATGTGTAAGGGGAGTGGAGAAAGTGTCGATCATCTGTTGCTTCACTGTCCAGTTGAGATAAGATCATGGAACCTGCTTCTCTCCTATTCACGCTTTCGTGGGTCATGCCAAGCTCAATTAAAGAGCTTCTCCAGTGCTGGGCTTTTTTCAGTAGAAAGAAGAAAAACGGCATTTGGGAGGCAGCTCACCTGAGTGTTTTTTGAACGTTATGGAGGGCTAGAACAATAGGGCTTTCGATAACGTGGAAGGTTTCATTTCTCAGCTGAGGAATACTCTGCTCAGTTATTTGTTCTTCTGGTGCTCTGAAACAGCATCTTCACATTCCTCCCATGTTAATTCCTTTGTAGATTTTGTGAATAATTTTATCATGAGTAGTTAGCTTTTTTGGTATAGTATGAGCCTAGTGTACAAAGGACGCGTCATCTGTTTTGACGCTTGTTTGCTTATATATTCTTACTTATCAAAAAAGTTATCAGTAAAGGTACATTTTGGATAAGTATTCATCAGTAGAAGTATTAACTCCAAGCTTGTTACCCTTGTCCTTAAAGATGTTCTTGCCTTCATTCTTCTGCCTTCCTATTTTTCTTGTTCAGCAGGTTGGGGAGGTATGGGGGTTGAGATTGTCATCTCATCTATGCTTGGATTCCTATAAGAGGGGCACATGAACTGTCATGAACTTTGTTAACCATAGTCTATTTCATTTTACATATTACTTTCACACAGTGCCATATAGTATGATACTTTTCTGAATTCATCTTGAGAATTTAAAGGCTTCCAGTTTAAGAATATTCTGATAATGTTAAAATTATTTATTTTCCAACAGTCTGGTGTTAGCTTTTGATGAATGATTGAGGTTTAATCAATGGGCTTAATACCTATGTATGGCACATGCAGGGCTTGGTTTGGGAATTGCAGAGTGGTTGGTGTGACTTGTCCTTGGTTCATGGATCTGAGTAAGATTCTAATGCAGGAAGTGCTTCCACCCTGGTTGGAAGCTCTATAGTGGGCATTATTGGCAATGTACTAGCTATTTCTTGCTCAATTATCCTTGGGGAAAAATATCTACTGCAATTTTTTGAATTCTGAAATTTTTGACACGTTGACCATCAATATAGATATACTAATTATGTTTTGCAACAGAATCAGCTTGAAAATTGTTGATGGTGAAAAGAAACTATCTTCGTCTTTGAGCATGATTGCGTAGTACTTGATATACTATTGATGGTGTTGACTTGCTGTACTACCATGATAATATACCTAGTAGTGAAGGGGCTCGTTTAAGTTCATGATCATATTAACAAGAAATATGCCAACTGTTTGGTGTTCTCTTCTGGTGTTATAGTGAATTGGGGAGGAGGTTATTTTTGGCCTTTTCAATATATTGGCAGAGAATTTAGGGTATCAGTTTCAAAAAGAATTCTTGTCGTTGATCCCAAGTAATTGAGAAATGCTGATTGAGTTTAGGGTATCGATCTACGGCACATTTTTTTTAGGTATTGATCCTGATTGTGGTGTAGCGCTATTTATGTTGATTGAATAGAATAGTTTTTGTTGTATATGTGTATGCGATGCATTCCATGCTCTCACTAGGTTACCAAATTATGTCGATGTTGGGTTACCAAATTATATACAGTACCCTAAGGATACTTTCTTGTTTTGTTTGCTCATTGAGGAGGGAAGACCATTCGAAATTATGTCTTGTTGAAAGAATCTAAGTGATGATACCTTCTGTGTTCTATTCCAATCAGTCATGGCATAGTACATGTTTTTGTTTCTGTGTCTTTCTTTAGATTGATGTAGTTGTGCGCATGTGTTTGCGCTTTTTGCTCTCTCTCTCTCTCTCTTGTTTGTGTGCACGAGTGTGTTTTTCTTGGGTGCCAGGGACCATGTTTTTGGGCCTTCTATACCAATCTTTCACCTTTGAGTGCAGGAAGCTAGTTATTGGCATTTATTGTTCTTTGATCATGTTGAGCCCTTTTTACTTGAAAGGCAAGTCTTAGGGAAAACAACTTGAGATCATTTTGAAAATCTGGCTTATAAGCCATCCCATCTTCTGAAATGAACCCTGCTTGCGGTTGTCATAGGCAGCCCTAAGCTCAATTTTCAAAGAGTACCTTCACTCTAATAATCAAATATATTTCAATCATAATGCTACTCATTTCTACCCAATTTGAAGGTGAAAGTGAAAGTCTTCCCTGTTTCTATCCCCCATAAATTTGTCTTTGAGCCATTTACATCTAGAACCAATGTTCGTAAATTGTAATGAAGGATGTCATTGTACCCTTCAATCAAATTCTTTTCAAGGTTGAGCCATAAATTTGTTGGTAGTTAGTTCTGTCTGGTCGGAAGAAACTGTCTTTTTCTTTTGGCAACACACAGGAATGGTTCCGATATCTCATAGCTGACTAGACACGTTTGAACAGCAAGCAGATTGTTGCGTTATTAGATTGTGATGGGTACCCAATGCTTTTTTTTTAATGAGTAAGAAATTAATATTAATAATGCGTCAAATCAAGTGACGCGGCCTTCATACACTAGAGGTATACATCATCAAAGAATTAGTCGAAAGATATATTATTTACAAAGTCTACAAAAGAAGTTGAAGGACTGGAAGGATGATGAGCTGCCACGGAGCACCAAAAATGAAGAGTTTGAAGTAAAGAATACTTCAATTCTTGGACTGCCTTTTCCTCGTTATAAAAAACCCTATGGTTTCTCTCCTCCTCCCTTTGCCCACCGTGGACCAGCTCCTTATGTGCTTGGAAACCGTCATCGGCATGACCCAAGCCACCTTAAACAAACCCAGCATCAAATTCCACAATTCTGTAGTAATTGGGCAATGAAGGAGAAGGTGATTCACGCTCTCCTCAAAAGCTTCACACATAAAACACCAATTCACAAAAATCATGTTACGCTTCCTCTACATTTCCCCGGTGAGAATAGCTTCATGAGTCGCTTCCCACATGAAAAATGCCACTTTCTTAGGAGCTAGAGAATTCCACACAGCTTTCCAAGAGAATTGAGTGCTTTTCCTTATAAGAAGCTTGAAATAGTACGATTTTACTGTGAAAGCCTGCCCCTTCCCTCCTTTCCAGACCACTTTGTCTTTGAGAGAATCAACTTTCTGCTAATTAAGCTTCTCCAAAAGCTGCACCACTGATTCAATCTCCCAGTCATGGAAATTCCTTCTAAACATAGGGCTCCAAGTAGGTTTTCCATCTACCAAAGACAACACAGGGTTTACTCTACAGTCCTTATCCCTCGACACCTCAAGTAGATAAGGGAACATTTCCCTCAATTTCATATCTCCACACCATCAATTTTCCCAAAAACTGACGGTAGTACCACTACCAATCTCAAAGGCAATAAATCTCTCAAAAGAGCTCCACCCTTTTCTAACGCCTTTCCACCCACCCACCCCATAAGAAGAAGTAATCTCGTTAGGTAACCAACAATGAACACAATGAACACCTGCTCCATATTTGCTCACCACCACATTTCTCCACACAGCTTTCTTTTCCGAAAGATATCTCCACAACCATTCCCCAACAATGCCTCATTAAAGAGTTTAAGTTTCCTTACATTCAGGCCACCCTCTTGCACTCTAGCATAAACTTTATCCCAATTCACTAAGTGGAATTTATGACCCTTAGGGCCTCAGCTCGACCTTCCCACCAAAAATCTCTTTCCAGTTTCTCTAATCTTTTCCGTATTGTAGCAGGAATCACAAAAAGATTAAGAAAATAGGTCAGCAAATTAGAAAGAGTATCCCCCCTTAGAAAGAAACAGTCACTTCCACCCTGCTAATCGGTGCTCAAAGTGCTCAATCACCGGATTCCACAAAGCTCTACTTCTAGTTGGTGCCCCAAGGGGAAGACCAAGATAAGAAGATGGAAGATGAGCAATCTTACACCCAAAAAACGTAGCAAGAACCCCAATATTATCTACCACACCTATTGGAATAATCTCGCTCTTGGAAATATTTACTTTGAGCCCTAAGACAGCTGAAAAAATAGTAAAACCATCCGTAAGTACCCCAACTGGGACTTATCTGCCCCGCAAAACACCAACATGTATCATCTGCAAAAAGAAGATGGGAAACTGAGCTTAAAGAAGCGGAACATGACATTCATCCATGCAGTTTTCAATGAAATACAATATGCTCCTCTCTCTAGCATACCCACTTACTTTATGTCTTTGTTTGTGCTTCCGTCCTCTATCCCTAACAGATGAGAGAAATTGGAAAGAGATTTTGTATTGGAAGGTCAGGAAGAGGTCCGTAAATTGCACTTGGTCAAGTGGGAAAAGGTTTGTTCTAACCTGAGAGGAGGCCTAGGTATCAAAAACTTGAGTATCTTTAATGAAGCATTGTTAGGGAAGTGGCTATGGAGATTCATGGTTGAGAGTAATGGGTTTTGGAGGAAAGTGGTGGTCAACAAGTATGGCGAAGGAGATCATAGGTGGTTTCCAAACGCCATAAACACTACGTATGGGGTAGGGGTTTGGCATTAGAAAAGGTTGGGATTCCTTAGAGAGACAAATTTTTTGAAATTGGGGATGCTTTCTCTGTTAGATTTTGGAAAGATAAATGGTGTGGCGACTCGGAGTTGAGGTGACTCTATCCTAACTTGTTCAGTTTGGCTACGGAAATAATTGTTTGGTTAGTTTGATTTTACTTTTGGAAGAAGGCAGAACGGTATGGAATCCAACTTTTAGACATTTTCAAGATTGGGAAATGGAGTCTTTTACGCTGTTTTTTGATAGAATTCCTTCTCAGCAAGTAGTTAGTCAGAGGGAAGACAAGGTGTGGTGGAAGGGTTGTAGAGGTAAAAGATTCACCGTAAATCGTACTACAACATTTTGTCTTGTAGAGATCACACCATTTTCCTTGGAAGTCAGTGTGGAGATCTGGAGCACCTACTCTAGTAGCCTTTTTCGTATGGGAGGTTTGCAATGAAGCCATTCTTACAGGTGACAATTTGACTAATTTGAGGAGTAGACACAAAGTTTATGTTAATTGGTGTTTCATGTGCAAAAGGAATGGTGAGAGTGTTACTCATCTGT
Organism: Codonopsis lanceolata; assembly: GCA_013146195.2. NCBI lineage: Eukaryota > Viridiplantae > Streptophyta > Magnoliopsida > Asterales > Campanulaceae > Codonopsis > Codonopsis lanceolata. Next base: position 104,096,816 of record CM028378.1, read on the forward strand.
CATCTCTTACTTCATTGACCAGTGGCGACGGAATTGTGGAACTTGATCTTTGGTCTCTTCAATATCCCGTGGCCAATGGCCAGATCTACGAAACTTTTTCTGAGCTGGTCGTTGTACAAACATAGGAGGAGCAATATTATTTGGGAGGCAGCTCCTTTGGGTGTGTGTTGGTCTATATGGAGGTAATGAAACAGAAGGGTTTTTTATAACGAGTAAGGATCTATGGACCAGTTGGAAGACAATCTGCCCTGTACTTTGTTTCCTTGGTGTTCAGAGACAGCAGTTATTCTTTAAGGAGCCATTCTTTTGTAGAATTTGTTAATTGTTAATAATTTTTCTTTTTGATTAGTCCGCTTGTGTAAACTCCTGATTCGACACTTTTTGGTGTATAATTTCTACGTATCAAAAAAAGAAAAAGAAAAAAAAGAATTACAATAGGCTGATTCATTCTCCACGGGTTACTCAAATACCCGCAAAATAATGCCATATCAGCATCATAAGTAAGACGGTGACCACAATTGTTGTTTAGAAGTATCTCCGTCATACCTATGAAGCAGAGTTACAATATTGTGGTCTCTTTGTTCCGAATTATTATTAGAGCTCTAAGAGATAGCAACATATAACGTATGTTATCTATGAAATTTTTATCTTTCTGCGTGTTTTTCCTTAATTCCTACTATCCTTTGATGGACTAACTATTTACCATTATACATTGACATGCGAATGTAACTGATCTACACCATGGCAGCCAGCTCCTCAGACATCTGATCACTCTTCTCTGTGATGAATCGAACATAAAAGTCTGTCGTACGTGTGTCGCTCTCTGGTAGTCTTGACCTCCCACCTTCTGCCATCCTCCTCACAAAGTTCACCAAGTTCCTCCAGTTTTCTGCCTCGAACAACCTCTTATTTAATCTCAGGAATGTGAATGCACTCAAGCCATTTCCAGAATCAGACCTACTTGTTATCAGAACTTGTGAATAAGCTCCTCCATCATACCTTTCTAGTGCATTCTCTCCGGCTAGTTCTGTTCCAGTCGCTTTAGTTGCCATCTTTACTTGCCGTACTAATCCTTCTGGTGAGCAGTTTGCGTGCTCTGGCTGTTCTCCGTCTCTCATTTCCATGCATGTGAAGTTCAATACAACTCCATGTCGACCCAACATTCGTGATATTGGCAGGTAACCATCTTGATTTCTAGTATTGAAGTATCCCGCTGTTAATTCAGCTGCATGGGATCTTGTTTTGTAATGCCAATGGATTCCTGCTACTTTTCCCGACAGTTTGGCTCCCGTTCCTTGGAATATTCCTTCTGCAGCTTCTAGGATTTTCTCACCATGCTCTAATAGTTTTCCCGAATACCACTCAAGGAAGAACTGCCCATACTCTGTGTTCCATGTCCCATCTCTTCTGAAGAATCCAGTATCTTCTGGAAATTGATTATAATGACCGGAATCATGGGGCCCACTTGTTCCCCAGTCTTTCTTTCCTGTTGCATCTGCTGATGCTACCAGGGAAGCCTTCATATACTGTTTTGAATTGATCATAGCTAGGTATCAGCAAAACACTTAATTACTAAAGTAAATCAATAAAATTATATTTTCTTAGATCAGCCAATTGTGGGCCTTCCCGCTTTTGAAAAATTCACTTTTTGTTACCTTGTCATAGCATTGGAATTCCCCAATTCCCGGAAACCTCCAAGTTCCATTGCTTTCTGGATAAGATGGATATCTAAGCTCTCCACAAGGGCCCATCCCCACTTGGATTTCCTGAAAGAAAAATAGAATTTGAATTTCAGTCGGCTAATACTTTTGAAATTGGAAGGCAACTATCACTGGGTCCGGGACATGTAATACTTTCAGCATGCGCTCAAAAGTTTGTGGGGCCTGGATTGGTTTGACCTTACACTTTATGGATCAGACAATGTCATGAATTAATTATTTTTGTTAGATACTCTTTTTTCTTCTCCTTTTCATGTTATCTGTATAGGCTGTTTTCTCTTCTTTGAGCCTGTCAAATTACACCCGTGATTGCAAACCTTTAACATAATAGTATTTGAAATATGTGATTTTCTTGCATAAACCATAACATGGATTTGGAGGATTTTCTATGTGTGGTGATCAGGGAGATTAAACTGGCCACTTCAAATTTGCCTGAAGCATTAACAAGTCTTTGCTAATCAAGTCACTTTTCTGCATTTTTTTCTTAAAGGCAAAATTAAATCTACATAATCATTGGGATAGGATTCAATATCATTCCTTAGTGCTTACTCCGTTGTTGCTCTCTCATGCTATATACTTTCATTAGTTACCAACCTTTTAAGCATGAATATTCATTTTTTGCTTGCAGCTGATCAGGAATTTATATAATAGATACATGGTCATGAACTTCCCAACCTCATCGGGACATATGAATTCATATACAGCTTCAATATGCGATTTCCCTAGTCGTTGGTGATATAAATTCGTAAAGATCTTACTTGTAAGCAATTCTATTTTGAGAAATTAGAAGTAATGTCAAGAATTTGATTTGAATTATTTTCTATAAAAAATAAATTTGAAAATTTATCTTACCACGATGACATCCCCCAAGTAGTTCCTGAATCTTTCTCGGAAGCTCCTCATGTAGTCTGCATAAACCTGGATGGGTGTTCTTCCTCTAAGCACTGGTAGTGAATCACAACCCAAAGAAATGTACTCGGGATTCCTCCGGCCTTGTTTATCTGTGTAGACAAGGTCAGGGTTCTTGCTTATTTCTTCAAGCACCCATGGGGGTAGAGGAATGCTGAAAATTCAAGGCAAAAAGCTAGCCAGGTTATAATTCTTTCTACTATAAGTAATATGAAACATCTATATATGTGTTTAAATAGTTAAAACTTAAAGGAAGCTTATCTGAAGATGAAAATCTATATAGGTACCGCGGAAGAAATAGGATTTGTTAAAGCCTAAAGGTGAGCGAATATCTGTAGTCCTGGACATATCTTCCAAGGGGATAAGCCTAAGATTTTTGAAAACTAGGTTGAAAATAGTTATATATTGTACTCTCTCGGTTCATAAAAGAGTATCTTGTTTGACCCGGCACATAGATTAGAAAATATAATGACTTATAAATATTAGAATAGCATGTTTTCCAAGGATACCCATGTGAGAGTGGGGCCCATAAATTATAGTGGGAATCAAACCAAGAGTAAAATATTAAAAGTAGCTTCTAAAAAATGAAAGATTAGAAAATAGACACCTTTTTTGGGATGGCCTAAGAAGGAAATATGGACTTTTTTTTAGGAATAGAGGGAGCATTTTATAAGGGTGACCATGCATGAGTTTATGCCCTTGTGAAGGGCGGATTACAGAAAAAAACATACTTCCAACTGAATGGTTATTACAATGGAAGGGGCAGATAACAGAAAAAACATACTTCCAACTGAACACATATAACTTGATGTATATGCTACATACTGCTTTGTAAAACATCTTGGGAAATTTAAAATATGTGAGGAGAGAAATTAAGTGCAGTAATGGCATTAACCAGTACCTGCAAGAATCTCCTACATTCCCTCCACACTGGTGAAAAGACATGACAGCTTGGAGCTTCAAGCCATGTTTTTGAACCATGTTCACAAGCTCAGCATATCCTTCCCAGTTGTATTTCAAAGGCCCTTCTTTCTCTACCAAACCCCACCAGGCATCAACCATTACACCTTCTACTCCTGCAGTCTTCAAGGCCATCAAGCTAGCGTTCATTGCTCGTGGCTTGTTCAAGTTTCCACCTAGTGAGACTGTGTCAAGTGGTAGCATCACATATACTGGCACCCTTGTCTCGTTTTGGCTATGAGCTTTTGATAGGCTCTGAAGCTTATCTTTTTGTTCATTATACCCCCCTTCTAAAGGAGATATCTGCTCCCTTGAGATCAGTTGAGCTTCGTATGCAGAATTCTTGGCTCGAAGACGACACGATGGCTTGATCTGTGCAAAACAAACCAAACCAGAGAAATCATCGAGACTTTTTGGACTTTTCATCTCTTTTAAATTTATAAAAGACGTAGGAGAACGCAGTGTCAAAGCCATTTTGAGTGTTTGAAAGAAGGAAGATAATGTGGAAATGAATGAAGCTGTGGTGTTTATTTATAGAGGAGAGCCTTAGCTTTTGGTTTAGAAGAAGACAAGGATTGTGGGCTCTAGTTATACAGGAAAAAGTGCAAAAGATCAAAGTAGTCTGCTCACCTTTTCAAAGTCGCTTTTTAACGCGCTATTTTTTATTTTTGTTATTACAAAATGCAGGTACTAAAGGGAATGACCTTTATTGTGATCTGATTTGTGCATTTATTGGCATATTTGAGATTTTATATTTTGTTATTCATAAGAGAAAATACAAAATCTGAACTTTACAGTCTTATTAACTCTGTCGACTGCATAGATATTACTGCAAATTTAATGAAGATACCTTTGAGAATATCTAGAGTTAAGATAGTTTCTTTTGTGATATTATTTTTAGTTACCACGTGACCATCACCTGTTTGTTTTAATTATACTTTTTAGCACTTTATATACATTAATCATAAGTGACAAGTGGGCCATAAAGTGGCTTGGATGCCTCTGACTCCGAGGCCATAAATTCAGTCTTTCTTTACTCACTATTTTTATTCTTTGTTTTCATTTTCATTTTAATTTTAGACTTGTTTGCTACTTTGATGTTGCTTGGCATCATAATTGTATTAATTGCATTGAAACTGCAAGATTAAGATGTACTTTTGCAACCTCAGTGAATTGTTCTAAATATCTCTTACTTGGATGCCTTGCACACATTCTTGCACCTTCAAAGTTGTTTCTCTAATGTTAGGTAAGTAGCTCTCAAATATTTATTTTTAATGCTTCTGTTGCCAGATGCTATTATCTGTGACTCTGCGTTTCTCATCTATGTAAAATATTTATAATTTGAAGGCCTAACGTCATTTTTTCATTTCTGACATCCTATTGAGACTTCTCTTTCTATTTTTGCGAAAAATGCTGACTTTTTGTGGTTTAATTCAACCACGTGGCATGACAAAGTTAGTTGCACGTCAGCATTTGTGGGAAAAATAGAAAGAAATTTCAGTAGGATGACAAAAGTGAAAGAAAAAGTTGAGTGGTTAAACTGATATTCAGACCTAAGTACAATGGTTTAAAATGGTGTTAAGTTAATTTGAAAGAAAATTGTTATACTGCTTATTATATGTAGTTATTAATTAAATTATGAAGAAAAGCATTGAAACTCTAATAAAAATCCACTTTTGGTGGGAGGAAAAGTGAAAATAGGTAATTTCCACCAAATTTGCAGCCATATCTAGGGGAGAGCAAAAAAAAAAACCAGAAAACCAAAAAAAACGAACGCTGCCCGGTTTTGTTTTTGCAGGAACCGCACAGATCGGTTTCGGCTTCGGTGGGGCTTTGCCAACTGATTCAAAACCAAACTGCACCGATATTTCAAAACGACATAGTTTTGAGTATACATATATATATGAAATCATATCTCTTGCTGCGGTAACCAACGGGTGATTTTGTGTTGTCACAGTTCAGCAAAGCCCCACACAGAAACTGCTCTTTGGTCTTTGCTTACTAGGACAATGCATATATGTGGATCAAAAATATTGTAGTTTTTCAGTTTTTGGTTGCTTTAGGGATAAGAAGAGTGGAGGGTTCTCCAAGAGGGGAAAACATGTGGTTCAGAAAAAAGTCTGTTTCCTTTCATTTTCTTGGATTTTCTACTTATTCATTGATGCATATCCATAGCCTAACTACTCCATTGATCCACCATATGATTTCCTTGATTGTTTTCTGTATGGGCTCCACTACCGAACCCTTGACCGGTGCCGTGTAATCTGCCTCATTAGGCAGCCACGACACCTATTCACTTAGCTATGCCCACTTGCTATATTCATGTGGACGGGTTTTCTTTGAAAGTTGAAAAAATAATGAAGGAAAAGTTCTCTGTGAGGTTAGTAGTAAAGCTCAAGTGGTTGGAGCGTTCGTCAGCTGGTTAAACTTGTGTGAGAATGTGTGTTGGTAGGCTTCTATGTTTAGGCAACTGAAGTAAAAGTTCCCAAAAGCCTTGAGTGTTTGTATTAAAATGTGAAATGCATTAAGTTGCTAGTTCCTGTTAATTTGCTGACGCTTAATGGCATTCTTTATATGCACCTTGACTATATAAAGTTCTTGGGACAAATTAGGTTGGTTCACATGTCAGGACAAAAGAGTGCCATTTTAAAGTTTCATTAAGTTTGAACCTTGGGAGAGGGGGTGAGGGTGGAGAATTCTGATAGCGATGTGGTAAAAAATTGAATCAGATAGTTTCCATATCCTTTTAAAAAATCTATTTTTTGACTGACTACCAAATTCCTACTATGACTCATATACCAATCCAAAAACAGCTAATTAGGCATTGACTCTCAGACTGACGCCCCTCGAACAGGGATTCAGTTCCTAAAGAACCTTTACTTATGTTGCCTTGTGTTGGTAGCTAGGTTCACCTTACCAATGATTAGGCTGCTTAAATCATTGGCTATTCGCTTATCTTCTGATTTCTTTGTATTGATTACAATTAATTATGCATGTTAGTAATGACTTTCGACTGAAATTATGTTTCTAAGAAGCTTGGGTCTCTTGTTTCTATACCTCTATGTTTGCCTATATATGTCAAAGATATTTTATATGCTCCTGAATTCCTTGTGCAATATAAACTTGTCTTGAGATATTTTCTGTAATATGGCCTTATCCATGCTAACATAATACCCACGGGGTATCATATTGCTATTGCCTTATGCCCGCTAGATAGGTAACTTTCTCTTGATTTTGTCACAGTTTTTCTTGTTTGTGTTTGTGTGTGTGAGAGGGAATTCCTTATGCAAGCACCAGTTGTTTGAAAGTAGAGTATTAGTAGCTTACATTGGTTGAGACATTACTTGGAGAATATGTTTTTGCTTCTTAATAGTATGACTTATTGCGGTTGTACAGGAGAAGGGTTCTCTTTGACGTTGATATCTTTTCTCAAGTACAAGGCCAACGAATATTGTTTTGTGCTCATTGGGAGTTCTCTCATTTCTATCTTGTGTCTCTTCCAAGTCCTTTGAACCTGGTCACACGGAATGTATCACAGCTATTTGAAATGTTGCTGTTTAGATAAGCAAGTTATAACTCATGAAATATGGTTTGCTGTTGATGTATATTTTTAGCTTTACGAAGGCAATCTCCACACACTCCGCTGGTTTTGAGTAAGTTTAGTCTTTTTTGCCACTAACCCCTCGAAGCCCCCCCATCCCAACCAACCCTCCTCTGTCCTCTTCTCTTCATATGACTGTATGTATGCAGGATTAATGAAGACCTCCAATTTGTAGAGAAATACCAACCCTTTGGAGTATATGCTATTCAGAGTTAGTTATATTCCGTCCACTTCTTTCTTATAGGTTGGTTTGAGCTTATTTGCTCTAACCAAAAGATATTTACTACTGGTCAGTACATGCTTGCCTGGAACTTCAGATTTTTAGTGGAGAACATTAGACCCTATTTCTATTAGTGCCCCCATCTCTCTTTCTCTTTCTAAAGTGGAGAGGAGAGAAAAACATGTATTGAAGGGTTTTAGGTGGAGTGATGCAAGTAAATTTGAATAATGAGAATTGTGTGACCAAATGGTCTGTTGTGGGTATGCTTGGTGTTTATTATATTGGTAAAGGAAGACAGTGCCTAGGCATTTTTGGTCACATCAAATATGGGTCCAATTGTTGCCCCTTACAGAAAACTTTGCATTTATTTTTTTGTTCTGTCCATAACACGCCATGGGGGCCACTGGTTTCACAGCCGTTCATTGGCTGGTTACACGTCAGGTGTGGGCTCTCTGGTTTGGCTGCTATTGTTGTTGGCCTTTTCACAAATCACTTTCAATTGGAGTGGTGGTGGGATCAACTTCATGTGGGAGAGAGCACACACAAAGTGTGTGTGTGTGTGTTTCTGTCAGTGGCACTGCGCGATCAACGAATCTCCACGTGGTTATTCATCCCTTGTTAGTTCTGATATGTTTGTTTCAAATGTTTACATTTTTGTTCAAAGATGTCGGAGTAAAAATATGTTTAACACGTCAAATTTACTAGTGGGCATGGATGCGCCAAGTGCTATACTTGCTGGTGGAAGTATGTGGGGCCAAGGGGAGTCATCTTACTAGGTTAGGACAAGGAACTTATTTTCAGTTTTTCACCATGTTCACGTAGGTTAGCAATTTAGCATGCATATTACAATGTCATTGTTACACTCAAACAATTGAAATGGTCCCCCCCCCCCCCCACCCTTTTTTTTTGTTTGCCCCTACTGTGACGCTCCTTTGATTGAAACGTAAATGCTTTATAACTGCTAAAACTACTCAAAACCCTCCCTTGATGTGATATTTGCAAGTCCTTGGGAGTCTAGTTTACTAGTGTTGGTTTGCGATGAACGTGTACACTTCTCTAACATGTTATTTTGAGTGAACGTGTACACTTCTCTAACATGTTATTTTGAGTTGGTTTTGAGATTGTGTGTACATATTGTTGTCTACCATGGTCATATGTATCGTGGTATGTTCTATGGTTTCCATGCTTGAGTTGGCTCGGACTTTGGACTATTTGATGGTTTGGTTTGGTTTGGTTTTGTGGTTTAAATAAATTATTTTTAATGAAATTAACCAACATTAAAATAATAATAAAATAATATTTTAATTTGGAATTAACATCAAAATTAGGAAATAATCTACTAACAACAAATTATCATAAATAAAAAAATACAAATTCTAAAATAAACACAAATAATGGAAGAAATAATAGTTCTCCAATAATCAATATTTTGTTTGGTTTAGTATTCGTGTATATATATATATATATATATATATATATATATATATATATTATGAATAAATCAAAGATTCAAAATCGTCAATAAATGTAATATAATATATATTATATAATAAATAAATAAATAAAAATATATAGGGTGGTTTGGTTCGGTTCGGTTCGGTTTGATACCAAAAACCATGAACTGATTGATCGGCCCGAATTAATTTACTTGGACTTTGGACTATTTGATAACATGAGTATATTACTTGCTCAATGATGGCTCGGACTTTGGACTATTTGATAACATGAGTATGCTACTTGCTCAATGATAGATCGATACCAAGAATATACCAAGCTTTGATCGGCCAATTAAGTGTATGTGACTGGTGACGAATATCTAGTGAACTCCATTTGGAGCTCCCATGTCCATATAATGTATACATATTTAATTATCTACATCTTTGGGAGATCGGCCCTTTTACCTTGCAGTTGTAAGATGTTTGGGTTGTTAAAGATTGGCCGTAGCCTATTTAATCCATTACTAATATCCCCTACGTCTCATAATAATTGACAATTTTTATTTTTGTAAAAATAAATTCTCATTATGGAACAGAATTGAAGTAGTAAATGGTAGAAATAGACTTGATAATTGGGTGGATTGGGATGGGTAATGGGTCAAAACAGACCGAACCCATTATAACTTGAATATCAAATGAGTCGAAATGGATTTGGGTTGAATCGAGTTAGGTTACAATGGATAACGGGTCGATCTGTTTTAACCAGTTTCCTCCAAAAAAAATCTATACATTCATAGAGTAAAATCATCGGGACAAAAAGGGTATCGGTTTGGACCTGTTTTAAATCAACACGATCCGTTTATATTTTTGGGTTGAAATTAGTTATCCATTTTGATTCCTAAAATATTAAAGGGTTGAGTTAATTCGGGTAGTTTTCGAATAAATAAACGAGTTTTGAGTTGTAACTATAGCTTAAGTAGAAAAATGGTAATGTGGCTTGGTCATTGTCCTGTCGTTGATAAATGGTTTTGCTAACAACCATACATAAGGTTATGGTATGATAAATTTAAATTCAAAATAGGAGTATAATGCTAAAAATAGAAAAATACAAACCATAACAATTTGGAACTCTTCATCTTCAAAATATCTGACTTCACTTTATGAAAGATATTTCCTCCTGGTTTCAAACTCTTGTTATCATGTCGATGGGTGCTTGTGATATACTGATATTTTGATTGCTTGAAACCTTACCTTGGTGCATCTACATTTTTATTTCTTCTTACTCATCTTTTTAGATGGATCATATATCTTCTCATTGTATAATCTTATTAACATCTTTTTAGTTGGGTCCATTGTCATCTCATTAATTTTACAATTTAATTTTATTTTTTACTTCTTGACAACTAAATTTATTTAACGTTATTTAATATATTTCATATTTAAATATTCCATATAAATAAATAAATTTATAAATTTAAGGTATAAATTAATTTAAAAATAATAACTAAATTATAAATTATAAAATTTATAATGTAATTAATAAATTATCGATAAAACACATATTACACATAACTCATAAAATAATATAAATAGAAAATTACATAAAACGTTAAAATTGAAAAAGTACATAAAATAATAAAATTACATAAAACATAAATACTTAAAAATTATGTCAAAACAATTCAATAATTAGAATTACATAAGAAATGTCAACAATTAAATTATATCACTAGTTGTGGAGAAAATAAATAAAGTTGAGGTGATCTATTTATAGATAAGAAGGAAAAAAAATAAAATAAAATAAAAAGCTTTAAAAAATTAAAATTCAATCCAATTGTTGAACCCCCAATCGGACCAACCCCCCACCCAAACATCAGAAAGGTTAGATTTAAAAAACAAACGAAAATTCAAATGAATCATACCCACTTGTAGATGCGGGACCCACCACAACCACCCCTCTTGTGCTCCCTTACCGTGCTTGTGGTGCACTGGTGCACGTGCCATTTTTAGCATGCGACACCACACCGCCTGCTCTGTGTGTGGTCTTCCTCCCATCCAGATGTCTTCTTAATTAAGAAGTTACTATATACTCTCTTTCCTAGGTGGATATATTAAAAATATGTCTCCCGTTGTTGTGATTCATCTTCTTAATAAGAAGAGATATGAAGAGGACTAAGAAGAAACAATAACACAACAATGGGGATGTTCTTAAAAATTAGAATGAAGCTTCTGCATCCGTCCTTTTCTTATATTCTTTCAAAATTAATAGGGTTTAGCAATGGACCAATGCTACTGACACTTAGCAAGCTTTCAAAGTTTCAAGCACAATGTACGAGCTAGCTAGCTCCTTTATTTATTTATTTTATTTTGAAACGTTGGATTGTGTTAATTACATCTCGAACTGTCTGTTAAAAACTGTTGGGAATAGTATGACTCGATTGTCCCGATATAGACTTTTGAGCTTTTGGCACGAAAGCGGTCGTGTTTAGGACAAGGCGACCGCATTACTTTGAGAGAATATTTCTACTGTCAAAACGGCCGCGTTTAGGAGAGAAGGCGACCACGATCGTTACAAGGTGGTCGCGTTACATGTAGTAAGGCAACCGCGTTCGTGCGGCAAATTTGCTTTTTTGTTTCCTTATTTAGTCATTTTAGGGTTTTGTATTGTAACTCTATATATAATTGTAACCCTAGAACGTGTATACAGTTGACACTTGGGCCACTCTCATTTTGTACCAAAATATGGATACTTTGTGACGTGATACATTTTCATTGGCTGGAGTACTGGGACCTACAAAATGTCCAACCAATGAGAGTATGTCACATCATAAAGTATTCATATTTTGATGCAAAATAAGAGTGACCCTAGCATTGCCTTTAATAAAATTTTAATAATCTGTTGACCACAATATCTCTCTATTCTCTTCAATTATTCTAGCTATATTATGTAATTATTTGCTATTTACTTTCGATGTACACAACAAATATTTTAACTGTTCGGTACTACTAGTCGAATGTCAGACAAAAAAATATATTTGGGAATGTACTTGCAGATCTTCCATATTATGCAGCGTAGTTTGGCAAGCTGACCTGAACCAACTCATAAGAACTCGACCTTTGAATGTCATAAGCCATGTGAAAGAGCCAAGCTTGTTTTGTGGGTTTTCAGCTTTGCCTGGTTAAATGAAATGACCTAAGTTTGAATTGGCTTCCAAATCCCAAGCCAAACTCGGTTGTAACGATTAGACCTCAACTCGAACTGCAACATCTATTAACAAGCTCAAAGAAGTTAATTAGAAACAAGAGATCTAACTGCAGCTTGCTTATGGTTATGCGCAGAGCACCATGGCTGGAATTATTTTATTAACACATCTGTTGGGAACAGTATCACTCGATTACCTTGTCAACATGACAAGTACATGAATTGGTTGGACCTCAAAGGCGCCATACGTACTTTGTATAATAAAGGCGGTCGCGACTTGGTTGGACAAGGCAACCGCGTTTGACAAGGCGGTCGCATTCTAGCTAGGACAGGAAGTCTACGTTACTTTGGCAAGATGTTTATGTCATCAAAGCAGTCTCTTTCAGGGAGAGAAGGCAACAACTGCGACAAGACGGTCGCCTTATATGGAGTAAGGCAACCGCTCATGCGTCAGAACTATTTTCAAGTTTCCTTATTTAAATAGTTTAGAGTTTGGTATTGTATCTCTATTATAATTGTAATCCTTGGTATTGTATTTTTATATATAATTGTAACCATATAACGTGTACACGGTTGAGTTAATAAAATTTCAAGAGTCCGTTGACCCCAATCTCTCTCTCTTCTCTTTGATTGATCTTGCTTTACTCTATTAATTGTTTACAATTGCTTCCGTCGTCGTGCACAACAACATCAACTCCAAGTCGGGTAGAATCAAGTTTAGCAATAAATAATAAAGCATTATAAACAACATGTATAATTCCCTAGTTACATGATCGCTATGGCGACAATGCTGCTGAATCAATCGCTATAAAGTTTCATGAGTCTGCTACTGGAAACACAGATCCAATTCTGTTGCCCAGTCGATAGCACTTGATATTAACATGGTACGGACCAAGCTCAACATGGTTGTCCTCTCGACCCATGTAGAAGCATAGCGTATACAGGGCAATCTCGAATTCCGGGCTCACGCCAACCAACGTGCTCGAGACAGATTTCAGGATGCCGTTCCATTCAAACTGAATCGTTAGCAACTGTGTCTCTGAATCCGGCTGCAGTTTGTGATGCACAGAACAAAAATTAATAAACACCAACAAAACATGATCCCCAAGTTCACCTTCGTACCCTAGGACTTTTTGAAGCTACAAGCCTACAACATCAATAAGAGCGAAGTTACTTACAATTTCCCCACGCCTTTTGGGAAAGATATAACCTTGATAGTCGACCCTTCCTTTCGCTTCTTCGAGGTAGAACTGCAGAAAGAAAAATACAAGAATTTTCAACTTACTGTCTTCTTGAAAATACTACTACTAGTAAGCTATTACGTAGTAGTTCAAGGGAAATGCAACGAGGGATCGTGGAAGATAATTTGTTTACATGTTTCCACTCGACCACACTACCTACTGGCTACTGAACACAGAAAGAAGAGAAGGGAAACAAATACAGACCTGAAGCCAGTTATGGAAGCCTGAAACTGATTCCTCCCCACGTTGCTTGATTTCTCCAACAAAAACATGCTCGAAAGCAGAAGAACAACCAGGTGTACCACCTCGCCCGTAAAGATCAAACCAGATACTCTTCAATAACCTTTTAAAATCTTGGTAGTTTTCAGAAACAACGCCCTTGTATAATAGATACTTGTGAAGATATTTGACTGGTGCAGTACGACTTATCTCTTCTATGAAAGCTGCTTGCTCTTGTCTCTCCTCGGGCGTGACTTCTTCTTTGTACCCCTCATATGGATTGTAGTTGTCGAGAAGGGAACAGAAACGAGAAAAAGTAGGCTTCCTGAATACATCTTCGCTAAGCCAGGTAAAGAGACTTCCTTCTGCCATGTCTTGCTTCTGATATACCTTTTCCCTCCACCACAGTCAATCTGATAGTCCTTTCCAGGTGTTAAACGGTTATAGTCGAGCTCCCAGAGCTTGCTGCAGGCTCGGGATAGGTCACCGAGGTCTTCCTCGGAGGGTTCCAGATTAGCATGATATTCTACCTTCGTAGAATAATCCTGCTCATCAGCCGGGCGTTTGAAATTGCTCCAGTTATCCATATGCACCTGCCAATATGGTGTTAGAGGGTAAAAGTACAATTACTATAAAGCTAAGCATCATAGGTTTGACACCATAGACCACTAATATTGAGTTTTCGATCTCTGAGGTTGCTAGGTAAACGTAAAGAAGGATCAGCCGCGCGCATGCTTGGAGGCCCTCCAAGGCGTTATCCCTCGATTATTGCGTTATGTGCGTGCAGGCAATAGGTAGTACGCTCATTTGTTGCTCCATTACCTGCTTTACTTGTAGTATTTGTGGCTTCGTTTGAGGCAGTTGGGTGTGTTCCACCCTTTTCAGTGACTTTCTTACTTAACAAGTTCATGGATTTTGGAGGGAGAAGGAGATAGAACCGACTGCAAAGTGTGGTTTTGGTATATTTTGAATGGAAAGATCAAACACACGTTGTCAAGAACCAGTGTTTCTTGTTTCCTTTGTTGCAAAGATAGAGTTAGCTTCATGGTCTGATTGGCATGCAGTTGATTCGACAGAACTATTGTGGAGTTCTCGTTCAGAAAGAGACGAGGTGATGAGATAAAAAAGTCGTGTGCATTATCTTTAAAGCCTCGCTGCGCTGGTAATGGTAAACTGGAAACGGGTTTATGTGCATGAGAGCTTATCGATCGAGAACCCAAAGTGAGCTATAGGAACCATAGATGAATAGTCCTTCTGGTATCATCTTAGGAAAGAACTTAACAAGAACTCAAAGTGTGATCTAAGAAGTACTGAAAACGAACTGAACAGACCTTCTGGTGTCGTCTTGGAGGCTTTTTTCCAACAATCTCCCAACCGTCGTCACTTAATCTCCTCTCCCTTCTGTAAGTTTTTCACCAAAATAAGTTAAAACATTGGGAATAAACTTCCTTAAAATAAGAACAAACTGAAGTACCGAAACAAGAAACCTTATTAGCTTCATCTCTTTCATACCCCTGGTCTGTAGCCTGCATTTTAGACTCATTTCTTCATAAGCCAAAACAATCACATTGACAACATCAAACGATATAAAGCATACAAATCATGTTATCAATAGATCATTGGATTTATTATTCAATTATTGTAGCTAATCACACACACACACATATCGAACACTACTAACCTCACTAGTATTTCCACCGTAACCTTCATTACGACCACTTCCCGAATCATCCTTATAATCATGCTTCCCAAGCACCACCTGCTCATTTTATTACTCATTAGTCACTCTCTTCGTTAAAAAACACACACTTAGACATTGTTTATATAACGGTTGCTTACTTTCTGCACCCAGCTAGATCTAGAAGACTGCTCCGCACGATCGTGAGGGTATGAATGAGTTTCACCTCCTCTGTTTTCATAATCAAGAGCCTCACCAAGGATGCTTGTGATCAAACCTGCCATTGCCCTTTTTGGAGAGAGACGGAGAGATTTTTTTTTTGGGGACAGAGTAATTAGAGGTTTGTGAGTTGTGTGATCCAAATGGTAAGTTGGAAATGTTTATATGTAAAGCGAAGGGGAGGGGGTGTATGTGCAATTCAAGGAACAGTTAATTGTGTTTTACCACCCTAAGGTTTACACATTTTTCACTTGGGGGTCTGTAGTCTCAATTTTTGCAACTTAAGGTTTAAGGTTACATTTTTCGGTCCAAGTAGGGTCAAAAGGGGGATTGAACTAATTTTGTAACGAAAACCGATCGTGTGTCATCCATCTACGTTTTAAAAAAATAGAGTAGTTTAGATTCAAAGTACACACACACATACATATATACGTAAAATCCCTTTTGATCCTAAATTGCACCAAAAAGGTTGCTTTGTGCCTTAATATGTAAAATTTGAGACCGCAAATCCTACCAAATTCGTTAATTATATTATTATATAGTGACTAGTCAATTATAATATTATATTATTATATAGTGATTAAGTGATATACCAAATTACCAATACAAATAGTCAAAACTCAAACAAAAGGCAAAGTAAAACTTTGAAACCCTAAAATAGTAAAATCGCTATTGCATACTCTACTTGCCTACGTTCGTTTTTTTCTATTAGTCTATTATATAATTACATAATACATAATGTAATTTTTGTGTATAGTCACAGTTTATATTTGGAGGAACTAGGTAAGTAGGCGTCATGGTTCAGGTTCAGCTGCCAAGACTTTTAAAATTACACATAATTTTAAAAACATGAAAATCAATTGAGAGCCCATCTAAGACCGATACCATCGGGCTTTTTAAAATGATGCCCGCTGCCATATGGGCCTATATTGGGTATTACCGATGCCCGCGGGCTTAGGACCCGTGCACACCCCTATGTAAAATCCCTTTTGATCCCAAATTGCATCAAAAAGGTTGCTTTGTGCCTTAATATGTAAAATCTGAGACCACAAATCCCCGAAGGCAACAATGTATAAAGGGCAATGCTAGGGTCGCTCTCATTTTGTACTAAAATATGAATACTCTGACGTGATACACTCTCATTGGTTGAACATTTTGTGGATCCCAACATTCCTGCCATATGTGACGTAAATGTATATAAATCCTTCAAGAAAATATGAAGTACGGAACTTAGAGTTTCAAAAATTGGCGGGTAAGGCATTTGTGAAATTTTATCGTCATTTTGTGGGTAAACTATAACTGCCACATGTGATTTCAATTTAGTCGGCAATGTCTAATTAGCACCCTCAAGATCCAACCTTTTGCAGTAAGAACCCTTTATTAGTAACACTAGCATTCATAACAAATATGGTTACTTTTTATGTCACATTTACAGGGCTATTTTGTATGTTATCAAACTTAGCACTTGAGAGAAATTATGAGGCCTACAAAAAGAATGTCAAATATGGAAAACAATTAATGGTTTAATTATGAAACTTTTAGCTTAAAATATGGGAAAAGAGCATTTTCTACGTGAGCTATCATCATAAAAAAGACTCACATCCGTTCCACCCAAAGAGTCCCTATTTGAAAAGTCTAATTAATAGGAAATGTATTAATATTATTGAAATTAGTTATAATTACAAAAATACTTAAACACAAGCAATGTGATTACAACATAAGTGGCGAGTAATGATTAAAAGTTATAAAAATTCTAAACATAATTTTTGAAAATTGAATCTTAAAATAAAACATCTTAAAATAATATAATTGTCATTTTGTCTGGAATAGAGGAAGTGTTTCCTTTAGCCCCTGTTTGGCAGAAAGTGGATTGATATGAGAAGCAATAATTATATTTTTCCAAAGATCTATATATCTTGAGAGACAACACTCAGTATCATTAAATCACATGTTAATATCTAATGTTAATGGCAATTTATAAGAAATATACCCGTACTAGAACTACATATGGTAATATTTTAAACAATTTATAATCATGATAAAGTAAGGAAAGTTTATAGTTTTCAAAGAGATAATAATGTTGCACAATAAATCAAATTTTGGATTAATGTAAGATATATATATATTTCAAATAACGTAAGATATTAAATTCAAAAGACATATTCTTATTCTAAATATGATAAAATATTTAATTTAAATACACTCAATTGTTAGATTACATATTAATAATAGATAATTATGCTAGCTATCCCAAATAAAGAAGATTAGATGAATCAAAAGTGAAAGATATTAATTAAGTAATTAAAACCATTAATGAGAAGTCTTACATATATTAAAACAAGATAAGTATGATAATTATTTTCAATTAAGAAGATAAGAAGAATTAAAAAGGAATGCAACCTACGTATTAAAATTAAGGGCAAATTACCCAAATGGTCCATGTATTTGCCTACTTGTTGCCACTTCAGGTCCTTGTACTGAAAATATTGATTCAACTGATCCTTCCGTTCAAGACCGTGAAGTCTAATTACGTGCAAAGCGCATGCTTATGCAAAGGGGTAAGATTGTCATTTCCATTACATAAAGTATAGGGACCAAATAAATTAATTTGAATTTTGGGCTTAAGGCAGGGGGTGTAATTGTAAATTGAAAATTTTCACTTCTTCTTCTATGGCGCACGTCACCTTTGATATTGAAAGAGTGCCATAGAATTCCCTTGAGATCAAAGTGGAAGAAGGTTCGGAATATTCAAATTTTGGCTCCAAGACGGCTAGCTCTACCAGAATCTCTTGCTTGATTCTTTTGGAAAATTCCTTCCAAATTTCCCTCCCCAATTTCCACCCAGTACATGAGATCCTCAAAATTTATTCAATTTTTTTTCTAGAAAATTTGCTTGATATCTTCCAGATTTGAAGATCAAAAAACAAAAATATTCCTTTCCAATTTCCCTTCCTAATTGGAACCCAGATCATGAAGATCCTCAAGAATTTTTCAATTTTGTTTTTAATTCATCGAAGGAGCCGACCCGTTTTTTCGGCCAACCCTCCATGGATACCGGCCAAGCAATGTTGACCATGGCAATCAGAGGTGGACGGAGGCATTACATTATGGGGGACAGTTGCACCCACTTGGGTTTTTTTGCACACATGGATTTTTTTTTAAATAATCTATTATTTTAAATGGTTTGCCCCCACCCGGATAAGATTTATACATTTTGCCTCCACCTGAGTAATTTTTTTAAAATTTACATTGAGTAACTGTGAGTTATTTGAAAAATTGAAAGCTAAATGCCTAAATCTCTTTTCCCAATTCCCAAATCAAAAAAAAAAAAAAATCAAAATCCCTTCTTTCTCTCTCCCCTCCTTGCCCCCTGACGCTGGCTCTTCTCGAGTCCTGTCCTATCTCCCTCAGTCCCTCTCATCGTCTCCCAGAGTCCCAGACCCAGTCTCCCTCCAACTCCAAGGCTCCAAGTCTAGCCGTCCAAGGCTCCAACTCCAAGCTCCTTCTTCCTTCACTCCGCCACCGCCTCCAAGATTAACCTCCCTAAGCTCCCTTTCCAAATGGCCCTTGGCAAAGATTCACAGCCTCCACTCCAAGATCCACCACTCCTCTTAAGCTTTTAGTGCTCTACAAGAGGTATTCTTCAAGAATCAAGACTTCTAAATTGATTTTTGTGATTTTTAATTTGTGAATTGTGATTGTGAATAAATTCATTTTTGTGATTTTTAATTTGTGAATTGTGATTGTGAATTTCTAAATTTTAATTGTCTATTTGTTTGAATCAAAGTATGCTTGTATTGAATGAATTTGTAAATTATAATTGTGATTTGTGATTTAAATTTTAAAAATTAAAATAAGTAAATAACCCTAATTTTAAAAATAGCCCTAATTTGAAATAACCCTAATTTTGAAACAACCCTGATGATGTAATTAAACGTTTTCAAAATATGAAAACGCATAGGGGACAATTATGATTTGTAAACTTTATTAAATGTGTGCACCCGGTTAGGAAATTTTTTTTTTGTGTTCGCCACTAATGACAATTATTACCTGGGTTTACAGATCTAGTGATAGATCTGCAATTTTTTTTAGATTTTAAATCAGGCTAACCTATCAAATTTCGCCATGGATGAAAGCGAGTGGGTGCTCCTTCGTGCTGGATTGTCGAAAGACGGGATAAAAGGTTTGCTCGAACGTCTCTGTGCAGTGTGCCTATGGACAAAGAAGATAATGTTTTGCTCGATAACTCGTCTGACCAGTTGATTAATGATGGTAACTGTAACACCCCGAGCCCCATAGGAATTGTGTACAATTTTATAGGGTGGCCACACTTCATTACTGTATACTAACATCATCCATGGACTTTTAGGTCGGTTTGTGGTGAGCCTAATGACCCAAGGTGTTGTGTGCTCAGTAGGCCAGTGTGTGGGCTACATGTAGCCCGGGCTTTCGGGCTCGGGGTGTTACAAATGGTATCAGAGCGGGTCCCGACCAGAAATGTGGGAACAAAGTGCTGTGCGGGACAAAATGGTATACCGTAGAAGGTGGGAGCCACCTCTTGAATCCCGTACGAGTCACCTTTTGAATCCTGCATCGCCCGAGGTACGATTCGGCCTTGACGAGGACGTCAAGAATTTAAGTTGGGTGATACAAATGGTATCAGAGTGAGTCTCGGTTGGAAATGTAGGAACAAAGTGTTATGCGGGCCAAAGTGCTACACCATGAGGTGAGAGCCACTTCTTGAATCCCGCATCGCCCGGGTACGATTTGGCCTTGACGAGGACGTAAAAAATTTAAGTGGAGGAGATTGTAATACCTCCATCCCATATCAGGTAAGTGTGAGAATTATTTGCAATTTATAAGGTGGTCACACTCTACTACTGGGTACCAACATCATCCATGGACTTTTGGGTCGCCTTGGGGTGGGTCTGATGACCCAAAGTGCTGCGTGCTTAGTGGGCTACGCGTAGCGGATCGGGCTCGGGTCGTTACAAATGGTATCAGAGTGCAGGTCCTGGCCGGAAATGTGGGAACAAAGTGCTTTGCGGGTCAAAGTGCTACACCGTAGAAGGTGGGGAGCCACCTTTTGATCCTCGTACGAGCCACATCTTGATCCCCGTACGAGCCACCTCTTGAATCTTGTATCGCCTGGGGTACGATTCGGCCTTAACGAGTACGTCAAGGATTTAAGTGGGGGAGATTATAATACCCCATCCCACATCGGGTAGGTGCGAGAATTATGTTTGATTTATAAGGTGGCCACACACTACCTCTGGGCACCAACATCATCCATGGACTTTGGCCAGGTGGGCATGATGACCCAAGGTGTCGCGTGCTCGTGGTCGTGTGGGTTACACGAGACCGAGCCGCACTCTGGGCGTTACAATAACTTTCAACATTTGATGTTGTCGAACATTGCTCGTGGACATGCAAATGAAGAGTTACATGGATCTGATCAAGACATAAAAGGTGCAGTGAAGGTGAGTTGAGTGGGTGCTCCCTCGAGTTGGGTTGCTTGTGCAGGACATGCAATTGCATAGTTCATTTAATTAATGTCAATTCTCTATCTACCGTGTGATTCGCCAGATTGGGAGATGTGGTGGAAACCGTGTTGAATGGAAGGGGATGAAACAGGGAAGAAGGGGTTTAAAATTTTTAATTAGCTAATTACATCGGTTCCCTTATATATAGTTTTAAAAAAAACAAAAACATTATGGATATTTTTGTCTTTTCAAAAAAAGGAATCAATCGACAATTTTACCTTGGCCAATATCATGTGAAACGAATGTGCGTTGACCTAACAGAAAAATAGTAATGAAATTGGATGAAATAATCAATTGCGTCACAAGCTTTAATTGAAGGACAATTTTTAGGCATTTGGGACGAACTTGAAAAAATGTGTAAAGTACAAGGACGATTTGGGTAACTCACCCTAAAATTAACAACATAAGAGATAGGGTGAATTAAAGGTAACCCTCCTCAACTGTAGGCCAGATTTAAATTGCACTTCTCAACTACCAATTGAAGTAATATTCTCATAAACTATTTCGTTTTCTTTAATCGAACCTTATATTTAAACATTTATGTTTGAGTTGACAAAAAATGACCAAACACACGTTATCTTTATGTATTCTTTTAAAGAATCAAAATTTTCTTCTATTAGCGGTGCATATTTTTTTTTGTATATAAGTAGCCTTTAGAACACGACACGTGCCAAAACAAAATCTAAAAAATCAAGACAAAGATTGTGATTGAAACGTGTCATATATGTTTTAAGGATAACTTGTGTAAAAAATATTATACACCGACGGATAATAAAATTTTTATTATTTTGTAAAAACTATAATGTATTTTTGGTGTTGAGACGGTTATCTTTAATTTATCCACATAGATATACTCTTTAATTTATCCACATAGGTATATACATATACATATAGAATATGGAACCAAACCATGAAAATATTAATATAACCAAACCAAGCTTACAAATTAAAAAATGGTAACTAGAATGCCGTTATCCCAATCAAGACATGGCATCTCAAATTCCCAATAACATATATATCAATGGATCACAATTGAACCCAAAAGTTGCATTGGAATTCTAAGTTTAGTACTGCATGAACCATTGAAATGTATATTTCCATTTAAGCGAAGTCACTTTTTTCATTGTTCTAAAAATTGGCTTAGGTGTTCGCATAGGCGCCACCTAGATGCTTAGAAATTCAGTAAATTGGCAAAAAAATCGGGTAGGCGGTTTAGGCACCGCCTAGGCGGTCAATTGTTGAATTTGCTTTTTTTTTAAAAAAAATTTTTTTTGACCCAAAATAATGTCATTTAAAGTTTTCTAAATAATAATAATAAATATCAATTTCAAATTATTAAATTATTGTTAAAAATTTGTAATTTGCTAACAAACCTATGAACAATTGAGGTATCGACTATTTTTATAGTATTTTGAACCTTATAATAATATTAAATTTTTTATTTTACTTTTAATATTTAACATTATAACATAATCATTACTTTTAAATTATTAGGTGATATTTATCATGGTTTTAAAGTCGCTAAGTGGGCACTAGGCGTTAAACCAGTGCCTAGGGCCTAGGGGACTAGGTGAGGCCTAGAATTTAAGGTGTAATTATTATATTTCTTGATTTTTTAATATAAATTTTAAAAATTATTCTTTTTTTTTTCATTTCATTAAATACATTGAGTACACTGTGTAAATTGGTAAAATCAACTAAATTAAAAATATAAAAAAATTTAAAAAAAGAGTTATAAATTTACATTTTTTTATAAATTTCTAAATTTAAGGAACCAAACTAACAAAATTCCAAAGCTTGAGGGATAATTTCTAAATTTAAGGAACCACATCGATTTGCGTGTTGTCTCTTCCTTTCCAAAAAGACTTTGGAATGTCCCAAACATGCCTCCCTGCTCCACAGTCTGGTGTCCTTGGGCATTCATTTCTTTTTCTTTACAAAAAGACTTTGGAAAGCAACTTTCATTTTGACGTTTTATAATTTATATACCTTTTATCTCTCTCTCTCTCTCTCATAATTTCTAGAGACTCACCCTCATCCCCATCCTGAAATTCCTTTATCTTTTGAATCCGTCTTTCCTTTGAATTTTATATCTTTGATCTTTCTTTCTTCATGAATCTAGTTTCTATCTTAGAAAAATTATTCATCCAAAATGAGTTCCGACGCTCCCTGAATTTAATATTTTTGATCTTTCTTTCCTGAATCGTTGAGGTAAGTGTTCTTTAACTTTTCCCATTCCCGTCGACTTTAATAACTGATCGGAGCCTCACCTTAGCCTCTCTGTTTGTCCGATATGGTAAAGACGCCCCAAAGCGACATCTTCATACTTTAGCTGGGCTGGGCTGGGCTAGGCGTGGGCGCCGACTTGAGCGACTAGCAAGCGATTTTTCCCCGGCCGATATTTTTTTTTTTGGGCAATTTGACGAAAGTCGCGGCATTTGTGGCACACCCAGCGCCTGGCAGCCACCTGCCAATTTTTAGAACACTATATTTATTATTAGTATATTTAAAAATTTATTACTTAATAACTAGATTATATTTAAAAATATTAAAAATCAGATATTATGCATTATTTCTGAGGCTGATTAAGCGGTAGCACCAACCTAGCAATTTTTTTAAAACGCCGAGTTTTCTACTAAATGAGCAAAAAGAAGATAGACATCAAAAAGGCAAGGCCAACATTTTCTTATTCAATTAAAAGAGTTAACATAGGGAGAGCTCATTGATCAAAAAAAAATATACTCCTTCGTCTTTAAATTATTGTCCTAATTGATCCGGTAAATGATTTAAGAAAAAATAATTGACTTGATTATTTATATTGGTTTAATGTGTGGTTTCCTTAAAAATTCACATGTATGTAGTACATAATTAAAGTATGATGAAAAAGTAAGGATAAATTAGTAAAATGATGTTCTAAGAAGATAAGTTTTAAACTTAACAATTATTTTGAAACGGATGAAAAAAAAAGGACGATAATTTAAGGATGAAAAGAATATTTAATATACAACAAAATGCAAAGATATATTATATGATGCGGTCAAAATTGAATACTAGTAGGTGCATTAGATAAAGTAATAAGTGTAAGATTGGGATTATCGAATCCAAGGGACTTGGAACAATTATCAAAATCAATTATCTATTTCTTTAATTTAGATGCACGATTATCTTTAGATGTGATTTGCAACTAAATCAACTAACAAAAGCAGATAAAACGACCACATAATTTAAAGATATCAATGAGAGAGAACGCTAGAGATAAGTTTACCAATTTACTTCCAAATACTCCCTCTGTTTTTAAATTATTGTCTTATTAGACTTGTTATATTGTTTAAGAAAAAAATAATTGACTGTATTATAATATATTGACGAAATGTGTGGTTTCTTTTAATGCCCCTTGTGGATGTGACCATAATTAAAATATGTAGAAAAAGTAATGTGATAAAAGTGTTTTCCTAAAAAAAAGTTTTAAAAGAAGACAATTATTTTAAAACGAACGAAAAAGAAAAGGAGAACGATAATTTAAAAACAAAGGGAGTAATAAATTTACGATTTCGGGTTTTAACTGATTATCTATGTGCGGCAATGGAAATCTCCTTAATTAATCAATATTCTCTCTCGAGCAATACCCAATCATATTATTTTCTAGCAACTTACATATCTCTAGGTAGATTTAGGTAGAAAACAACGCATTAAAGTTTGTAAAATCTAGTTAGCCTTCAATATGGTGGTCTAAGACTAATTGCATGTATCAATTACTATCTCTAGCATGAATTCAGATCCACAATGTAAATTTCTATGGTTCATTGCATGAAATCTTTTCTCGGTCTCATCCAAGTGATTTAAAACAATTAAAAGGTGACCAATCTTTCAAAGCATTAAGAACAAGAAAATACAATCGCACAATTACAAGTAAAATTTAAACCCTAGTCAAATCAATATCAAATATCCATGAATTGGCTACCCTTAACCCTAGGCATATGAATTTAGTTCATAATTAAATAAACAAAATCCATAGCATTCAAAAGATATGTAGTAAGCATTGTGACTCAATTAGGGCTTTACGATCCATGCATGTTCAAAGACCACATTGCTAAGACAATTAGTTTAACACTTAACAGCTTCAGAAAACTAGCTAGACATGTTCCTAAGTCTTTGGAGTGAATCTAGTTTGAACTAGGAAGAAAGAGCGTTTGTTGGCCTATGATAACACACAATTGATGGTTCCAAGGGTTGGTAGAAATATTCTCTTGTTGTGAGGAATTTTCCACGGAAACATCATCTTCTATTATTCTTGCATCTATTTTTTCTCTACTTAATTGTCATTGTGAAATGACATAAAATATTCGTAAGGCTGTCTTACCCAAATTTTTATCAAATATATCAATCCATCCAGATTAACATGCCACCAAACAAACCCAACCCCAGTTTATCCTTCTTTGAGCAAAGACTAGTAATCAGATGAGAAAACAAGTTTTGAATATTGTATCCAAAAATTCTCCCCCATGAGAATGTGAGAGGAAAATCACGACGACTCGGCGAATAAGTAGGCTAGGAGGACTCATGCTGTACTCCAGAGAGGATGAAACCCCACGCGGTTCTTTGGGACGATCCGTATGTCCAAATCTCTTAGCCATTAAAATTTAAACCCGTGAGGGCAAGTTTTGAATATTGTGTTTATGCCAGGGTGTGATAGTTGAGGATTATATTTTTACTCCATTTGTCTTCTATTTAAAGAGAAGGGGTAGAGAGCAAATTTACTACTTTATTTTGAAATGTTACATAATGAGTTTAAGTTTAAGAAATATGTTTATAAATCTACCTGGTCTTTCAATTTGTCTTTACCATGTCACATATTTTAGGTATGCTATTTAAGGTATGCTGTCGTTAGAGATACGATTTAGTTCAGAAAATCGAAACCGTCCCTAGCAAGGTTCGGTTTCGGTTTCTACTTTTGGAGACCGTGAACAACGCAGTTCCAAATCGTGAACCACCAGTTTTTCAGAATATATGAAATCAAGGGATGAGATTACATGGTTGTTGGCAGATGGAAGGTTAGGATTGCAAGGCCGTTACCTTTTTTGGCCGAATTTTTTTTTATACACATTTTCACACCTATAAATACTTCCTTGCTTCACATATTTTCCTCCACCATAATCTAACTTGCACTGTATACACAAGTCCTCATTACAGATATTGTTTGTAAATCGGTGTTGGGATCTATAATTGGCCGGGTTTATTTAGAGATCTAGAGTCTAGCACTTGCAATTGATAGATATAGTTAAACACTTGATTCCAAAAAAAAAAAAACATTGTTTTGGCTACACCAAATTGGAATCAAAGCATATAATTCCAATTATGTTGTTTGAATGCCAAAATGAAGAATAGAATTGGAATTGAATTATAATTCTATTCGGCCCAATTCCATAAAATCAAGGGGGAATTTCAAGTTGTTACAATTTTGAAAAATGTTTTCATATAGGACCATCAATTTTTTAGACATTTCATGTAACTACAAATTGCTTGCCAAATGACAAAAATGTCATTAATGAAGACAAAAGCGATCCGACATTTTGGAGGACCAAATCAATCCAGAAACTCTGATGCCAAGCACTGGCATCAGGATGCATTTGACAGTATTATGCAGGACCAAAATCAATCCAGAAACTCTGATGCTAAGCCCTGGCATCAGGATGCATTTGACAGCATTATGCAGTACCAAAATCAATCTGGAAACTCTGATGTCAAGCCCTGGCATCAGGATGCATTTGACAGTATTATACAGGACCAAATCAATCCAGAAACTCTGATGCCAAGCCCTGACATCAGGATGCATTTGACAGTATTATGCAGGAGCAAATCAATCCAGAAACTTTGATGCCAAGCCCTGGCATCAGGATGTATTGGCGGCATTATGCGCCAAAATCAATCGAAAACTCGATGCCAAGCCTCGGCATCGGGATGCATTGACAACATTATGCGGACCAAATTAATCGAAACTTCGATGCCAAGCCACAGCATCGGGATGCGAAACGGTATTATGCGGGACCAAAATCAATCGAAACTACGATGCCAAGCTCGGCATCGGGATGCATTAGCGACATTATGCGAGGACCAAATCAATCGAAACTTCGATGCCAAGCCACGGAATCGGGATGCATTTGACAAATTATGCGATACCAAAATCAATCCGAAACTCGATGCCAAGCCACGACATCGGGATGCATTTTTGACATATTATGCGGGACCAAATTAATCGGAAACTCGATGCCAAGCTTGGCATCGGGATGCATTATTATGTAGGACCAAAATCAATCCGAAACTTCGATGCCAAGTCCTGGCATCAGGATGTATTTGACAACATTATGAAGTACCAAAATCAATCCAGAAACTATGAGGCCAAGCCCTGGCATCAGGATGCATTTGACAGTATTTTGGAGAACCAAAATCAATCGAAAACTTCGATGCCAAGCCACGGCATCGGGATGCATTTAATGGATATTATGCGGTACCAAATTAATCAGAAAATCGTGCAATGGGATGCGACATATTTTGGAGGACAAATCCCGAAACTTTGATGCCAAGCCACGGCATCGGGATGCATTGACATCATTATGCGACCAAATCAATCGAGAAACTATGATGCCAAGCCACGGCATCGGGATGCGACAACGGTATTATGCGGGACCAAATTAATCTAGAAACTTCGATGCCAAGCCACGGCATCGAGGATGCATTAACCTTGATATTATGCGAGGACCAAATTAATCCGAAAACTACGATGCCAAGCCACAGCATCGGGATGCATTGACAACATTATGGAGGACCAAATCAATCCGAGAAACTCGATGCCAAGCTCGACATCGGGATGCATTTGACGACATTATGCGGTACCAAAATCAATCGAAACTCGATGCCAAGCCACGGCATCGGGATGCGACAACGGACATTATGCGGGACCAAAATCAATCGAAACTTCGATGCCAAGCCACGGCATCGGGATGCATTAACGACATTATGCGATACCAAAATCAATCGAAACTCTAATGCCAAGCCACGGCATCGAGGATGCATTGTGATGTGTGACCTAAATTAATCTAGAAACTTTGATGCCAAGCCACGGCATCGGGATGCATTGCGGTATTTTGGAGGACCAAAATCAATCGAAAACTCGATGCCAAGCCACGGCATCAGGATGCATTTGACAACATTATGCAGTACCAAAATCAATCCAGAAACTCTGATGCCAAGCCCTAGCATCAAGATGCATTTGACAGTATTATGCATGACCAAATTAATCCAGAAACTCTGATGCCAAGCCCTGGCATTAGGATGCATTCCACCGGTATTTGCATGGAGGACCAAAATCAATCGAAAGCTTCGATGCCAAGCCACGGACATCGGGGATGCATTTAATGACATTATGCGGTACCAAAATCAATCCGAAACTTTGATGCCAAGCCACGGCATCGGGATGCGTTAATGACATTATGCGGGACCAAAATTAATCCAGAAACTCGATGTCCAAGCCACGACATCGGGATACATTGACAACATTATGCGGTACCAAATTAATCCGAAAACTCGATGCCAAGCCGGCATCGGGATGGATTGCGGCATTATACATGACCAAAATGAATCCAAAAACTCTGATGCCAAGCCCTGACATCATGATGGATTTCAGTATTTCACAGTATTTTGGAGGACGAAAATGAATTCAAAAATTCTGATGCCAAGCCCTGGCATCAGCATGGATTTCACATCATTTTGCAGAACCAAATTAATTCAACATTTTATGATTACAAAACAAAATACGGTAACACAAACATGGAATAAACATAAAATTTAATTATCACATTTTCAAACAAATTTGTCATTGTTTTTTGTTGTCCCCTTTCAAAATAAATGTTTCAGCCATCTTTAACCTATATTTAATAGCATCAATACTACTAGGAATCATTTGTCCTCTTAGCAAACATTCAATTAAAGAACATACAAGAACACCACAATCTTCAGTGTTAGGATTTTGTTGTGGTGATTTTTCATATCTTCCAACGGCCGCATTTGAATTTAGGCTTGTTCGAGATCCTTGTATTGTCAGGAAAGAAATTCACAAGTTTTTTCATTACGTTCAACATAATTTACCTCTGAGAAAATAACCAATAAAACTTAATCTAAAGACATTACTTAAAAGACAATACTAATAAAACAAAATACATTACTAATAAAACTTACAAGAATTCTAGCCTCTTCAAATGCCAATCATTATTGGTACGTTGAGTGTATGCATGAGTTGTATAATGTCCATCTCATGTCACCTTCGAGAAAATACAAGTAGAGTCAATGGTCGGAGATACGACTTTATTTTACCTTGCCGATTTGTGTTTATAGGAAAAATAAGAATCTCATACCCCATTGCTTCTTTAAGTCTATTATCAATTGCTTGAACGACAAGTCAGAAAAACCAATCATTAATCTTAATATTTGCG
This sequence comes from Codonopsis lanceolata, assembly GCA_013146195.2. Classification (NCBI taxonomy): domain Eukaryota; kingdom Viridiplantae; phylum Streptophyta; class Magnoliopsida; order Asterales; family Campanulaceae; genus Codonopsis; species Codonopsis lanceolata. The sequence goes on from CM028378.1 coordinate 104,126,248, forward strand.
GCATACACCTAACAACAAAAATTAAGAAAATAAGCCATATTTTAATTTTTAAACACATAATCCATTTCTCTACCCAATAGCAAGGATCAAAAAATGCTGTCAGATTCGATATAACCAAATTCTTTGGAGATGATTTGTTCACACATTATGTATCATGCTTCTATGTGTCAGTACTAAAGAAAAATATTAATTTGATATTATACATAAGTAAAAAAGATTAACAAGAATGGTAAACAAGTAATGTATGCATTTTTCTTCCACCTTATCAAATAAGATTTGTACAATGTCTTGCATCAAAATCAACCGGTTTGATCTCTCCACCAAGAATAATTTTGTTCTCAAGCATAAGACAAATTTTATCAAAAAAAACAATTGAAAATAATCTTAAAGTAATATAAAATATCTTTTGTGAGTTACATTTACTTACGCAATTTGTCTTGATGTAGAATAGATTACGCTAAGTAGCTCTTTTGCTTCCATTGAAAGAATCTTTAAAATTTGGAATCCTTTGTTTCAATTTACGTCACTTTTAATTTTTTTTCTTCTTTCAAATGTTTTTGTCACATGAGGATCCAACACGCTTCTTCTTCACGATCAACACGACAATGTACTCTTTTAGCAAGTGTAGAGCCTTCTTCAAATGAGAAGGATCTTCATGACAAGGCGAAACAAACAAAATCATCCATGTTGTTGATGTCTTTCAAGCGAAATTAATATTCTCTGTGTGCTTGCCTTCAAATCAATAGCCTTGTTCATTGAAATTTCTTCTTCCAACTCTATTACCTTCTTCTTCAACATTGAATTTTACGTTTGAACTTCAGAAGCTTCACATGAAGTTCGGATGTTGGTGACAACTCGAAAGATAATGTTGGAGTAACTTTTGACTTTGCAAAAACTTCTACGATCTTTTAGTCTATCTATATCAATATCTTTCAATTGAATAATATGATCTTTTTCGGCAATAGTCTCTTTGAGGCCATCAATTGTTGACAAAGAACATTCATCTCAATATCATTTGATTGCATTATATGGTCCTTATCGAGATAAAAAATCTTTTTTGAGGCCATCAATGTAGAAGAATCTCATTCATCTCGGACTTCAACTTATTAATTTCATTTTCTTTATCTTTCCTAAGATTGCTTTCTATTGTCGCGGATCATCGAGAAACCTACAAAAATCATGAAAAAATCAATTTATGTTGCCAACCTAGGAATAATCAAGATTGTTTAAGCTATTATTATGACTATCCCCAAAAAGCGAGACATCGAAAATTCTATCAATATATACAGTTTTTTCAAATCGAAAAACCCTCATCCAAAAAGGCAAGCATGGAATGTTAACACATGTCAGAAAAAAAAAATCCAATAATGTTAATCCAATACTAGGCATCAGAACTTTTAACACAGTTTTCAGGAAAAAATCAATAATGTTGATGCCAAGGACAGGCATCGGATTCGATGCCAAACCCCTCAGTTCTTTGGTTTGTTTAAGCTATAATAATGAAAAAAAAGCCAGGTATCGGGGAATTTGTTAACAAAAAAGCGACATCAAAATTGTTTAAGCTATTATTATGAATATCCATAAAGCGGACATCGAGAAAATTGAATAGGATAAGAGGGGTGACTAACTTGTAAATGAATATTTGAAAAAATGTTCTTACTTCTATTGGAAAATCAAGCATTGAAGTTGTAAAAAACATTATCATCACATAATGTTGTTCTTCTTCACTACAAAACTCTTCGTTAGCCGTTATGATCTAGTTGAAAATATAAAACAAAAATATTTAGACAAGATATGTTCCATGGCGAAGAAAAATTGAAGTTCATTATAATAATATAAACTTACAAT
>CM028378.1:104128195-104194863 GCA_013146195.2 Codonopsis lanceolata
TGGAATAATAAGTAAAAGGAATGAGATGCCCTGCATATTAATATAGTTGTTGAAATTTTTGATGTTTGGGGTATTGACTTTATGGGTCCTTTTCCGATTTCTAATGGTTGTGAATATATTTTAGTTGTTGTTGATTATGTGTCCAAATGGATAGAAGCCATTGCTACCCGAAATAATGATGGCCAAACTGTTGTCAAGTTTTTGGAGGATATATTTGCTCGGTATGGAGTACCGAAGGCTGTAATTAGTGATCAAGGAACACACTTCACTAATAGATTGTTGAATTCAAGCCTTAGAAAATACGATATAATTCACAAGTTAGCTACAACATATCATCCTCAGACTTCTGGCTAAGTAGAAGTTAGTAATGAGCGAGATAAAAGCGATCTTGAAAAGACATTAGACCAAATCGTAAGGATTGGGAACCAAAACTTAAAGATGCTCTTTAGGCATATCAAACTGTATATAAAACCCCAATAGGTATGAGTCCATATCGGATGGTGTATGGCAAAGCTTGTCATTTTCCAGTAGAGATTGAACACAAGGCCCATTGGGCCATTAAAGCTCTTAACCTTGACTTAACTTTGGCTGGTGAAGAAAGAATTCTTCAGTTAAATGAATTATAAGAGCATATGTTAAATTCGTATGAAAATGCAAAAACCTATAAAGAAAAGACCAAGAAATACCATGATATGAGACTGGCTAACAAGATGTTACGTCCATGATTAGAGGTACTCCTTTTTAATTCTAGACTCAGATTATTTCCAAAAAAATTAAAATCAAAATGGTCTGGTCCATTCATTATAGTTCGAATTTATCTGCATGGTGCTATCGATATCAAGAACCAAAGACCAATGAGATATTTAAAGTCAATGGTCACCGACTAAAATCATACCTTGAAACCATGTCGGGTTGAGAGAACTATAGAACTCATTCGCCGTCTCCGACAATCTGAACCCCGACGAGAATAGGTTTGTAGTTGGGTCGAGCCAAAGACGTTAAACAAGTGCGCTAGATGGGAGGCAACCCACTTTGATGAAATTTTATTTGCTTTCGTAGTGTAATTTAAATATGTTGTTCTCCGTCTTATTTAATTATGGAGATTTAATTTAAATGTTTTCCAGTATTGGTATTATTCAAGTTTGGGGGAGAAAAGCATCTTGCGTTGTATTTATGTTTCTAATATTTTAGTTTAGAAGTTTGTGTAGAATTTTCAGAGTGCAAGAAAGAAACAGACTTAACGGAACGTAACGGAAGGACTAAAACGAAAACTGTCGAAAATCTGAGAAGTAGCTCCCAAGGCACATAATATGTGGACCTTGCAGACGCAAGGCCTAAAACACCTTGCGGCCGCAAGGCCCTATTAATGACAAAACGTGTGATAGCTTCCGGGTGCATTCCCAAAAGATCCTTGCCCCCGCAAGCCTACATCAGCTTCCGCACCCCTTTGACTGGGTACCTTGCGGACACAAGGCATAAACACCTTGCGGCCACAAGGCCCTCTTTATAAGCAGGACCGAGGCAGCAATAGCAGATCACATATTCAAACTTCTCCTCTACATATAATTCGGCAATCTCTCTTTCTCTCTCAAAAATTCCGGCGAAACGTCTCTAATTTCGGCCAAAATTCAAGTCCAAGCTTCCTCTCTTCAAGCTCCCTTATCTTCATTCTCCATCTTACACCATTCATGACTTAAAGAAGAGGAAGACACCATTGTTGCCGATGTGAAGCTTCAGAATTCCGGCCAACCAACCGTCGCAATTAAAGCACCGCAATACACGTATCTTCTATCCCCTCTCTATTAGATTTTGATTCGTCAAAATTTTCAATGTTAAGGTGTTAGATTTAAATTGTTATTTTCTACGTGCTTGCTTTAGTTGTTTTAGTTAGGTTGGTTAAATTTTAATTTTTAAAGAGAGTAGATTTTATTTATTTATTGTGCTTATAATTAATGGCCCCTAAGCATAGAAACACCGGCCCGTCCTCGTCCCACTCCGAAGAGGAAGATCAACACTATGACCCCACTAGATTCATATCCTTCGAGGCATCAGAGAGCTACACTAGGAAGCTCTCCAAAAGCACAATCCCTAAGAGGGGATTTAAGGCTAAGGATTTAATTTGCTCTCCCTGCCCACTTCAAACGTCGAATGTGGGGCAACCTTTGCGCGACTCCTGGTGTGGCCCCTAGTCCGTGAATTCTACGCTAACGGGCGTATTTCCATTTCTGGCGAGGTAGTTGACCGTACAGCTGTAAGGGGTAGGGATGTCAATTTTTCACCCCAAAGCATTACCATTACTTTGGTACCCCTAATTTTGCGAGTGGTACTGACCTAGTACAATATCCACATCGCCGACCATGTCCCTCTCCCGGTGTTAAATGCGGAAATCGCAACACTTGACGTGGTTTGGACCTACCATCAAGGTCCACCATTTGGCCCCCGTACCATGGACGAGGCCCATCTCACAAACACGGCCAAAGCCGTGTTCAAATTTATCTGTTCACGTCTTATGCTTTCCAGCCACCAGCACACGGTGTCTTGGCATAAGGCCGTCTTGATCTACACCATTTTGACCGGTAGGTCTATCGATGTTAGGCGTCTGATCAACGCCCAAATTCAGACCCTTATTAGAGGTACGACAAACTCGGGATTCGTGTTCCCGAGTTTGATTACCGGACTGTGTAGTGGGGCTGGAGTTGTTTGGACTCCAGATACGGAGAGACTTGAGCAGTCCCCTAACATCACTAGGGCGCTTCTGTTTGCGCACCCTCGCCAGCCACGTGAGGACCTTCTAGAGGAGGAGGATCCCTTGGAGGAGATCTCCAATAAGAAGGAGGAACTCATGCTGCAAAATGAGATGATGAGTCAGCAGTTGGCACAAATGCGCACCGACCAGACTCAATTTTTTGGTTGGGTCAACCAGGTGGGGCACAATGTCTCCACATATTATGGGATGCCACCTAGCACGATCCCCGAGTTTCATCCTCCTTCGTTATTTCCTCCCGACTCACCATGAGTCGAAGCCCAAGTTTCTTCCTCTTTCGTTAGGCAGACCAGCTATGTCCTTTTGATATTTCTCCTCCATCAACCCTCTCATAGGATAATCCTCAATTTTGAGGACAAAATAAAATTTAAGTTTTTTTCGGGGGTGGGGGGGAATTCTAAGCCCAAGGCCTTTGCAGGTCCCAGCCTAAGGAAGAGTGGAGTTGGGCTACATTTTTAGGGTGAGGGAAAAATTTTTGTCCCTCTATCGTCTCTCCTCCTCACTCTATTTTCTGGATTTTTTTTAGGAGATGTTGTCCTGACCAGAATACTATAATATTTGGTTCCCTCAGGGACCCATCAAAAAAGTCATCGTCATCGCCCATCTCCAATTTCTTTTTATAAAAAATTTCAAAAATTTCAAAAATAAAAATGTTTTAATTCAAAATTTTCATCCTCGAGTCCTAGTGTGGTCATTCCAGTCGATGAAGAATTAATGCAATGAACCACATAACTTTTCCATAGATCATTCTGGAATTTACTTGATTCTGCAAAATTCTTGATTTTCTCCAAATCTCTATGCACTTACACCAGTCATGATTATGGATTGATTTGAACATTTTTATAAAGTTTATAGCACACATTTCATTTTAGAAACAAGATATGCACAAGAATATGATGAATAGCCACCTTAACACGATTGTTGCATTTAATTGTAACTTAGGGTCATTTGCATGATAAGTTAGATCCCTTGGATTTTTCTTGCTAATATATCTCAAGCACACTTTCGAACCGTGTTTGCATGTTAGTCTCGATTGTCCCTACCATCTGTTCTAGCGAATTCTTATGTGAAATCCAGTGATGCTAAATCTTCAATTCCATAACTTTCATAATGGATATGATATTTTATGTGTTTTACTTTCTTAAAAACTGCATGAGTATTTTGGCATTAAGATATGATATAGGCCATCTTTGGATCGTTTGAGCCTAAATATTTCCCGACCTTTACTAAAAATATCCCTAGTGTCCCCTTTAAGCTGTATTAAAAAGAATGGAGTGTGCTAAGCACACATTGAACCCCCATTCGACTTCGTTTCTTTAACCCGCATTGACTTAACCCTAATGCCTATACATTTTAGCCTACCCTTTGAGAGAGTAGGATGTGGGTGGGAAATTAATTTTAAGGGACCAATTTTCAGTTAGAAAAACTTTCCAAGACTTCTTCTTCCCCGTCGATGTAAAAAAAAAAGAAAGAAATCGACGAAAAAAATGAAACGGAAGAAAAAAAGTGCAAGAAGATTCAAATGAAAGCATAGCTTTCAAGAGAAAAATATGATAGAAAAGTTCTTCTAAAAATAGAATACTAAATAATTTTAGCTTGATATATTGTACAAAACAAGTTTGGGGAAAAAGTCCCCACTTGTGGTCTTTTCAGGTCCTAGCCTAATTGAGAAGAACTTCTTTTTGCTTGGAAGTATTAGGGGTAAAGGGTAGTCTTGCTCTCTCAATTTGAATTCTATTCCCTTTCCATCATATCCCCCTACACCAAGACCTTACATTACAAACTATTAAAGACCTATTGATCTTCTTGCCAATGCTTGTGTTTGTTGATTTGATGGTAATGCATGTAAATTGATCCCCTCTTCATACATTCATATTATTCGCAAGCTCAATGTGTTAGCATAATCTTAGCTATTGCAAGTAATTGAGGCAGAGCATTGTATGTCATACATAGGAAGTGCATGGGATAGATGTATAAGTTTTTGAAATCCTTGGTGATCTCTCTTTCTATAATAGACCGGGTTTGGATGGTAGATCTCATACTCTATGTTGCATTGGTTTTATTCAAAAAAATTTGTTTTAGTTAAGATATTCTCCATGACTGGTTATCACACACACGGGAGAAATTAAGACCAATAGCAACTTGAGTATAAGCCAGATTGTTCAATGATTTAGTCTGCACATATGTGGTGAGCATCTGACTAAGATTACTTTGATATGTCATGCTCTTATGACTTGAGGTTGAAACCAAAAAGATTTTCGTTTTTTATTTTATTTTTTAGAGTAATTTTTACTTGCTTTTGTATTTATTAGTTTTTGTATTTATGTGCATAGTCGAGTCACTCGTTAGAGTCTCCTTGAGTTTGTGGGTTTCTAGAGGAGTGTAAATAGTGTCACCCTCCAAAAAGATTTTCTTAATTTTTGTATTTTTAATTTTGTATTTATAAGTATTGTTTACTCGTGGACGAGCAAAGTTTAAGTTTGGGGGTATTTGATAGACGTATTTTATACGTCTTTATCGAGTACTTTTATGACTTAGAATGAGCAATTCCACGAGGCTTTTGGCTACTGATATGTGTTTTTGAGCTATATTATGAGTTTCGGGGTTTTAGGTGAACTTATGGGATTTATGAAGCTTTTAGTGAAGATTTCAAGGAAGGATGCAAAGTGCAACATTGGGAAAGACGCAAAAAGAACAAACTGGTCACCTTGCGGCCGCAAGGCTAAAAGACCTTGCCTTCGCAAGGTAGACAGAAAGAAGAATATCCCGTCCAAGACCCTTGCGGATGCAAGGTAAAATCCCAATGCGGTTGCAAGGTCCCCAGAAACCGACTTACGGGGTTTTTCCACCTGGATTGAACTTCCTATTCCCCTACAACACCATGGTATAAATAAATGACGGTAGCTAAAGCCAAAGGACGTCCAAAAAGTGTTAGGAAACGACTCTAGCATAGATTTTAGTTTGTATTGCGTAGTTTAGTCATTGTAATTACAGTTTTGAAGATCGATTCATGTATTCCTTCATCTCATTGTTCAGTTCATCTTCAAGGATGAACTAACCGTCCATTAATATAGGAATTGGGAGGTGACTTGTATCGAATCTATTGCTTAATATATATTTTTATTCATTCAAATCTTGTTGATCATGGTGTTTATCAACCCCTTTATTGTCTAGCTTTGACCAAATGAATGGAATCGCAAGTAATAAAGGCCTAGAGGTACGGATACCTGCACGGCCATATGCATATGTCGTACACTGGCTCACCATCATAATAAATTGAACCTATCGATGCACGAGAGTGATAAGTTAGGGTCAGGTTCATATATATGACCTAAGTGACAGATAGAATCCATATGTTCTTGTGCTTAGGATATAGAATGGATGAATTATTTGGGATGGAGACTAAACTATAATTTGAAAGGCTATATCTATCATTTGTGAACGAACCCAAGTTATTGAATGATACTTTATCTAAATAAGCAATAGAGTAGATCAAGTGAAACCCTAATCCTAGATTTCCCTCCTCCATCAGATCTTTACAAATGTGAGTGCTGCCTAGTTTAATTAGATTTACTATTTTAGTTGAATAATTACTTTAAATAAAATAAATAAAAACCCCCCTTAGTTTAAATTGCTACTGATATTCTTGCCATCAGTATTATTCTCGTCTCTGTGGTTTGACCCTTGCTTCCCAAGCTTTTCTACAATAGTCTTGTGCATTGCAAGGAATTATTTAAAATAAGACACGATGAACTTGATAACAAAATATCATGGTTTTTGGCAAAGAAAGTAAGGAGGGGTTTCAAAAACCGAGCCCATGGGACGAGATAACACGGCGATCAAGCAGCAAGATCTGATAGAACTTAGAGAAATCGGCGCGACGCCAAAGTGAAACAAATAGTCCAACCTTATAAGTGAGGTTTCCAACCTTTGGTATCCTAGACAGAAATTGGTAGACATCCAATCTAGCATCAAAAGGAAGATAGGGGCAAAGTGTATCCGAAACCATCTACCCGGCTCGTAGAAATCATGGGGGACCATGTAGTAGTGTATCAAATTTGCGACAGGTGATTGTGACTGGTTCAGAGCATATTGTTTAAGTTTTTGGGGATGGATTGGTCTTGAGGTTTTTGATTGGCCTCTGGTTACAAGGTCTCTTTATGGAATTGGTTTCTTTATAAAAGGCAATCAATAATTTGATCGTTGGTTTGGCTTTTTAGATTGTGGGTTCTAGATGGACAATTGGTTTTTGGCTTTGGGTATGGTGGGTCTTTTTTCTTTGGTTTAAGGTATGGCTTAGGCTTTTGGGTATGGCTGGTCTTTTGGTTTTGACTTTGGGTATAGTGGGCATTTTTTTTCTTTGATCCACATCTGAAAAAGTGTATATGTGTTGATTTTTCGAGAAGCCCAAATTAGTTTGTCTAAGGGAGAGATGGACAAATGGACTTGCTCCAGAGAGATTTTTTTTTCTTTCTCTTTTTTTCTTCTTTTTTTTTTCTTTTGGAGCATTATAATAGCAGTTGAAGAATGTTTCTCTCCTTTTGGGGCAAAGAATAATTACTCTTGGTGGATATAAAAAGGCGAAACAACCCCGGTTTAGGGAAGCTGGATCATGGGGATAGTTGTTTGGCTGGTGATATTGAAAGTTCTTAGTTTCGGTAGGGGTTTTGGCATATGATGCATTTAAAAGGGTTTCAGGTTTTTGGAGGGGTTTTGGTGTTATGGTAGGAAGCCCCAGTATGCTACTAACAGCTCGATTGCAATTGGGTCGAAGGTGATTTTGGTCAAGACGTCTTGCCTGCTTTGGATTTCATGTGTTCATAATAGTTTGCGGGTCCATATCTTCTAGATGACTCATCATCAACTCGTGTAGGTTTAGGTGTTTTTAAGTGAGCTAATTTATCATCCTTGAAAAGAAAACCTATCAAGGGATACTCGGAAATAGGTGATCTGAATCGAAAAGAAAAAGATATGAGAAAGAAAAATCTACGAAAACTGACGCTAAGTTGAAAAAAGTTGCTTCCTGAAGATTTTATTTGGCAAAAGGAGGTTCAAAGGAGGTGTATACAAAAGGGTATTCTGAGATTCTATGAGCTTCAAAAGGTTTTCACTTGTCCTTCCCTGAGTGACCAACAACTTCTTGTACTGACATTCTATCCTATCCAAGTTCTTTCTCAATGTTGTTCCTTGGGCGATGCTTGATCACTTTTTATCATAATCAATCATGTTAACTTACTCATTGTATGGCAATGGGTGCAGCTTCTCAATGATTTTATCATCGATAAGGTCTTGGATAGCATTCCTGAGTGAGAAGCATTTATCGGTGATATGACCACTTAATTGGTGGTACTCACAATACTTGTTGTGGCTCCATTTGGCGGTAATGGGTTTGGAGGTTTGTAGTTCTCAAGAGGCTTAAGGACTTCTTATACTATTAACCCTTGTAGTATCAGTGACATTGGAGCATGTATTTTATCATAATGTCACTTGTTGTAAGGACCTTTTGTATGCCTTGCTGGTATTGATGTCCTTTCTAACAAAATTTATAGATTCATCTGCTCCATAAGACCAAGGTAAATTATTGTACTTACCAGTTGGAATTCTTTCAACAACGTTGATTTCTTCCGTAGATGCTTCCTCCGATTCAGAGTAGCAAAATGAACTTGGAGGTGTATCAATTTCTAGGAACCCTGTACGTACTTCTTCATCAATACGATTTCCTATTTCAACAATGACATTGAAATAACCGGCTGATTTAGATGGATCATGTCTATCCAGTGTTTGGATTATTTTCCTCTTCCACCTAGCTGCAAAATCTGTACAGGTTTCTTTTTCCTTTCGGGTACATGCCTCAAGTTCCCTTTTATTCTTAGAGCTAATATTATCTTTGTATCTCTTTTGGAATTCCTCAGCTATTTGATCCCAAGTACTTAATGTGCTACTGTCTGTTAACATAAGCCATTGCTTTGCTGCCCCCACTAAAGTTAGATGGAAATTGGAAGCCATAGCCTCGAAGCTAGCTCCCCTTAACTGCATAGCGGCAGGGTAAGGTTTTAAGTGGGAGGTAGGGCATCCAGTCCCATCAAACTTCTCTATGTCAGGCATCTTAAATTTCAAAGGCAACATAGCTGAGGTAGTAGCGTTAATGACTTTGTAAAAATTCTCCTTTGTTTAGAACCTTGACCATCATTTCTTTGAGGTTCTCAACATATGTTTCCACTTTTGTGAGGGGTGGAGCCAGAGCATGGTATATATTTGCAGGATTTGCTGCAACGGGTTTATTCCTGGGACTTGTTGAGGCATTTGGTAAGGATTTTGAGGAGGTGGGATATTTGCGATGCATTAAGTGGTAGGTTTTCACGTCCATATTGAGCGATGACCAAATTCGTATGATGGTGGTAAGAAAAGGTTAAGTTATGGTAATAAGCAAATTCTGGTTGAGGGTTGGGGTTTAGAGGAGCATAGTTGATGCTTTATGAGGAAAAGTGACTCATTTCACATGTGATGTGGGTCTAGCCATTGTTACATGGATGAGAAGGATAATTTTTGTGGGGACGAATGTGATGCTATCTTTTGCTTTCCAAACCCGGGCCAGGTTTATGAGGAAAAGGGTTGAAGGTATCAAAGGGAATGTTCCAGGATTTTTGGTTCAAGTACAGTGTGTCTTTATTATTTTATTATTATTCATTTTCCCTAAGATTGATCGAACAAGCACATGCTTTGTTTTGACTGTCTCGGGACTTTTCTTGGAATAATGGATTATTTCTCCAGAGAATAGAACCTTCGTATTCCACCTGACTTTCGACTTCCCAAGATTGGACAGATCTTAGGCAAAGGGTCTATACTCTTTCTGGGATCCACCATAAAAATTGTCTAGGAAAAATACCATAAAAATTATTGGTCAGCCCCTATGCATATATCTTTATTCATTTATATATATTTTTGCAACAGGGATTGGCCACCAATTTCGAGGTATAAAAATCGATCGGTCCATGAAGTGTCCTAAAAATCTATATGTTTTTAACATTGGCTGATGTAGGGCTAGGCTGGCTTCACCCCGTTGGCCCCTCAGTAAGGGGTGCAGGATGTGATAATTTCGGCCTAAGTTCTCCGTAGCCTTTCTTTCAAGATCATGGATACCCGGGCGTATTTATCGGGTTGAAGGGTGACAGTCGGAATATCTCTACATGAGTGATCATGCGTGAGTTATCTAAAAGCAGTAAAGTCTTTTTTTTTTCCAGATATAAAGCAGTAATAATGAAATAAATTATGGCCTGTCTTTTTGTTCATTTGTTGATTTTCTCGGCTCATTAGTTTGAATCCCCGAAAGGACGGCGCGAGCAACGTGACGGCCATTCAAATAAATAAATAGAAAGAAAAGTAGGAAACTATATGTTCTTATTAATTACATTTGGTCCTAATCCCCAAAATAAAAATAACAGAATAAAAGAATATTTACATATTGGCCAGAAGTAATATAATAGCAGAATAAAGCAAAATAAATAAAATGCCTCGGCTTTCTTTCTTTTTCTTTTTTATCTTTTCAGGTTGCACTGGAAACCAAAATGAAGCTGCTGCAAGATTTCACGGTTATGCACACATATATACACAAATATATAAAAATGTAATATTTAAAATGTTAAATAAATATACCGAGCATGTTTAGCCAAAAACCCAAAAAAAATAACTTTTTTATATACATAAAAAAAAACTTAGTCTAGCCCTCCATTTTTATTTTATTAAAAATAAAAACAATATCCCCAACAGAGTCGCCACTGTGAGTGCCCAGTTTTTAACTGGTTATGCGCCACTGAAAGGCGGGGTTGTTTCAAAACTTCGAAGGGCGTGGAATACGTCCGGCCTCAATTGTAGACTCAAAATATGTATAACAGAGTCGTCATCTTTATTTTAAGGAGAAACAAAGAAAAACAAAAAATAACCAGATTTGTAAAAGGGTTCGAGGCTAAGTTACGAGTTGAGAATGAGTTAGGCACCCAACTTGCCCTTTCGGTCTCAAAATAGGTTTTTTTTTGCTAAATATGTTCTTTTATAAATTTAACAATTTAAATAAAACATATATATATATATATATATATATATATATATATATATATATATATATATATATATATATATATATATATATATGTGTGTGTGTGTGTGTGTGTATAATATAAGAAATAACAAAACTTATAGCAGCCTCATTTTAGAGTTGCAAATATATTTTATAAAATTTTGTCATAATAACGACTTATTTTAGTGTTATTTGTTATAGAAATTCGGGCAGCATAACTGTTTATTTCTTGATATATTACTTTTTTTAATATAAAAGGAAATCAAACTTTAAAATACCTACCTCTTGAAGCGTGTTGGTTTTATCCCGTACCAAACTTTCTTCTGGTAGGCTTTGAGTGCGCTCGCTCTGTCCTTCAGGGAGAGGGAGTCTTTTTGCTGTTGCGGAGTTTTGGGAGCGTAACTGCTCTTTTTGTTGTTTTCACCTCGAGATCCGGGCGGCACAACTACTTGTTTTTGCTTGCTTGCTAGCTTGTGCTTTTTGTTGTGGTTGAGTCTGAAATCGAGCAGAGCAACCGCTTGCTTTTGCTGGATTTGACGCTTGGAATCGGGCAGGGCAACTGCTCTTTTGAACCGGTGAAATAGGGCAGAAACCTAGTTGGGTAGCTACGGTTCACTTTGGCCGGAAGGTTTTAGTGTTTAGGGGAGAGATTTGGCAACTTGGCAGAGTTTCGGGGCTAGAGGGAAAATAACCTCGCATTCTCTCGGGAGAGCTCTCACAGACTGTGTGGTGAAAATTTTCTCACTGCATGAACTATGTTTTGTCTGAAGCCGGATGGATCTATTTATAGGCCGAAGCTGGGCTTCCTTCGCGGTTAAGTTTGATCGCTCTGTGCCTTGGTAGCATGTACCGCGTGCTGAAAAGGTTGCACCAAAAGCCAAGTGCACCAATAAACACGAAGCTTGTGAGCGTTGCCTATAGCCCTTGTGGGCGCCGCGCCCTAGATGGGTGTGGGCTGCGCCACAGGCTTTTCCTGTTTGATTTTTGGCACTTTGGCCCCTGCATTTCACTATTTATACATTCTTTTTTTCTTTTGCATTTTAAACCATGTAACTTGACATTCGTTAGTCTTTTTAACAAGTTTTGATATTTTATAACATGTCATATAACAGGGGTACGAAACTGGGGTGTCTACAGATAGGTCCACATATATCACCTTGAATCCGTTCCAAAAACGATGGTGATTCATATCCAACTTTAGTTGGTGATGGTCTAATTATCAATTTTCCTTGAGAACAAGCATCACAATGGAGTTCATTATATTGAAAAATCTTCTGGTTTTTCAATGGATGACCACTAGAATTCTCAATAATTCTCTGCATCATTATTGATCCTGGATGCCCCAATCGATCATGCCAAGTTTTAAATGTTTCAGTAAACTTCAGGTTTACTGTAGAATATGATTCAAATATTCTTATGATTGTACTATACAATTCAGAAGATATAGCTGACAATTTTTCCAATATAAACTTGCTTCCGGAAGTGTTTGAGGTAATACAAAGATATTCATCATTCCCCTTGTTCATAGTCTCAATATGATATCCATTCAGACGAATGCCTTTGAAACTTAACAAGTTTCTTTGAGACTTAGGAGAGAACAATGTATTATTTATCACGAAATTCGTGCCTCCAGACATTGGGAGAATTGCTTTGTCAAATCCTTCAATTATTTTGGCATTACGAGATATAGTGTTGACATTAGCCTTGTCAACTTTGAGATAAGAAAAATATTTATTATCTTTAAGTATGGTATGCGTAGTAGCGCTGTCAGCAAGACATAAATCTCATCCTTGGATTTTGGATTGAAACATATTGGTGATCTATTTCAATGTGAGAGAAAGAAAATTAAGATGAATAAATATGATAACACATTGAATGCAAAATACATATATAAACTTTATTGTTAACATGCTAGTATACATAAGAAAAATATATAATACTCATACATAACAATATGTTACTTTTTCCACAGCTTCTACCTCGAACTCGCACCATAGCTTCATTCCTATGTTAATTTATTGTTCATGACCAATATCTTCACTAATGGTATTGGTCATATCGACGTTGGCCATATCACCAAAATCAAAATGAAGATCTTCAAGATAATTTTCAATGAAATGTGTCTCAACATTTTTTTACTTTTTGTGATCTCTCATAGAGGCCAACTAGATGTTTCCTCATTCGGCATGTATGTGCCCAGTGACCTTTCATGCCACACCTAAAACATGAACTTTCTTCATTGTTTTGACGCACATTTTACCCACTGAGTTGTTTCTATCATCATTCCACTTGGCGAGAGGAATGTCGTTATTTCTTCCAACTGACCATGATTGGCCTATGTTAATTTATTGTTCATGACCAATATCTTCACTAATGGTATTGGTCATATCGGTAACCATATCACCAAAATCAAAATGAAGATCTTCGTATGGATAATTTTCAAAGAAATATGAATCTCATACATTTTTTTATCTTTTGTTTCTTCATCATCGGTGATCAACTAGATGTCCATTCCGGCAGGTGGCCCACCAAGTGACCTTTCATGCCACACCTAAAACATGAACTTTCTTGGAAGCTATTAGATTATTTCTTGCCCTATGCAACTTTCAAGGATTTCAAAGTCTATCAAATGGATGTAAAGAGTGCATTTCTAAATGGTGATCTACAAGAACAAGTTTTTATTGAACAACCTCCTGGATTTCTTGATATCAAAAAGAAGGACCATGTATACAAGCTAAGAAAGACTCTATATGGTCTCAAACAAGCTTCAAGATCATGGTATGAAACTCTTTCAAAATTTCTCATGGAAAAAGGGTTTCAAATAGGTAAAATCGATACTACTCTTTTCTCATTAAAGCACAAAGGTAATATCTTACTAGTTCAAATTTATGTTGATGATATTATTTTTGGCTCTTCTAATGAAGTTTTGTGTAAAAGATTTGAGAATCTTATGAAAGAAAAATTTGAGATGAGCATGATGGGAGAATTCACTTACTTTCTAGGTTTGCAAATTAAGCAAACTGAAGAAAGAATATTTATTCATCAATCAAAATATACAAGAGAGGTGATCAAGAAGTATAACTTGCAAGAAGCAAATTCAGCAAACACTCCAATGGGAGTTGAATGTCACTTGGTCACTGATGAAAAAGGTAAACCAGTTAATACAACTGAATACAGAGGTATAGTTGGATCTCTCCTATATTTAACTGCTAGTAGACCAGACATTATGTTTGATGTGTGTATATGTGCTCGATTTCAAGCCAATCCAAAGGAATCTCATATGATTGCTGCAAAAAGAATTATTAGATACTTGATTGATACTGAAAATTTTGGTATTTGGTATCCAAGAGACTCTTCTTTTAATTTAATTGGTTATTCAGATGCTGACCTTGCAGCTTGTAGAGTGAACAGAAAAAGCACCAGTGGAACATGTCATTTTCTTGGAAATAGACTGATATCATGGGAATGCAAAAAGTAGACATCAGTCTCCACCTCAACTACAGAAGCTGAATACATTGCTGCTGGTAGTTGTTGTTCACAAATTCTTTGGATGAAACGACAACTATTGGACTATGAAATGGAAATGGGAACATGTCCTATTTATTGTGATAACACTTCTACTATTTTTGTTTTTTAAAAAATCATGTTATGCTTTCTAAAACCAAACATATAGACATAAGACATCACTTCTTAAAAGATCATGTTGAGAAAGGTAATGTTCAGCTAGAATATGTTCCTACAGAATTCCAATTAGCTGACATATTTGCAAAAGCTCTAAAATATGATTGATTTGAATTTCTAAGAGGTGAATTGGGAATGCTTATAATGTCATAGAAAAATATTTTTGTATCTCTAATCTTTGCAGGATGAAATAGATAAGTTGTCAAAGAAAAACAGCTTTGGAATTTGTCAGTCAGCTGACAAATATTATCAGCCATTAGCTGACAACCATTATCTCACATATCTGTTCGGATCTAAGCTTCTGAACAAAATCCTCAGCTAACAACCTGTATTCATCAGCTGACATCATTCTTTAGCCGACATATTTTCATTAGCTGACAACACAGTGACTGACCTTTTAGTCACTGTTCAGGTAGCTTCTTATCCTTAATCAAAGTTGATCGTATCTCAGCTAAGATTCATATTAAATTAAAATTAATTATAAATTCCTATATTTATTTGCCGCCTTTTTAATTCTCTTTGGAACTCGCGAAGCTTCCTTGAGAAGCCAAAACGACTCTCTACTATCCCACCAACACTGGCGGTTGAAGTGACGTGTATACACAAAAACGGCTCATCATTGTGATAATAACCTTTTGTCATAAATCACCCTTTTTATCACAAAAACCAATATTATGTGTACTTTTCCACCACACTCTATATCTTCGCTTTTAAAACCCACTCACTCACCTTTTTATAACCACCCGTACTTATAAAACCCCTCTTATATATATACTCACCTTTTTGCAAACTACTCGTTCACTTCACTCTTCTTCTTTTTTTCGAACTCTTACTTTTTCAAACCCTAACCCTAGCTTTTCTGGTACCCATTCTCTCTCTTTCACTTTCTCTTTCTGTTTTCTCTCTCTATTTCTACTCACATCATTATGTTTATTTCAGGAAATGGCCACAAATACAGCGATAGGATGTTTACTGGACGTAATATCTCTCAACTCCGAACCCCAAGGAGTTGAACTTCTGCATCTTCTAACAGCTTCTGGGTTGACTCCTCTTCTATCCTTCAACATACGAACCTATAGCTGCCAGTTGACTGGGAATTCTTCATGTCAATGGAAGAAACCCCAGCTGATCCATTTTCCCTTATCAGATCAATAAGAGGAATCCCCATCGTTTTTGACTCAGAAACAATTACAGCTGCCTTTCCTGACTTGTGAGATGATGGTTCAACCATCTACACTATTCCAAAAGAAACCCAACATGTAGGTTGGATAACTATGAGAGGTAAGGTTCCAGTTGAGCTTGCTTTTGACAGGCACAAAAATAGGTTCGCTCCTTTTCACTATGCCCTTGCAACTGTATTGGACAAATGTCTTCTTATCAAATCTGGTGGGCATGATAAGATAACAAAGACTCAACTATTTCTCATAGAGGCTATTGTGGAGAACTTTGAGATCAACTGGGGAGTTGTGCTTGTGGAATGTGTAAAGACCAACATAGCCAAATACAAGGAGAATATAGCTACTGGTAACCCAAGGCTTACACATCATCTTATCATCAACCAGTTTCTTCGATCCCTTCCTGCTTTGCAACATCATCTTCTAACCATTAGAGATTTGGAGCCTGTAAGAATCAAGAAGTATTTGGCTGCTGACATCAAGCGAGCTAATGTATCCAGCCACTTTGGTCAAGAAATCTCCATAGCTCAACCAGGTCGAAGACCTCGAAGGACAAGGACCCCAGCTCTCACTGTTACTTCCACAAGTCAGCCAGATGTAGTTGGTTAATAAGGCACTGGTCAGCCAGCTATTGGTCAGACAACAGATGGTCAGTCAGCAGATATTGGTCGGCCGGTGAAGGTGGTCGAGGTGACATTGGTCGATCGGTGACATTGGTCACCAAGCAACCAACTGACATCTCTCCCATCCTTGCACCTCAAAAAACCAGACGAAGAAGACTGACTTTAGCTGCCGAACATGGTCCTAAAAGATTGAGAAGATACCCAGATTTAAATCCAGTAATTTTGTTCCTTTCTCTCCAAACCCAGACATTCCAGTCACTGATCCTTCACCAGCTTTTCCTGCCTCAAATCTGAAATCCCCAAACACTACTCCAATCAAATTTTTCCCTCCTATTAGGAACCCTACCTTCCATCCAAGACACTCATATTACCAAGCCAATCATGTCCCCCATTCCTCCAAATTGGGTATTTCCCATTGACCATCTTCCATATTTTGTACAATTTCTTCTTTCTTTCCATGAGGAGAAGAAAAATGAAAAACCACCAGTCAATCCTATCAAATATATTGACCATAACTTGAAAAGAAGACCCTATGCCTTGTATCATGTCACTCCCAACTTGTCCCAAGAAGATCTGGTGGCCAATTATGGCAAGTACTTTGATCCCCTTCCTCTTCTTTGGAATAGATTTTATCTCTCAAATGAGTGTTTTGTTCAAGATGAACTTATTTTTCTGGCTTGGACCATTTACAACAAGGTGCATCAACTCCTTGCCTTACCCCATGATGATCCCTATCTAGTAGGGAGGGCTGCAGTACCAGATGATGAACAACTACATCAAGACTGGGAACAACCTTCAGTTAACCCAGCAAAACTGGCAAGAATTCAAAGAGCTGCAAATAAATATGTTCAAGATGTTGTTAATTCAACCAACCAAGCCTACATTAAACTCCACAAACAGATGGCCTCCATTCAAGAAGGAGCTTTTATGTCCACAGCCTTTCCTGATGCATTCTCCAATGATCCTGCTCCATTAATCTCAGAGCCAATACCTACAGCCCCTATTGCAGTACCCTCTAATGTCCCTTTTCCTATTTCCTCAACTATCTTACCTGTTTCTACCCCAGCTGATCCTCTCCCCACTTTTACTACTACCCTACAATTCATTCCAATACCTACTTTTGTACCAACAGCTGCAGCCACATCCTCAGTTCTTCCAATCTATGCTCCCACTCATGCACCAACTCTAATGTCAGCCACTCCTTTGTCAGCCTCTCCCCTTCTACCAACTAAGCCCCTAGCTAATGATGTTCCTCCCTCGACTCCAGATGTTATTGTAATTCCCTCTCCTGAACCTTCCACTTTTCTGGATACTAATCTCCCTACTCACCCAAACCAAGCCTCTCCTCTGTTAATCCTACATGATTTATCCCTTCACTCTGATGTTCCTCTGTCTGCCTCCCCACCTCATACTATTCTGGAATCTCTGCACGATCTCTCTTCAACTGAGGATACAGCTGAAGAATCCTCCATTGCCTCCTCTTCTGACTCCTCAAAGTCAACCTCTGTGGATGAATCTCTCCTCACTCCTTCTCAGTTGGCCTACAGAAAGGCACGGAGACAACGAGCCATCATCTCTCAAGCTCTCCAGCAGCCTACTGGGAAGAAGACTATTTTCCATGATATCATTCCTGAGTCAGACCCGGCACCCACATCTCATGTTCCTGCATATCCTATGGCTACATTCTTCCCTACTGGCCCAGAAGATGAGGACATTTAAGACTTTCAACTTTTTACAGATGTCCCAGGACCTTCTCAATCACCTGCTCCTGAACCAACTGGTCCTTCTCCGCCTGACACATTATCTGTTTCAGCCAAATTGGACTTGTTTTATGTCCATCACTTACAGATGAAAGCGGCCTTCAAGCCCCACACTAATCATCTTGCCACTCTCCAGCAGTAATTTGCATCTCTTCTTCCCAATCTACAGATAATCACAGCTAAAGTACAGACTGCTATTGCAACTGGTGTACCGAGGGAAGCTCATATGGATGATTGGAGATCTATTCTGCTTTACCAGAGAGAATGGGAAAACAAGACCTTCAATAAAGCTGGTATGCTTCAAACCATTCAGGAGGAGAAGAAATAGATAGCAAGAGGTGATGCATATTTGGCTGAGAACAAGATTCTCAGGCAAAGACTTGGTCTTAAGCCATCTCAGTCAGTAACTGCACCTGAAGTTGACAAGGAATCTGAAGCTGCAAAAGAAACTGATGTTGAAAAGGCACCAGAAGCTGATGTTGGTCCATCAGTTGTTGCTCAGGCTGAAAAGCATACTGAAGGATCCACATCAACAACCAAATGAACCAAACTCTCTCTCTCTCTCTCTCAAAACTTTGAATTTTTTAAGACATCAGTTTTACTTGTAGTAGACTATTAATTTCTTCCTGGTTTAATTTCCTGCTACTATATGTTATATGTTTGGCCTTCTAACATCTATTTTGCAGGAACATTAGTTCTTTATTGCTCTCTGCTTTCAAGTGAATGGTTTTAAGCAAATAGGAGGAGATTGTTGAATCTTGCCTTTAAATAGATTTTCTTATAATCATTCCACTTGTTGTCAGCCAAATCTTAAATTATTTCTTGTTGGTCAGCTTATGGGATATCTCTTTCTCACTCACTTCTATCGGCTGACCATAGTTTTAAAGTGTCAGCTTCTTTACCTCATTTACTTGAACATTCTCTAGTACTGACACTTTCTTATTTTATGTTTTGATAGATATTCTATATGTTATCTATCTAACATAATCCTTGTGATCTTGTGAGAAGATACGTATGGATAGCTTAACACATTTCAAATTCAAATGTGTTCCTAACGGTCTGCTCTTCAAATTCTTCTATAAATACGCTTAAGGAATCTCTTGAAGAATACATATAAAAGTCTGAAGCATTCTACTCTAAAAGAAATTCTCTCTATGTCTTAGCCTTCTTAAACTTTAGCTAGATACTCGTCTTTGAAAATTTCCTTCCCTTCTAGTTATTGTTTACACAAACACTGAGTGATTTACTTCATATTTTTTAGAATACAATCAGTTTATCTCACGATCGAGTTTGATTGGTTTTCAATCATTCTCCATAAACACCGGTATTTTGTTGTACACTGATCCATTAGATATCACTTAGATTTTTAATAAAATTAGTGCACTTCAAAAATCCAAGTTTGACCAACTTGGTAGTGGACGTAGCAGTTTTTACTGTGAACCACTTCAATTTATTTGTCAGTCGTTTCATCAGCTCTTACAAACTGATCTAACACTTAAGAAGTTTTGATCTACTTAAGTATCAGTCAGTTACTTACATAAATTGTTTAACTATTTGTTTTGATAAATTGTTCTTCGGTTCCTTCTATATATTCAGTGATCTATTTTAATTATAAATTTTCTAAAACAATTGTGTCAGCCAGCTAACCAATATTCTTCATCTTCTCCCCTTTAAATCATCAGCCATCTAACACATTATCAGCTGACTGACAATTTACATATTCCGCTACAAACTTTCAAAGTTTTTCAAGTCAACATTCAAAGTTTTTAAAAAGGCTATTCACCCCCCCCCCTCTAGCCTTGTCAGTTGCCAATGAGACTTACACATTAGAATCTCGTTATTCAGTTCAGCTACTAGGAGACAAGAGATCAATTCAGAGTACCTTTTAAAACCCTTTTCTCGATATTGCTATTGCATGAGCATATTCGAGGCATGAAATATGGAGAATGTCTTCTCCAACATATCATACTCAGTGATGGTTTTTCCACATAATTTCAACTATGAGGTTATCTTATACATCATAGAATTATATTCACTGATGGTTTTAAAATCTTATAGGCGGATATGAATCCAATCATAATGTGCTTTGGGGAGAATGACCGTTTTCAAATGGTCATATCTTTCGTTCAAAATTTCCCAAAAAAACGAGTAGATCATTAACCGTGAGATACTCCATCTTTAAATCTTTGTAGACGTGGTGTCTTAGGAAAATCATAACCTGAGCCCGATGTTGATTACTAAGGTAACGTTTGATAACATTTCTATTTCTTTTTTTGTTTCACATGTTTCTGTTTCACTTTGTTTCTATTATTTTTTTATTTTGGACAAGAAACAAAAACAAGTTTGATAGCCGTTTCTATTTCTATTATAAAAAAGAAACAAAAGCTAATCATTTTTTACAAACATTTTTATTTCATTTCACAAAGTTATATTCTTTTTCAAAAAAATTAACACATTACAACTTTGATAATAGTATATTATATCCAATTCGAACGGGTAGAATAATAATTCACATGATTTCAACTACTATTAAAAAAAATGTGGATAAGCAACTTCTCATCCGTTAGGTTGGGTTGGGTTGGAACGGGTGATGGGTCGAAACTTATTAGAACCCGAATATCAAACTGATTTAAACGGGTGACGTGTTAAAATGGGACGGCTCGTCTTAATCAAGATTTTCTCCCAAAATTTCATAATTTTATAGAGTAAAAGCTATCGGGTCAAAATGGGTAATGGATTCGACCCGCTTTAACTCGACTCGTTATTTTTTGGTCAAAACAGGTTACACATGCAATCCAAAAATATTAACGGGTTCGGTTTGGTCGGGTGGATTAACGAGTTCAGGGTTGTAATTGTCAGACCTAATATATGCACACACACACACACACACACATATATATATATATATATATATATCAAAGTTCAAAGGCTAGACCTCATTTAAGTTGACCGACCTTGACTCTTCTAAGTTTCGAAAAAGAATCATTTCTCTTAAAAAAGAAACGATTTTTTTTTTCATTTCTAAATTTTGGGGAATAATAAGAAACGTTTCTAGTTTATAGAAATGATTGTCAAACGTATTTCTATTTTTATTTTTCACAAAAAATTAGAAATAGAAACAAAAATATTAGAAACGAAATGGTTACCAAACAAGCCCTAAGCCATTCATTATTACTTCGATGGATAGTATTTTCGAGGCTTTTGGCGGCCAGGTGGGTTTCGGCATCTATTTTCCATGACATATATTTTTTTCCAAATATGTCCAGCCTTTCAAATTCGAGCTTAACGATGTTTGTCATTGTGAAGAAAAACACTATAAAAAATAAACATATATATTAATAAAATTATGACATAGAAATTTTATTTATAGGATAATCAGTACTTGTTAAAATGTATGTTGAAAGCTACTACTACTGCTAACATAACATACATGATACAAAGATAAGTAATAAAAATCTGAAAATCGTTTGGAGGGTATTCAACAACGAATACCAATGCGGTGCACACAATAACTAGTATGATAATAATCATCAACATTGGGTTAAACATTTTGTAGAAGAGGATATGGTATTGAGAGTTTGTAAGGAGGTAGTAAAAATGTGAGTAAGCTATTGAGATGTTGTTGTATATATAGAGAGAAAAATGACCGTTGACGACCGTTAACTAGCCGTTTATGACCGTTGGAGGATAGAGATAAAAATTAGTTAACTAGTCGTTAACTGGCCATTGGAGGAGAGGGGTCAAAATGTAAAAATTCTGATTTAATATAATTGCATTTATATTAAGAATAAATATAAATCTTATTAGGAGCAATAAGTTGATCACAAATAAAAATAAACTTGCATGAATATTTTTTAGTCAACTTTATACAACTATTATATAGCATACATATATATTCATGTCACGCTACTCGGCAAGCTTTTCGTGTGGGTGTTTAAAAGTTAGTAATAAATATATATGTATATAAAATTATTCATATATCGAATTGAAATATATGTATAGTTATAAATATTCAGTTTATAGTTTGGGTTATTTTCGCTCAAGCATCAACGAACATATATATTATGCGTAAAATAATAAATTATTATTTCATTATTTCACCATATATTATCGACGGTGGCTCAGCCAACCTTTTCTTAATAATTGTGGTATACGATATATATTGAAGTAAACCAAGGAAATAAAAAAATCGGAAGAAAATTTTATCGTTTGGGATCGTTAAGAGTAGAACGATCGTGCTGATAACGTGTTATAAAATAACCACAAATTAAATACAAAAAATGTATTAAAAAAATAGAGAGAAAATTTTATTCAGAGCTGTATCTTCGATATTCAAACATAACTACACATTACCTAATATTTATAGCCGAACAGTATTACACTTTACCTAAAACTACGACCGACCTACGTGATATAACTCCCAAGCTTATCTGACATACTTACATATACAATAAATGCTATTCATAACATCTCTTACATTGTCTCGCTATTAATTGGCGATGACTGCTTCAAGAGATTTTTCGTTGCCCTTTCCATTTTTTGGATAGACTGATGGGTAGAATTCTTCGGAATATATATAGATGGATTGGGTCTACGTGCAATTCAACCTAAAATAGAAAACGGGTTGACTCATTGATTCATTGAATCCAATGACAATTCCATCCTTCTTAGTTTTTCCTTTCCCGTTTCTCACATGCTCTTGTAATTGATTACATCCATATGAATGTCATACTAATAATTGGCATGACAAATGAGTTAGTTTGAATTTGGTTGAAATGGATAATGGATTGAAATGGATAATGAGTTGAAACGGATCGAAACTCGTTAGAATCTAAATAGCAAATGGATTGAAATGAGTTTGGTCGGAATGAATCGGGTGATGGGTTAGAGTGGGTCAATCCGTCATGCCCCATCTCCCCCCTCCCCGAAAACATAAATTTATAGAATAAAAAACCACGTGCAAAAATAGGTAATGGGCTCGACCCGGTCCGTTAATATTGTTGGATCGAAACGGGTTACCCGCTTCAACCCAAAAATATTAATAGGTTGGGTTGAGTAATTAGTAGGTTGAGTTGGGTGAGTTAATGAGTAATATATATATATATATATATACAATGACAAAGGTATATTTCTCCCTCCAAAATCATAATTTTGAATTTTTAACTTTTGAGTTATCATTCCACTTTTTCTCTCTCATATCTTCTCTCTTCTGATTGTATTTCTCTTTCTCTCTCATGTCTTCTCCATATTTTCTCCATCACCACCATCTCCTCTATTTTAATTATGTTTAAACATTTTTCTTTCTTTAAACAAAAAAAATTGTAACTAAAACAAAAATAATAGTTCCGGAGTCAAGAAAACAAAAATATAAGAGGTTAGTAAAATAAAAATAATTTATGGAACAAGCCACTATAAAAATATAAGTTACAGAATCAACAAAACAAAAATAATTTAATGCGGAGGTTAGTAAAATAAAATAATTTACGGAACAAAAGTTTTAAAAAATATATTAAAAAAGTAAAACAAAAATATGTTAGTAAAATAAAAATATTTGATGGAACAAAAATAATAGTTACAAAGTCAATAAAACAAAAACAATTTAAACTGAGGCTACTAAAATAATTTCGTTATTTCTTATTTTAGCTTATTTTCTTATCATAAATTTATTTATTCATAAAATACAAATATAATTTAATAAAAGTAATCATTCAAAATGAAGAACTTATTTGAGTTCATATTTTATTTGTAGGGCGAAAAAAATTCAAGTTTGTTCAAAGACATTCATAGTTTTTGAATAGTATAAAGTGTTCATGGTTGTCAGGTCATGAATTGACACTTAAAATTAGTGTTCCAGTAATGCTGTTGAGAAACATTGATCATGCTGCATGGTTGTACAATGGAACAAGACTAATCATCGGAAGTGCCTATATTTAATCTGCCTCAAAAGGCTATTGGATCTCGCTTAGGCGATGAGGCTTTCCACTACACTGGCCCACTATACTTTACAGGACTACAGAACACTATGGGTCTGACACATGTGTGACAATCCAACCCTAACCCCTCATATATAAATAAACCCTACTATCTCATAGTAGGGGAATCTCTCTCTTCTACAGTTCTGACTCCACACACGGGGGCTACGCGCCCTCCGATATCTTTACACTGTACTGATTCTCACGCCGGAGGGTTTTGGGGGACATCTCCCACCACTCACGGTGCTTATTTTGCAGAGATCCACATAAAGCCAGATATCCAACTCAAACGACGATTTCATCACCAATTCGGTCAACGAACGATTCACACACCTCGACGACTTTTGGCACCCCCGATATGACTGATATTTTCGCCACATCAGTTTGGTTCCGTTGCCGGGAAATCGACTCTAGCCACTAACATCAACAGCCATGGCGAAGACCCTTTCGATCGGTGCCGAAAACAAGCAATGAAGCCACTTCGAAAACAACAAACCATGTCAATTTTCGATGTGGGCTGGACAGAGATTAGAGACACCAAATTGAAAACAAAGGGTACCCCTGGTTTCACCTTGACAAAACGAGTCCAACGCCATGAAAATCACCCCCATCAGATCTGTAATTCTCTTTCATGCGCCGCTCAAACTGGCTGGAGGTGCTAGATCGTGGTAACTCCCTGGCAGTGCTCCGATCTCCAGATCTGACACACATCAAGCCTTTTAATCACATATTTGACAACACCCCCAGGTGCGCCTTGATTATTCAAGCACAACGTAAATGAAATCATCTCCAATGGAGCAGTAACGCTCCCCCACGGGCCACCGAAAGCTGCTGTGGCGGAATACACGAGTTACACGCTGACAGTGCTCCCGACCTAGAAGATATGGGGATTTCCCGCATCAAAAATTGAAACCATCACCATTGTTAGATGCTATTAAACTACACGAGTCCAACGCTTGCAAAATCGTTGCCATCGGAGGAAGAGCGCGCTCACACGCGCCGTCTGCAATGGTTGAATATGTTCTGCTCATGCACGGCGCATGGAGGAAATCCAGTTGTTCTCCAGTGACCTAACATATTTGTGACAGCCTGTTTTGTTGTTGTCACTCATGGCATCATTAATTTGGTTCATTTCAAATTAGACCCTGCAGTTTTCTTAAATTCAGCCCCATTGACTTCCGTTAACAAACGGTTAATGGACCGTTAGCTTTCTTCAAGTTCCACTCAACACCCCTCTTGTTCAGTTAACTTCTGTCAGCCTCCATTATATGCCGTCAGAAAATGTTAACGGACC
The DNA here is from genome assembly GCA_013146195.2 of Codonopsis lanceolata. Classification (NCBI taxonomy): domain Eukaryota; kingdom Viridiplantae; phylum Streptophyta; class Magnoliopsida; order Asterales; family Campanulaceae; genus Codonopsis; species Codonopsis lanceolata. The sequence goes on from CM028378.1 coordinate 104,153,539, forward strand.
GTTACCTGGTCCATTTAAACCGCCCAGTTCACAGCAAGGCCTCTTGACCCAGTTCACCTTCGTATTTACCGGTTCAGACACTATTTAAATCGGTTCCATGCTATTTCAGGTGGATTCTTTCCATATCTACCCTTCATATTTTCGGATTTTGCTCATATGACCTTGATTTTGTGTTGTTATCAAGTACTTAGTTAACGGAGCACGAATTAAAATTTATAAAACATCAATAAATTACCATGATATAAATACATATGACATGACGACTTGACATGATAACTGTAGTAACCGATTAAAATTATTTTTAATTAGTGATTAATGCATGACATTTAATTGTGACAATTGCTATATCACATAAATCAGAGTAATTATAATACATTTATGCTCTTAGCTATATATACTATGTTTACATCAAATTGTCCACCATGATGATGCATGTTATGCTATACTACACCAATGCATGCAATTAAATATATTTTGCATCTGCGACCATATGTATGACACCACCTTTACGTGCCTTACGATTTTACTAATCCCCAGCCGCGTATGAAAAGAGAAAGTGCATACTCACTCACTTATCAAATTCGACATATCAATGGAGTTAATTGTACTCTATATTTTATTATTTATTTGCCCAAGTATGACAAATGATAATGAAACTGCTTTATTCACCGCTACGCCTAAATTCACTCGTGAATTATCTATACAAATCATGTTTTGATTACATGTCACACTATTGATGTTATTTTCCCCAATCATGCTAATAATAATATTTATTTATTGTCATTTACATAAATCGCTAGCATGTACACCATCTTATTATCATAAGATTAAATGCAGAATACATACCCCAATTTTATTTTAAAAAGGGACTATGTTTGTTTCGCAAATAATGCACTAAACTTTCAGGTACTCAAACCAAGTCAACTAAGCCTTGATAACCATGAGAACCATAACACCCTCTTCGTTAGAGTTGATTCCGCTCGTGCTGAGCGCTTTAGACACACTCTTGGTGCCAACTCAGACTTCCTCATAAGGAAAACTACAACGACCATAATTACTTCCCAACCTCAAGGTAAACACTTACAGTCGGAAAGTTGGGGGCCTACCCGTAAACAGAAAAAGCCCAAATATCTTTACAACTATTCGGACGGCCTAATGCACTAGCGGGCAAGACCTTCAGCCCTGTTGGGGCCACTATCATCTTATCAACAGAAAGGCAAGTTCTTTCATTAAATTGTTAATATGTTTATTTATACAAATTGCTTTTGGATTGCTTGGCAAGATCTGTTCGCCAGTCGAGCAGAGAGGGCCATGCCCAGTCAACCTTCCTCTATACCCGAGTATTTGTGGACATATCTTATCCTCTCCGTGAGCAAGATAGGGCCATGCCCGATTCACGTACTGGGATGCCCACCAGGCGGTAGGGGCCATGCCCACAAGGTAGCGGCTAACTACCTCGGATTCCTATAGTGACTGAGCAACACTATTAGTCGTATATCTTTATACCCAGTTGATATAATAGCAACAGCTTCGATGTACACAACGCCGAGCAGGGGCCAAGCCCTTGGTTAGCTAGTCGCTGGCTCGAGTTGGGCCATGCCCGCTAGGCAATCTTCAGGATGCTCGCCCAGGGCGATAGGGGACATGCCCACTCAAAGCCTTGGACAGAACCAAGCACTTAGGCCAGGTCAACATGTTTGTCCTGCCCGCTTAACGCCAGAACCAAGCACTTAGTCCAGTTTGTGCCCGTGCACGCCACAGCCCAAGCCTCATGTTATTATTATTGTGCTCGTGCACGCTACGCTCGCGTCACAGCCCGAGCTTCAGATCATTATTCTCGTGCCCGGGCACGCTACGCTCGCGCCATAGCCTGAGCTTCAAATCATTATTCTCGTTCACGTGCACGTCATGCTCGCGCCACAGCTCGAGCCTCATGTCATTATTCTCGTGCCCAGGCACGCTACGCTCGCGCCACAGCCTGAGCCTCATGTCATTATTATCGAACATGTGCACGCTACGCTCGCGCCGAAGCCCTTGAGATCATTATTCGTGCGGCACGCTTCGCATCCGCTTGATCATTATTTCGTGCGCCACGCCAGCCGAGCCTCCTCGTATTATTATCGTGTCCGCAGCGCCGCGCTACGCCGAGCCTCATTTTATTATTATTGTCCTCGTGCACGCTACGCTCGCGCCAGAGCCCGAGCTTCAAATCATTATTCTCGGGCTTGCGCCATGCTCGCGCTTACGGTCCAGAGCCTCATGTTATATTATGTGCGTGTAGGCTACGATCGTGCCACGGCAGAGCTTGGATCATTATCTCGTGTTCGGGCACGCTCGCGCTGCGGCCGAAGCGCTTCAAATCATTATTCTCGTTCACATGCACGCCATGCTCGCGCCACAGCCCAGGCCTCATGTCATTATTATCGTGCCCATGCACGCTATGCTCGCGCCACAGCCGCGGCGAGCCTCATGTTATTATTATTGTGCCGTGCGCTATGTTCGCACGCAGCCCGAAGCAGATTCATTATTCTCGTGCGCGTGCGTCACGCTTCGCGCCACGGCCCGAGCCTCGTGTTATTATTATTATGCGCGCACGCTGCGCTTCGCGTCACGCCTAACCCGGATCATTATTCTCGTGCTCATGCCATGCTCGCGCCTCGAGCCTCATGTTATTATTATCGTGCGCAGTGCACACTACGCTTGCGCGCCCACCGAAGCTTGGATCATTATTTCATACCGTGACGCCATGCTGCGTGCTACATCCCGAAGCATCATTATTCTCGTGCACGCACGCTCGCGCCCGCGGCGAGCCTCATGTTATTACTATCGTGCCCATGCGCGCTACGCTCGTGCTACAACCCGAGCTTCAGATCATTATTCTCGTGCCAGGGCACACTACGCTCACGCCACAGCCCGAACCTCATGTCATTATTATCGTGCCCGTGCACGCTACTTTCGTACCACAACCTGAGCCTCATGTTATTCAATCGTGCTCGCACGCTCGGCCAGCTTCAAATCATTATTCGCACGCTCGTGCCTCCGCATTGCGCTTCGCGCCGGCCCGAGCCTCTGGCATTATTATCGTGCCGCGCGCTACGCTCGCGCCGCGCCACAACGCCGAAGCCAGATCATTATTCTCGTGCCCGTGTACGCCATGATCGCGCCACAGCCCGAGCCTCATGTTATTATTATCGCGCCCATACACGCTACGCTTGTGCTACAGCCCGAGCTTCAGATCATTATTCTCGTGGGCGTGCACGCCATGCTCGTGCTACAGCCCGAGCTTCAGATCATTATTCTCGTGCCCGGGCACGCTACGCTCGCGCCACAGCCCGAGCCTCATGTTATTATTATCGTGCCCATGCACTCTACGCTCGCACCACAGCCCGAGCTTCTGATCATTTTTCTCGTGGGCGTGCACGCCATGCTCGTGCTACAGCCCGAGCTTCATATCATTATTCTCGTGCCCGGGCACGCTTCAGCGCTACGGCCCGAGCCTCATGTCATTATTATCGTCCCCGTGCATGCTACTTTCGAGCCACAGCCTGAGCCTCATGTTATTACTATCGTGCCCATGCACGCTACGCTCGTGTTACAGCCCGAGCTTCAGATCATTATTCTCATGCCCGGGGACCCAATGCTCGCGCCACAACCCGAGCCTCATGTCATTATTATCGTGCCCGTGCACGCTACGCTCGCGCCACAACCCGAGCCTCATGTTATTATCGTGCCGCGTGCACGCTACGCCCGCGCCACGCCCGAGCCGGATCATTATTCTCGTGCGTGCGCCATGCTCGCACCACGGCTCGAGCCTCATGTTATTACTATCGTGCTACGCTCGTGCCACAACCCGAGCTTTAGATCATTATTCTCGTGCCCGGGCACACTACACTCGTGCCCTTAACCTAAGCTTCATATCATTATTCTCGTGCCCGTGCACGCCATGCTCGAGCCTCATGTCATTGTTATCGTGCTCGTGCACGCTACGCTCGCGCCACAGCCCTAGCCTCATGTTATTATTATCGTGCCCGTGCACGCTACGCTCACGCCACAGCCCGAGCTTCAGATCATTATTCTCGTGTCCGTGGACGCCATGCTCATGCTACAGCCTGAGCTATAGATCATTATTCTCGTGCCTTGCACGTGGCCACGCGGCCCGAGCCTCATGTTATTATTATCGTGCCCGTTCACACTACGCTCGCACCACAGCCCGAGCTTCAGATCATTATTCTCCTGCCCATGCACGCCATGCTCGCGCCACAGCCCGAGCCTCATATGTTCGTGCCACAGCATGAGTTTCATGCTTTTATTCTGTGCCCGCCCACGCTATGCTCGTACCACAGCTCGAGGTTCATATTACATTCGTGCCACAGCTCGAGCTTTAGATTGCACTCGCGCTAGAGCCCGAGTTTCCTATTATCACTCCGAAGGCTCTCACCACAGTGAGGCTGCTCGGACTTTCGAAAACCCTCACGACAATGAGGCTTCTGGATTTTTTTTATGCGCTTACGCTCCCCGTTTAGGCATCCCACGGTTGAGCTTCTCGATGGAGCATATGGATTTCTAGAGGACTCTCACTACAGTGAGGCTGCTCGGATTCTTGAAGACCCTCACCATGTTGAGGCTGATGGATTTCTCGAAGACCCTCACCACGGTAAGGCTTCTGGATTTCCTTTATGCACTTACGCTCCCCATTTGGGCATCCTACGGTTGAGCTTCTAGATTGAGCATATGGATTTCTAGAGAACTCTCACCACATTGAGGCTGGTCGGATTCTTGAAGACCCTCACCATGTTGAGGCTGTCGGATTTTTCGAAGACCCTCACCACGGTGAGGCTTCTGGATTTCCTTTATGCGTTTACGCTCCCCATTTGGGCATCCCATGGTTGAGCTTCTCGATTGAGCATATGGATTTCTAGAGGACTCTCACCACAGTGAGGCTGCTCGGACTTTTGAAGACCCTCACCATGTTGAGGCTGATGGATTTCTCGAAGACCCTCACCACAGTGAGGCTACTGGGTTTATTTTATGCGCTTACGCTCCCCGTTTGGGCATCCCGCGGTTAAGCTTCTCGCTTGAGCATACGGATTTCCAGAAGACTCTCACCACAGTGAGGTTGCTCGGATTCTTGAAGACCCTCACTACGTTGAGGTACATTACCCTTCTGCTCGAGCATTTCGCGGTCGAGCTTTATCTTATCCTCCCGCTTGAACATCTCGCGATCAACCTTTATTTATCCTCTTGCTCAAGTATCTCGTTGTTGAGTAGATGTTCCGTTTGTCAGAAAATTATACTCCTTACTCTTGAGATAAATCCCAAGGAATAAGGACCAGGGGGCTACTGAAGTGCCTATATTTAATTTGTCTCAAAAGGCTTTTAGACCTCGCTTAAGCGAGGGGGCTTTCCACTACACTGGCCCACTATACTTTATAGGACTATAGAACACTATGGGCCTGGCTCATGCGTGACAATCCAACCCTAACCCCTCAGGTATAAATAAACCCTACTATCTCATAGTAGGGGAGTCTCTCTCTTCTACAGCTCTGACTCCACACACGGGGGCTACGCGCCCTCCAACATTTTGACATTGTACTGATTCTCGTGCCGGAGGGTTTTGGGGAACATCCCCCACCACTCACGGTGCTTATTTTGCAGAGATCCACATAAAGCCAAATATCTGACTCAAACGACGATTTCATCACCAATTCGGTCAACGAACGATTCACACACCTCGACAACTTTTGGTACCCCAGGTATAACTGATATTTTTGTCACATCATCATCATAAATCTTGGGGATCATATTATTGAAACAAAATTTTTGAAAAGAAACAATGTTGGAAAAAATGTTTTTATCCTAAAATTATCATTAACTTCATCCGATATAAGACTGTTTTTTATGTTCCAAAGAAGATAATTAACATTGCTGGTATCATATATAATAACAATTAACAAGTGTCAAAGTCAATAATTACATTTAGCCGTAGGTCTCTTTTTGAAGAAACTAGATATTGATATGCGATACAAATGAAAAATTAACTAATAAGATAACAAATATTGTGTATAAGGAATTTTTTTAGAATCTATAATGATTAGTGATATACTTATATGTAATTGTTAATAAATCGATTATTTTTATTTTATCCTTTAAGATTTTTTATCCTCTTTATTTTATTTATGTACGATTTAGTTAATATGCATTTAACGCTTAGATTAAAAAAACTAATATGTTATAATTGCCAGGTATACTCATACACATACAAGCTAATATGTGATCTACTGGACGTACACATAACAAGCATTTATTTATACTACGTTTTGTTTGAATAACTAATCTAGTTGCATTAGGAATTGATTTTGATAGTTATTGAAACAAAATTCATTATAACTAGGCATCACGATTGGATTGGGTTGTGTCGGGTTGGTCGAGTCACTGGTTAAGACGGGTTGAACCCCTGGTTAAAAATGTCGGGTCAAGATCAGGCCATCTCATTTTTTCCTCTTTTCTCCGAAAACATAGCTTAACAAGAAAAATTACTAAACAAAATTGGGTTCATTTTTTCCTTTTTCTTTTTTGTTTTATTTCGGTAAAGAAATAGATAAACACCCCCAGTGATAGATCCAAAAATAAATCTCAGCGGTGTCACTAATGTTAACTATTATTTAAAAATAAAATTAAAATTAAAACAATGTCGTTTTGTAGTGTATAAATTCAAAAAAAAAATTACTTCAGCGAGGCACTTGCCCCCCAAGTGTAAGGCATAGATCCGCCACTGAACACCCCAACTGACACATCATCAATAGAAATGTATCACAAAGCAAAACATTTCACACGTCAAAACACAATAGTCTAAGAAATTGTTTATTCAAAATTATATCCCCAAGTTTTACTTAAAATTAACATTCTTAAAACAAAAAGAAAATTGATAAAAATAAAAAAAAGTTTTGACATTTAAAAAATTTAAATATTGTATTTAACATTTACTCAACAGATTGACGGTTATTATCCATCTTGACCCGTGAAATTTGATGGGCTATAACGGGTAACCGTTTTAACCTATTATGTTATTGGGTTGAATTGAGTCAAATAATTAACGTATTGAGTCGGACAGATTAGTGAGTAGTGTTCAAAATTGTCGGGCCTGAATTTATAACTATGGTTGAACTTTCTTCTTTTTGTTTTTTTTTTCTTTTCCGAATGCCTCAAATATCTGAGCAACTTAGAAATTCAATGCACATAAATTAGTGAAAATTTTGATATTCTCGTAAGCAAGAAATAAGATTAGCAAATGGTCATTGCTCAAGAGTCAAGACCCCATTTTTTGGAAGACCGTGTAGGACATAGACTGGGACCAAACAAATTAATTTTATGTGTAAAACCAAGGGAGGAATATTTTCTCCTAAAATTATAGTCCAATATTACCAATTCCTACTACCTTCTTAATATTGGAGAATTCATTAATAACTCAGAAGACGAAGACGAAGACGAAGACTTGACTAACCGTGAACATAAATGTTGTCGTGTCTTTGACGTGAAAGCGACCAAAATGTCAACGCTATCCCCCAGGCCATGTTTCGATTATTGCATTCATTCAAATATTTTTTTAACTACAACAATATTTTAAATATTTTTAAAATTGGAAAAATGTATTTTTGGGAGCGAAAAGAAAACGATAACCTTAATTAATCGAAGGCATGCTACGGATCACTTATTTATATCCAGATGCATCAAATTTGTATATCGTGATGCATAAAATTCAATTGCGATTCATGATTTGATGGATGCTTACATGTATTGTGATCAAGGTTCTAAAAATCGTTAGTCGGCCGCTAGGCGGCACACTAGCGCCTAGCGCCTAGGGAACTAGTCGGGGGGTAATCGGGGCCTAGAATTAAGGCATAATTACCATTTTTTTTTGATAATTTACATCAAAGATCAAATACATTGACAAAAAATTTAATTTTTTTATGTTTGTCATTTTATCAAACACTTGTCTATATTTGTAAAATGAACAAAAATATACAAACCGACTTTTAATCTCAATTCTCAACAACTCCAAAGCAATAAATCAGTCAAGTTTAGAACTAAAAACAAAAAAAATATTATTCCACCTACCTACTGCCTCTACAACCCACAGTCTAACATATCCTCCCTAATCCCTTTTCATTCTAAATTATGAGTCTCGAGACATCTCCCTTCTTCTTCATCTTTTTTTCTTCTTCTTTCTTTTATCTATCTGGAAGATCGGCAACGTAGGTGCCGACTTGGTCGATTAGGCGGCGACTAAGAAAGTCACGGCGGTAGAGAGGGGCCTAGGCGGAGCTAGGCGGGGAGTTTTAGAACACTGATTGTGATGCATGAATTTGTACATTACGATGCACACAATAATGTATCAAAATCATAACGACATCGAGATTCCAAGCCGATGCATCGGGAATCCAAATTGTTGCATTGCAATTGAAATTCGATGCGTCATAATGCATAGTACTAGTTTTGATTGCATCACTCCGCCTTCTTCTTCCTCCTCCTCTGCAAGCCTTCATCTTTCTCCTATGTCTATGTTCTTTCTGAAAAATTCTTTAACCCAGCTCAAATCCATTATAGAATCGTACTTAATGAATCTAAAAAATTGTGATTTTTAAACATCGAGACCGAATTAGAAGATACGATGCCTAATTAAATAGCGCCGAGGCAGAATAATTTTATGAACGATGTGTAATTAATATAAAACACATGCCGAATTAAAATTGAAAGATACAATGCCTAATTAAATAACACCGACGCACAATTTTTAAATTAAGAAACGCGAGTATTTTTATAAATTAATAATGACGCGTCAATATAAAAAACCGAGGCATAATAGAAAAGTTCGATGTCTAATTAAATAACACCGGTGCTTAATTTTTAAATAATGACACGTGGGTTACCATAATTTTATGAATAATTCCTAATTTTATGAACGATGTTTAATTAATATAAAACACCGAGTCCGAATTGCAAAATACGATGTCTAATTAAATAACACCGAGGCAGAATAATTTTATGAATAATTCCTAATTTTATTAACGATACTTAATTAATATAAAATATCGAGGTCGAATTGGAATTGAAAGATATGATGCCTAATTAAATAACACCGAGACTCATGATACATCCTCAATGTGTGTTGATGAGTTGATTGATATTTTACAAACTTTTGAATTAAATCTCACTCAACAATCAAAAAGTAAAGAAAAAAAGATTGCTTTAAAAACTCAGACTGAAAAAGGATGAAGAGTTTCTTGAGATTTGTAATGAAATGAGCGAATCTGATATGAGTGATGACTATTTGGCTATATTTGCTAAAAAAATTGGTAAATTTTTTAGAGGAAAAAATCAATCCATTTAAAAATACTAACAATAATTCTATGTCAAGAACTAACCCTAGCAAGTTCCAAGAAAGCTTAAGTGTGGCAAGTCAAGGAGAACAGAGAAACATTGATTATATTAAACTAGTTTTTTAACTCATGCGTTAAACGCACGTCAACTAAATCGTACATAAACAAAATAAAAAGGATAAAAAATCTTAAATGATAAAATAAGAAGAATCAGTTTATTAATAATTACACATAAGTATATCACTAATCATTATAGATTCTAAAAAAACTCCTTATACACAACATTTGTTGTGTTATTAGTTGATTTTTCATCTTCACCGTATATCAATATCTTCAAACCAAAATGATTTGTTACTCTAGAAATTGTGACATATAAATGTCCATAGCTAAATAATGGTTTCTTCAAAAAGAGACATACGTGTAATTATTGACTTTGACACTTGTTAGTTGTCATTGTATATGACTAATACTCGTGTTCGTGCCGATGACATGGTGCCAGTTTGAAAATTTATTTATAAATGAAGCAGATATTGTAGAAATGAACTACTAAAAATATTATTTTCATAAAAAAAAATTTACTTTTAAACGGGGTCTCTTTGCCCGGAACAGATGGATTAATTAATAATTTGTATACGAAATTGTGGGACGGACAAAACGGGCCGGACAAAAATTAAATTGCTTAAGTTAATTACGATAACAGTTAAAAAGAAAAAAAATATAAATATTTCAAATTACAAAACTTACATTTTTTTTAATTTTTTTTAAATTTGTATAGGAAATTACGGGTTGGAAAAAAATTAAATTGATTAAGTTAATCACGATAACAATTAAAAAGAAAAATACAAATACAAATTTGCGCAACCATAAAACTGTAAAACTGTCAAATATTAACTGTAAAATCGTAATATCTCAGTAAAAGAGTAACTAATTTTCGCAAATAACTGTAAAACCGTAAAATATTAACTGTAAAATATTAAATGTAAAATAATAATTGTAAACTGTCTTGTAAACCGTAACATCTCAATAATTTTCGCAGTAATAAAATGGGGATGGAAAAAAAGTGATAAAAACGGTTGATATTGTGAGATTAAACGTGACAAAGAGACATTCTGTAATTTAATATATCAATATTACATTGAAATGAATGCCCGCACATAATTTTTCGTTTAAAAATTTGACATTCATCAACTTTTTAAAAACTACAATGAAAATTCTTTTAAAAAAAATTGAGAGACATTATTTAGAAATTGGTGTTGCAAAATAATTTTTTATTTAATAGCCATAGAATCTTGGTAAAACCATAAATTGATTAATTTGTATATGAAATTGCGGGTCGGAAAAAACGGGCCGGACAAAAAGATTACGATAACAGTTAAAAAGAAAAAAAAGAAACAAATATTTCAATTAATTTGTATACGAAATTACGGATCGAAAAAAAATTAAATTGATTAAGTTAATTACGATAACATAAAACTGTAAAACTGTAAAATCGTAAAACAATAAACCGTCATTCGCACATGTGAGAGCTGAGGGAAATAAGGGTCGTTGGATCACCGTAAAACAGTAAATCATGACCCTTTTTTATCACAAATCAATTGTAAGCGTATCACACTGACCTCTATTGTATTATAGATATCAGCAATGGAAATTGTCTTATCTGGAATTTGAAAGAACATCGGATTGAGTTAATGACAATATTGGGATAAAAACATTTTCTCGAACATTGCTTCATTTCAAAAAAAATTGTTTCAACAATATGATCCTCAAAATTTATGATTATTAGTTTTGTTTCATTGCACAATCCTACAGCATGGTCAATATTTCTCAATAGCATTACTGGAACACCAATTTTAAGTGTTAATTCATGGTCTGCCAACCCCGAACAATTTATACTATTCAAAAACTCTGTAAAATGAATGTTTTCGAACAAACTTGAATATTTTCCGTCCTACAAATAGAATCTGAATTCAAATAAGTTCTTCATTTTGAATGATTACTTTTATTAAATTATATTTGTATTTTATAAATAAAGAAATTTATGATAAGAAAATAAGCAAAAATCAAACTAATAAAATTATTTTACCGTTAACTATTATTTTTCTTTCGTAAATTATTTTGATTTTACTAACGTCTATTACAGTTTTTTTGTTTTATTGGCTTCGTAACTATTATTTTTGTTTTATTTTTAAGAACTAGTTTTAGGGAAAACTTTTGTTCCGTAAATGATTTTTATTATTTTGCTAACCTCAGTTTAAATTGTTTTGTTTTATTGACTCAGTAACTATTATTTTTGTTCCATCAAATATTTTTATTTTACTAACATATTTTTTTACATAACTATTTTTAAGAAATTTTTTTAAACTTTTGTTCCGTAAATTATTTTTATAATTTTACTAACATCGGTTTAAATTGTTTCTGTTTTCTGACTCTGTAACTATTATTTTTGTTCTATCAAATATTTTTATTTTACTAGTGTATTTTTGTTTTATATAGCTATTTTTAAAAAAAAATATGTTTTAAACTTTTTTTCTGTAATATTTTTATTATTATTTTAGTAACCTCAGTTTAAATTGTTTTTGTTTTATTAACTCTGTAACTATTATTTTTGTTCCATCAAATATTTTTATTTTACTAACGTATTTTTGTTTTACATATATATTTTAAAGAATTTGTTTTAAACTTTTGTTCTGTAAATTATTTTATTTTACTAATATTCACATTAAATTATTTTTGTTTTGTTGATTCTGTAACTTTTATTTTTATAGTGACATGTTCCACAATTTTTTTTATTTTACTAACCACTTATATTTTTGTTTTCTTGACTTCGGAATCAGTTACAATTTTTTATGTTTAAAGAGATAAAAATGTTTAAACATAATTAAAAGAGGGGAGATGGTGGTGATAAGAGAGAAAATAGGAAGGAGATCAAAGAGAGAAAGAGAAATACAACCAAAGAAAATAAGAGAGAGAAATAGTGAAATGGTAAATCAAAAGTCAATAATTCAAAAGTAAGATTTTGGAGGAATAAATTCACTCTTACCATTATATATATATATATATATATATATATATATATATATATATATATATATATATATATATATATATATATATATATATATGACCATTATGCTAATAAGTGTGCTAATACACTGATGGGAACCCAAAAGTGTAATAAATTTAGTTGGTTTTATGCTTATTTTAGAGCAAAACATTACACTTTTGGTTGGTTTTTGTGTTGATTATGATGTAGGATCACCGGAAGCTGTAAAAGAGGAAAATGTTGAATTCAGGCCAAGAGGAAAATTCGGGAGGTCACATGGGCATGTGATGTCACATTTGAGAACCGATTCAAGTTACAGGCGTATTCGGTAGACAATTAGACAATGCAGTTATTATTGTCTAAATTCAGTTCATGTATTAAATCAAAACATTAATGTGCAAGTAGTGGGAGGTTTTGAGAAGTTAGTGGTAGTTTGAAAACTACCAAATAGTGGAGTTAGTGGGAGGAGATAGTGTTATTTATGGATGTATTCTCTGATCAGTTAAGGGGAGGTCGGCCAGGGAGTAAGATTTTCAAGCAGTAAGTGTTGAGAAAAGAAAACAGTGTGAAACAATTGTGAGAAAGAGTGGTGATAAACTTGTAATCTTCTTTGGGGAGTTCTTAATCTGCTGGAAACAAAACATCTTATTAATTTTCTGTAAGTGTGTTTATTAATTATGTTTATTAGCTAAGTAACCTTTTTCCAGTCAATGGGAGATTGAGTCTCTAGCCCTTTATTTCCGTGAGATCTAATTGATCTAACTCTTGTGTGGGTTTTAAATATTTATTTGTACTCGGTTACACGGGAGGATTATTGTATTTAATTAATGTTTAATGGCCAGAATGTTAATTAATATAATAATCTAAGGCTAGTTAACGCCGTTGATCCGTAATTGTCCTCGGATTTAACGAAGTGGCAAGTAGTACACCTTTTAGGCATCACAAGCATAATCGGACCGTACTACGGGTATGAATAATCGTTGTTACATGATATTGCTTCAATACACATGGCTTTGAATCGGGTCTCTCGCCTCTTAATGCAACCGAGTTATTAAATCTTACGGCGTCTCGGGGTTGTAACTCGGTTAGGCGGTAATTAACGGCGTCTCTTAATTATCAATACTGATGCGGAGATTGAGTGTTGGGCGTTCGTCGACATTTTTAACCGGTTTATTTAAAATCCCATAAGATATTTTTGCATCGATGACCGGAAATAAAGTGCGAGATTAAATTGACTCATTGGCTGGGATTTAAATTTTATTGAGTTAAAGTAATTGTTAATTTGTTAGCTTAATTAGAGTTGCTCATTTTTAGTTAATTAGTCTTCAAATTTATTTTCTAGATTAATTTAAAATCCAAATTGTGTTCTATCATTTCGATAAAATTCTAAAAGAAATAAATTCGACGTTCCCTGCGGATACGATCCCAACTTACCTTATACTCGTTATTAGGAAGAAGGTGAATTAATTTTGACGATTTGACATTCGTCATACACTCATGAAGAAATATAAGAATTTTATTACTACATTAAGTGATAGTAATGAGGAAGAGTCTGATAAGTTATATAGTTTATTTGCTCATAAAAAATCTGTTGATATAAATCATCTATTCACTTTCCCAGAAAAAAAATATATTCCTATGAATCCGTTAAAATTGTCCAAGAATGATGTATTCAATATAAGTCATTCATACCTACATTACATTTACGAAAACAAACCATGTTTCTGTTCAGTTTGATGATGTTCCAAAAGTTTAGTAAAAGTTATGGGATAGTCAAGTCAAAATCGGTTAATTTGCCGCTAGATTCTCCAAGGTTTAAAAAACTCAAGAACCATCTTGAACCTTTACAAGAAGCCATGTAAGCATCTCCTATTTGATTAAGAGCAACTATTTCATGTACCAGTAGTATAAAATCATTTTTACATTAGCGATCATTAGATTATGACATGTGTCAATCATAATTTTTGTGTTGATTTTTTTAGTTTTTGATTGGGCACGTGTCGTGGTACAAATATCACTTGTATAAAAAGACTCTACAACGCCGGTAGATGAAAATTTAATTATTTGATTAATTTGTTTTAAACTAAACTCCATGATTATTAAACGAAACTACATTATCTTGATAGGATGTTATCTCCAACCTCTCTAATTATAGGAGTAACTAAATTAAGGAGCTTATTTAACTTCTTTTTTTGTCTTAGATGAATTTTTTTTAGTTTTAGCAGTGTTTAAGTGTGGAAAACTATATGGGTATATAACAAGATTTCTTAAACATATAAAACCTTGTTGATCATTTTTAGCAACTAGCTTTACACATGTACGTTAAACGCACGCCATATATCTTTTCCAATCAAATTATACATAAGCAACATGAAGTGAAAAAATAAAATTAAAAAAATAAATTATTGTAAAACTAATATCATGATTAAAAACTTTAATGATAATAAATAAAACAAACAAATAATTGTACCGTAAAGATTGTGAGTTCGATATATATAAACTGAACAAATTATTATAACACATCGATTAATAAAAAGTCAAATTATTAATAGAGAATACAATAAATAAATAAAATCTTTTATAAATTTTAGAATATTTTTTTAAATACAACATTTGTCATTAAATATGTGCAATTACTACTACTATCACTTTGATTAGATATGCACAATTGATACTACTATCACTGTCACATAACAAAACTCACGTGATCTATATTAATCAATATTAATATAATGTTTTTTTTATCTTTAGTTAGCGTGTTATGAAAATTAAACACATAATTAAAATATAAGGATAAAAATATAAGTGAATTTAATTATTGTTTATTACATGAATAAAAAATTCATATATATTTTAGAATACAATATCTTTAAAAGAATATATATTTGTTAGATGATAAAAACTATATAACAAATTCAAATGACGATAAATCAAAGAAAAGCAACTCAAATTACATACTTCCTACAATCTTCCCTCCCCCGAAATAACCAAAATGTCTCCGACTCAAAAACCCTTTCATTAATAGTGTCACCCAAATAATGTGACACTGATAATATGTTTACTTAATTATTACAACTATATCTACAAATATTTAAGCTCAATTCAATAGACAATAAAATAGACATTTAGGCTATGATTGCTCTCAATTCATTGTACCTCTCATAGAGTATAATATACTCGGCTACTCGTTCATATAGATAATCACACCCCTCTACAGTCATCTGACATGTTCCCAGAGCAATTAGACTACAATTTACTTGTTCACATTCATCTTCCAATGTCAAAGAGCGAAAATGGAATTCGGTAATGATGATGTTGTCAACTCTCACCAGGACCTTGTTGATCTTTAAAAATCCACTCATCCAGTATGTCATAACTGATGCTACTACTTTTGCCGGTGAAATTACGTGGTTATAGACAACAAAAGCGGTCACAGAGCATTTATATTCAAGGAGAAAACACATTTATGGCTGAATAATGTTTGTTGAGTATCAAATTAGACATGACAAACTTTAAGAATTCATAGTTGTTCATCAAATTATATTTCACTATGAATTTATTCTTTAGCTCCTATGGATATAATTTGTCTTGACAAAACTCATAAGTAAATTAATATTCGAAGAGGAAGCACATTTATAGCCGAGTAAGTAATGTTTGTTGAGTTTTTAGATTGTTAGTCTCGTTTCTCTTGCATATTGGTAAGAAGAGAAAAGACATTCCCTCTTAGATTGATAGTATTTAATTTTTAACAGATTCTTATGTTTTTTTTATTTACTTAGCAATACTTGTATATGTGTTCATATGTAAATAGTATCATTATTTGGTAAGTAGTTACAGTGGTTCTCAAGCAATTTTGAGATAAGCAAATTGCATTTATCATTATATATATCTTCATATTTTTGGCAAGTGCATTTTGAAAGGATCTTGTTATATTTGGATGTGCTAATCACATTTGTCATTATATATATAAAGAAAACGTAACAAAACAAATTTTTTCAATTTCTAATACCTTGTTAATTAAATGTTTAGTATAAAAACTAAGAAAAATATAATAAAACAAAGTGTTTCATCTTTCCGATGTATATTTATGTTTTCATTTATGAAAAACATTTAGGCGAGAAAATCACCCTTGTTATTTTATATATATATATATATATATATATATATATATATATATATATATATATATATATATATAATATAAATAGTATCCTTATTTGGTAAGTAGTTAAAGTGGTTCTCAAACAATTTTGAGACAAGCAAATTGCATTTATCATTATATATATCTTCATATTTTTTGCAAGTGTATTTTGAAAGGATCTTGTTATATTTGGATGTGCTAATCACATTTGTCATTATATATATAAAGAAAATATAACAAAACAAAGTTTTCCAATTTCTAATACCTTGTTAATTAAATGTTTAGTATAAAAACTAAGAAAAATGTAATAAAACAAAGTGTTTCATCTTCCGATGTATATTTGTATTTTCATTTATGAAAAACATTTAGGCGAGAAAATCACCCTTGATATATATATATATATATATATATATGTGTGTGTGTGTCTTATTTATAGGTCCCGGTCCCACCCAGAGATAGCATAATAAATCCTCCAGTTTGGATCAAACCATAATTCACACACAATCTTGGGATAGTTTCGTCCTCAATTGATGTCAACATTCGAATATAATGTGGTAATAACGGAGACCAAGTTGAATTTGCTTCTGTTTTTTATACTCAATTTATTAAAAATAAATAAATTATTTGATACCTTTTTAAAAAAAAAAAAGGTTGGAGGGACATTGCAATCTTTTTTTAATGCTAAAAGCTACAATTATATATATATGATGCCTTTGGTGTGGCTCGAACAAATGGTGCTCTGGTGAGGCTTTGAACACCGACCTCTCGGTTGAGAGTAATTAAGTCAGGGGTATCTCGGTAGGGTTTGAATATTGGCTAACTAAGTGAGTAGCTAAATGGGGCCTTTGGATAGGGCTTTAACAACAACGATGTCTAAAGAGAGACCACTCTTGAGAGTTGTAAAGTCAGGGATGTCTCTAGTGAGCTCAACTCACTAGTTAAGAGAAGTGGCGATCTGGAGTTGAGTTAGAGCTCGTTGGTTTATTTGATACCCTTAATCAACAACTCGACACAAACTCCAATAATCTCACATATCTTATCATTTTTATTTTTAATAACTTTAAAATTTGGAAAAAATTATTTCTGATTTAAATAAGGTAAACCAAATCTATATTTATAGATAAAAATGTGTATAAAAATATTTTATTTAATTTTTGAACTAAAAAGGCCGAAAACAGAAGAAAAAGAACAAAAAATGATTGGACCACTTCATTGTTTTGAAGAGAGAGTGAGCGCGTTTTGTACGACTTCCTCTTATTCTTTGGATTGATTCACAGTTAATGTTTCTCTATTGTGAGTATGAGCCATTGAAACTACTTCAATAACTATTACTGTCTAGTTGGTACGAGTTTCCAACCAAACTACTTCAATAAAATAACCCGCGCGATTTATTTTGCACCTTCAATATTTGGCGGTGGAGCAGGAATAAGAAATTTTATTAATTCGGGTACTATTCTTATGTTTTTTTAGCAAGGATGCTAATAATATCACTTTCTCCATTGGTATTATTAGTGAGAAGATAAGAATTATCCCGATAATACATATTATTAGTCCATACCATCTATTGGGGTACGTGCCAAACATACGAAAATTCGAGTTACTAATTAAGGGTAATGCTTAGGTCATTCTTATTTTGCACCAAAATATAGGTACTCTGTGATGTGATATACTTTCATTGGTTGGATATTTTGTGGGTCCCAGTACTCCAGCCAATAAGAAGGTGTCACATCACAGAGGACCCATATTTTGATACAAAATGAGAGTGATCCTAACATTGCCTATTAATTAAACTTGACTACGAAACGATTAATCGTTGTCACCTAATTGACGATATTGACATTTTCAGTCCGAGTCATTTGACAATTACATCTGCACGCCAGTAAGCTTACGAAGCTGCATGCATATATATAAACAACATTCTAGGTCACCAA
This sequence comes from Codonopsis lanceolata, assembly GCA_013146195.2. Taxonomy (NCBI): domain Eukaryota; kingdom Viridiplantae; phylum Streptophyta; class Magnoliopsida; order Asterales; family Campanulaceae; genus Codonopsis; species Codonopsis lanceolata. The sequence goes on from CM028378.1 coordinate 104,172,031, forward strand.
AAATTTGTCAAGAGAAACATTTCTTTCATTCTCACCCAAGTTTCTCTCTCCGTATTGTTCTTTGATGTTGTCTGTTATGTTTTCCTACCACGGAAGCTACACTGAGTCGTCAACGAAACAGAACGGAATAAGTTACAATTTATAAATAAATACCCTAGATAATACAGAATATCTAGCCTGAACACACAAACGTGCATCGGAGGTGGGGGGTAACTGGGGGTTTAAATCTAATCCGATGATGGCCTCGCTGCACAGCTTTTTGGGGAAGTTCAACAACGTCATCATCTCTTTCAGAAGCCATATTTCAAGAGAACAACGTATTCCCGCTTCACGCCATGCCAATCTCATTTTCGTTGTTTTTTCCCTTCTTAGTTTCATCCAAATCAAGTTTCAAGGAAAAAACAATGATTCTCCTTTTCTGACACACCCTAAAACATGCAATGTTGCTTTTGCTACTCTACTCTTGTATGGCTTGGCATACGATGCCGAACAAAGATTTTCTTCTACTCATCCCAGTGTTGCAAATGCAGCTCGGCGAGCTATGGGTTTGTTTGGTTCATTGCTAACGGCATCCCCTAGCATCAATTCTATTTCCAGGTTGGGTTCAACCCATTTTATACGCTGTGTACGTCTTTTATTATGCAGATGAGTTGATAGATTGGCTGCAGCGGAGAGTTATAGAATTAGATGAACCTGAACCAATGGAAATTTCTCCGGTATAACTATAAGGCTACGTTCATTTAGAATCTTTCAGAATAGCTCATCGTACTAGGTTCTTACAGTTCATAGGAAATGTATTGTGATTCCCTAATGTTTTCTTGATCCGGCCCGGTTTTTGAGGGGTTCAGAGTGATCGATGGAACAGGATTTTATATATGTATAGACTAGTTTTATAGATATAGTATAAATAATGTAACAACAGTGAATAAATTGTCATTTGACTCGATGGATTGGGTAGGTGTATATGTAATGAGTGTAAACTTCAAGTCTATAAAGTTCAAGCCCCTTCATTGCCATTTTTGTAAATTTTTTTTATTTTGGGTCTACGGTCAATTATTATTAGTATTATTTTATATGTATATTATATCATATACTTCATCGATTTAGTTAAATAGTCCCCCATATTATTTTGATATGTTTTACGTAAATAATTAACTTTTAAAAAATATGCTTATAATTTCACAATAGTTCATCTTTATCTTCCACTTGTATTTCACTTGTATTGTAAGTATAATTGTTGTGGTTAAGTTTTTTTAGTTTTTATTATCAACTTCAAATCTACTTAAATATGTTTTAATTACTTCGGAACTTAATAAATAAAAAGTTACTATATAAAGATAAATAATTTGCATTCGGTTTTAGTAGAGTTATTCAACCTTAATTTTATTTTGCGTTCGCTAAATGTACTTATAAAAAAAAGTTAGTTGACCATCAAAAATTTTATCTGAGTCATAAAAAATAACAATTGATTGGGCACATAATATCAATATTTCAAGCAAAAATCAAATTTTATTGTTATGTTACTATCATTTTTAATTATTTCTTATGTTTATTTAATTCTTTGTTTTATTAGTTGATTGTTTTTTAACTTGAATTTATAGTGCACAATACATGTTACCAAAAAAATATCCATCTAGAAATCAAAACATAAATAAAAGAAAAAAATTGATTAAATATATTCTTTTTATTGTAAATTATTTAATTTTAACAAATGAAAAATAACAGTTTTCAGTAATTATTTAATACTTATTTTCTTATATGTATGAGTATTATCCATTTTCAATACTTCAAATGATGAAAAGTCAAATAAATTGCTCGTCTAAAATTCATATGTTTATATTTTTTAAGGGCCCCTTATTTTTTTTTTCGCTCTAGACCCCCAAAAATTCAGGACCGGCCCTGTTCTTGATACCTAATCAAAATGCAGATTTTTTGCTAGTATTGCTATAAATCCCATAGTAGCTAGAAGAAGAATTAGAAGGCCATTAAACAATTAAAGGGCAGTTTATAATTGATCGGAATCCTAATTCAAGTATGGTGCAAGTGTAACCTTGCAATAGCACTAGTGGATTGAAGTATAAACTATTTATGAGGTACCAACGAGCTCTAACTCATTTCTCCTAACGAAGAGATCGGGTGTTCAAGTCTCACTAGAGATACCCTGAACTTTACAACTTTCAATGAAGAGGTCGGGTGTTCAGATCTTTTCAGAAGCACCGTTGTTGTTCAAGCCTTACCCAAAGACCCTATTTAGCTATCTATTTATCTTAATGGTAAGGTCAAGTGTTCAAGCTCTACCAGCTATGTTGCATGGACACGGATACGCGGACACAGGATACGGGGATACGTGATTTCCAAAAAACATAGGACACGGGTACGGGGTAATGTATAAATATTCAAAATATAAGGACCAAAATGTAAATTATTCAAAAATAAGGATCAAATTATAAATATTAAAAACTATAACCACAAAATAAATACTTCGAACGTACCCAAATGTTAATATTCAAAGTATAAAATAATTTATAACAGGAAGTGAAAAACCACAAATGAACAAACAAAGTAACAAAGTCAAACACAAACTTTGTCACAGTCAGTCTCACAGACCAGCCTCACCTCACACTCACAGTGTATATATAGGGAAAAGAGATAACAATAATCGTTTGAACTTGGAAGAAATTCCAAATCGACAACAGAGAATGAGAGAATCGAAGATTGAAATGAAGAATTCCTGGCTTATTCGAACTTTGAATCGAAGGCGACGAAGGGAGAGAAGAAGGAACCGAAGTCGAAGAGAAGGTCGAACTTGTGAGACCCTGAATCCCTAAGTACTTGACTCGATAGAACGTTTACGTACTTCATTCTTGCTCGCGGCCTTTGAGAGAACATAGGTCTTTGTGTACTTGCTTGGATGCATTTACATTCATAATAACCATGTTTATAAGTTTAAATGTGGCCACGACATTAATTCATAGTAGTCATCGTCGTAAGTTTATTTCCTCAATTCACGTATTCCCCTCGGCCATGATAGGTTTGTAGTAATTTGGCCATAGTTTTATGTAGACAACTCGGAATTGAGATCTCTTTGATGCATTAGAAACTAGACTTCAAGATCTTTCTAATCATTCCTCTTACATAATTTTTGGACTTGTATTTCAGTACATGCGCATTTTTAAAATTGACTAAGTAATTTATTGTCGGTATTTTCAGAAATTTGAGTTTTGCCTTATTTATTGGATTTACTTGGAGACCCTTAATGAATTTCACTAAACCTGACCCTAAGACCTTAATTAGAGTGGATTAATCCTAAGTGAAAAGACTTAATCTCACTTAAAAATTGACATATAAGAGCTTGACACTTGTTTTCCACTCACTCCCTAACCTTTGTGACTTGAAATATCTGTAATCCACTTCTTACACCTCCTACCACTCTCCATATTCAGCCATGGTTAGAGAACTCAAGTGTGGGAGATTCTTGGTGAGATTAGTGTGTATTTCTTGATTTCTCAGAGATCCGACCACCCGATTTTGGATTCGAGACCACCCAATCATATCTATCGACGAGGAGGCTACTAATCCTTACTTTGTTTTCATTTTTCTCAGTCTTTTCTAGTCTTAAGGTATGCTTCAAATCTCAGAAAATTTGTATGTTCAATATAATGACATACTCCCTTCATAATAGTTGTAGTATACATGCTTAGGAAGACTTCTTGTGAAGTAGAAATCTTCATTTCAACAAGTTATAAATCTGGAAATTATGGTGCTGCTTTGTTAAATTATTAATTTGGGTTTGGCTAAAGCATAAATGTAGTTCTAATTGTGCTTAGGAGTAATTCTTGTGAAGAAATTCATTGCAACTGTTAACTTTAAATATTTTTCATGTTAGGGTTAAATTTTGGAAATTTTGGGGCTGCCCTTTAGACTTAATAAATTGGGTTTGTATATAGCATTAAAAGTGTTCTAAACATGATTTGGAACAAATAATATTCATAGACTTGTTGCAATTGGAAACTTCAATGCGATGACTAATTTAGGATTTCACCAATTAGAAAGAAACCTCACAGATTCAGTTCTAATTTTGGGCTGTTTTCCAAAACATACTGGTACTAATATAATACATGGAATTGCCTAAAAATATTATATGTTTGTCATGTGTATGTTAAGTAATGGTCTGTAAATTTTCATAAATTTTCGAGTTCAGTAAGTATTTTTAATGAATTACGAACCATGGTTGCGACAGTGAGTCTGAATAAGGGAAACTGGTTATTAACATGATCTTCATGTGATCATAAATTGATGAATACAAATCCAATTGGAGTGTTTTAAAATGGAAAAATATAGTTTCAAGAGTCTAGTTTCATACTACTCAATAATCCCCTCATTTGGAGTTGTGAGAGATTCATGGTTGAATTTACAAGTTGACTAAGCAGAATGAGTCACAACAGAGAACCATATTTTTAATATAAACTTGAGGTGACTGTATTATGAAGAATACAAGTCCAAATAGAGTACTTTAAAGTGTTAAATTATAGTTCCAAGAGTATAGTTTTCTGAATGTATAAAATTCATGAAATTTGGAGTTGTTAATAATTAATGGTAGAATTTATAATTTGACTGGGCAGAATAATCATTACAGAAAAACAGATTATTAGCTTGATCTTGATATGATCATAGATTGATGAATACAAGTCTAAATAAAGTGATTAAAAAGACTAAGTTATAGTTTATAGAGCCTACTTTCTGAATATGTAAGATTCAGTACATTTGGTGTTGAGAAGAATTTTTAATGCAATTAACAAGATTGCTGCGAAGAGTGATTCGGAATATTTTAACTTGTTAAGGATAGTTTTGTTTAATTCAATGACTACTATGGATTTTGGACAATATGATGAATTATCATTCTAGGATGCGTTTATTATTTATAATCTAAATGATTTAATGACCCTAGACTAACATAGTAGTCTTGGACAATATGTGATTTAGTATTTGTTAAGTTAAGAACTTAACTTGGATTTATGCTAGAAATAAACATCTATACTTATTAGACATTATGACTTATGAAAGCATAATTGTGATACTTGTTAAGGATTGATTCTCCATACTTGATGAATATGACTTATAAAGCATATAGTGTTTCCTGCCTTCATGCATGTTCTGCTATTGGGTTGTTAATTACTTGCATTAAAATTTGGATTCCACTAATAGGTGGGATTATGAACTTAAATTGAACTAGGGCATGATTTGATATTAATCAACTTAGGCTTCCATCTTCTACTTGCCTTATTGATACGTGAACTAGGGTTCTTAAATGGAACGAGAACCTAGCTATGCCTTAAACAAGAACATAGAAGGGCTAGAAATGCATATAGCATTGATACCCTATTTGGTTGGAATTGTAGTAAAGACTCAACGGAGTCGAGCTTAAGGAACAATTGAACCTTACGGGGATCGTGGTGAGATCATATGTTAACTAGATTCCATTTGACTAGATTACTAGTTTTTGAAACTTGATTGGATTAGTGTGGACAACTTGCCACTTATTCTTTCAAGATTCAATTGAGCTTCAGACATGATTTAATGATTATTACAATGATGTGCATAATCAAGAGTTTATAGTATAGTAATACCCTACTTGGCATTGGACGAATTAGCTCGGTCCCTATTTGATTTCATGGCAAGTAAGCATCTACTTGTGCATTGCATATGAGTTCAGCAGGCATTTGTTGAGTTTTACGTTGAAAGTGGGACGGTGCATCGTCTTCACGAGTTATGGGATTCGTGATCGCTATGTATCGTCGTACCAGATATGGTTCACACACCCTCCACTGTGGGCCGCAGTGGGGACATAGTTCCATAGTCCACTCCTAAGTAACCAGAGAGTGCATTTGACTACAACTATATGACCGGGAAAGGCACCACCCTTAAGGTGATACCACTCGGTACTTTAATACCACTATTTGGGGTATCACTGGCACGATATGATTAAGAGTTGTGATTGCAGGAGCAATACGGCGACAGTGGTATCTTCTATATCCCTTATTTGGCTTACTATGGGCTCTTGTATGATAACAAAGTGTTAGTTGAACATGAGATCTAATTGATCGTGTTTATCTTGATTGTGTATTATTGAAATACTTGAGGTGTATATCTGTAAGTATACATACTTGTACATTATGATTCTATGAACGATATGATATGTATATATTTAAATATACATACTTCTACTTGATGATTCTATGAAAGACTTGATGTGTATATATATAAATATGCACACTTATACTTAATGATTCTATGAACAATTTGATTAGTATATATATAATTATATATTATATACTTGCATATGTTGTTTTTATGAGAACTTCGTTCTAATTCATTTGATTTGTGTTTGAACAGAGAATTACACTCTGTTTCATTTGGACGGTTTAGTAAGTAAAAAGAAACGGTTATCTTGTGGAGTATCAAAACGATACGACGCATCTTCATGGGTTTTCTGTCATTTGTAAAATGACACCATGATTATTTTTATGTTATATAATTATATGTTACTAAATAGGAAGATATTTCGATAAAACTCCAATCAAATTTTACAAAGAAGTTTATAGTCCCGAGACTCCTTGATCTAAGCTAATCTATCCTAAATTATAGCTCAACTAATTGGTAGATAGTTACCAAAAATAAATACAAAATAAATCTCCTTTCTATATACAATATTCACCAAGATATTATCATATTTTAAAAAATATCATAATATATTCTAACACACCCCCACAGTCGAAGGGGGAGGTTTACGAACACTTAGACTGTCCCGAAAATCTTCAAAAAGGACCAAAGGTAGACCCTTCGTAAAGATATCCGCCACTTGATGTCGAGAGGGAACATGCAACACCCGAACCTCCCCTTTAGCAACTTTTTCGCGGACGAAATGAATATCAAGTTCGATGTGCTTCGTTCGTTGATGTTGAACAGGATTACCAGACATATAAATGGCACTCACATTATCACAATAAACGATAGTGGCCTTCGTAATGGGACAATGAAGCTCAAGTAAAAGATTTCGGAGCCAACAAGATTCCGACACAACATTAGCAACCCCACGGTACTCAGCTTCAGCACTCGATCTCGAAATAGTGGGTTGGAATTTAGCAGCCCAAGAAACAAGATTATCACCTAAAAACATACAATAGCCTGACGTAGAACGGCGAGTGTCCGGACAACCGGCCCAGTCGGCATCAGTGTACGAAACTAGCGTACAAGTTGATGATGGGTAAAGAGACAAGCCGCAGTCAAGTGTGTCACTGATGTAGCGAATAATGTGTTTCAACGCATTCATGTGTATGTCACGAGGATCATGCATAAACAAGCATATCTGCTGAACAACATAGGTGATGTCTGGACGAGTAAAAGTGAGATACTGAAGAGCCCCGGCAAGGCTACGATAATAAGATGGATCAGCAAAAGGTGGACTAGAAGTAGCCCGTAACTTGGACTTAGTGTCCAGTGAGTAGTTTACAAAGCCATACCAAAGACGCCGACAATCTCCAAAGCATACTTTTTTTTGTGACAAAAATAACACGTCCGGTGTCCTGGTGACAGCAATACCAAGAAAATAACTCAGAGAGCCAAGGTCCTTCATAGCGAACTCCGAACTAAGTTGAGACATAATAGTGCACCGAAGAGAATCAGAAGATGTGGTCAAAATAATGTCGTCAACATATAAGAGTAGGTATGCCATGTCACGACCCTTCCGAAAAATAAACAACGAATTATCCGATTTACTATGTGTGAACCCAATAGAGAAGACGAAATTTGCAAAATGTTGATACCAAGCCTGAGGGGCTTGCGTAAGGCCATATAACGACTTCCTGAGTAAACAGACGTGATCGGGAAAATTCTTGTCCCGGAAACCCAAAGGCTGATGCATATAAACGGTCTCATTAAGAGTGCCATGTAGGAAGGCATTCTCAACATCAAGCTGATGCATAGACCATCCCTTAGAAACAGATAAGGATAACACCGTCCGAATGGTAGCCGGCTTTACAACCGGACTAAATGTCTCGCCACAATCAATACCAATCTGCTGAGTCTTACCATCACCCACAAGTCGAGTATGTCGCTCAAAGGAACCATCAGACCTGTGCTTTTGAGTGAAAATCCACATAGATTGAATAACATTAGTATTAGGTGGGTGGGGTACTAAATCCCACGTCCCATTTGCAATAAGAGCATCAAATTTACTAGACATAGCCATCTTCCAATTAGGGTCTTGAAGTGCCAACACTGGGTTACGAGGAATCGCAGATTTAGTGGTGGTATTTAAATTAAAAATAGATTTAGGTTTAAAAACACCACGTTGACTGCGAGTGACGGGACGGAGAGACACATTTGGAGTGGGTTGTTATATTGGTGAAGTTGGGACAGGCTGATCGGAAGGTGGCCCATGGGAAGGAGGATCTGGACCAACAGTGGGCGGAGTGTGGGCTGCCAGAGGAGTGTGGGCCGGTTGGGCAACTGGGCTAACAGAAGGAGTTTGAGTGGCCCAATGATGGAGAATGTGGGGACTAATGGCATCGTCCAAGAAATGATAAGTACTGGGGGACAGAGTATGTATATTCGCAAAAGGAATTTTATTCTCATCAAAAATGACATGGTGATTGATAATGATTTTTCGTGAAAATAAATCATTACATTTAAAGCCACGATGATGGGACGGATATCCTAAGAATACATATGGTGTGGAGCGGGCTTGGAGTTTATGGATAGTAGGACTTGGAAAAAGTGGATAACATAAACACCCAAAAACGCGGAGATGAGAATAGGTCGGATCTTTTTGATATAACATTTTAAGAGCAGACTCGGAATCAAGAGTTTTATGGGGTATTATATTGAGAAGATATGTGGCCATTTGAAGCGCATGATGCCAAAATGAAGATGGCAAGGATGCATGAGTCAAAAGTGTACGTATCATATTATTGAGTGTACGGATAGAGCGTTCGGCTTTGCCATTTTGTGGAGAGGTATACGGACACGAGAAACGGAAAGATAATTTGTTTTGTTTACAAAAATTCCAGAAATTAGTATTATCAAATTCTTTGTCATTGTCACATTGAAAAGTTTTTATCCTCCTTTCAAACTGAGTTAAAATATGATTTTGGAACTCAAGGAAAATATTGTAAACGTCGGATTTTTTAGCAATAGGAAAAGTCCATAAAAAATTCGAATAATCATCTAACAATAATAGATAAAAACGGTGACCAGCAATACTCGGGACCGGAGAGGTCCAAAGATCACTATGAATTATATCAAACGGAAGAAGAGTACTGGAATTAGATGAAGCAAAAGGTAACTTAACAAGTTTCCCAAGAGAACATGCATGACAAACATGAGTGAAGTTTGAATGTTTACACATGACCAATTTATTTTTCCTAAAAGTCTCTAAAACAAAAAGACCCGGATGGCCCAAGCGCTTTTTAGCAATAGGAAAATATTGAAAAGTTTTTATCCTCCTTTCAAACTGAGTTAAAATATGATTTTGGAACTCAAGGAAAATATTGTAAACGTCAGATTTTTTAGCAATAGGAAAAGTCCATAAAAAATTCGAATAATCATCTAACAATAATAGATAAAAACGATGACCAGCAGTACTCGGGACCGGAGAGGTCCAAAGATCACTATGAATTATATCAAACGGAAGAAGAGTACTGGAATTAGATGAAGCAAAAGGTAACTTTACAAGTTTCCCAAGAGAATATGCATGACAAACATGAGTGAAGTTTGAATGTTTACACATGATCAATTTATTTTTCCTAAGAGTCTCTAAAACAAAAAGACACGGATGGCCCAAACGCTCGTGCCAACGAACCGGAGAAACTGCAACAAAAGCTGACCCAGAATTTAAGGACTTGGAGAAAGGATAAAGATGACCCTGACTGTCACATCTCATGAGTTGCCTCCCTGTCTTGTAATCCTTTACAGAAAAACCAAAAAAGTCAAACTCAATGGAGACGGAATTATCAGAGGCAAACTTACGAACCGAAACAAGATTCTTAACAATTTTAGGAACATGAAGAACTTTGTTTAGAACAAAACGTGGATGTGGGGGATCTAACCTAGTGTGACCAAAACCTTTTATGGGAATCGAATTACCATTGCCTACTACGATATCATTATGAGTGCTCATATTGAAATAGGGAGTGAGAGTACCTGGCGAACAAAACATATGAGAAGTCGCCCCGGTATCCATGTACATGTTGTTGTCGGGAGGAGTTAACCCGAGCGTGTACATAGCGGCTTCAATGTCTGTTGGAGAAGGTGGAGAAGCTGCAGTATAAGCCTGCTGTCGAGGACCCAAAACACATGTGGGCTGCTTAGAGTGGGCTGAAGGAGCTGGCCTAGCCCATGGACCAGACTGGCCTGCTGAAGTAGGGAAGGGGCAGGGTGGAATCGCCCAAGGCCAACTCCAAGCGTTGTTCCACTGCGGCTGTTGATGAAGACCAGGCGAAGGAGATGATGAAGCGTGATGTCGACCACCCCTGTGGACTAACCTCCCCGACCGCCACCCTTGTTCTTATTCCCACCTTTATTACCCGCCTTCGGCTGTGTCTTAGGAAGACCAGGAGAAACGGCTGTCGAAGTCCCAGTCATAGAAACTGGAGCAAACACAGACTCACGAGCCATGAATACCGAAGTTGTAGCCACTTTCTTTGCCAATCCATCCTCTTCCAATGTTACCATGGACCTAGCTTGATAAAACTGTGGGAGAGGATCCTTCCGACGGAGGAGCGTAGCAACCCCGTTGTACGCCTCCGTTAACCCAGCCACCATCTGCAACACGAGCCGCTCATTGGACACCAGGGCCCCAACATTTTTCAACTGATCAGCCAATTGTTTAAGCTTTTGGCAATAGTTAGAAGCCGAGGTAAAATATGCCATGACAATGTGTGAAAACTCTTGTTCAAGAGCTACTGCTCGCGAGTTTTTATTGTCCAAAAAAATATCCCTAAGGCGTTCCCACGCAGCCTGGGCAGCAGAATCGAGTTCGAGGATGGTGGTGAGAAGATACGGCGATATGGTGGAATAGATCCACCCCAATACGGTGGCATCCAATGTCACCCACAAATCAATTTCTTCATCCGTAGTAGGTTCTTTAACCTTGTTCTTCGCGGATGGAATGATATGATGGAAGACACGGGTGGATCGAGCATGAACTTTGAAAAGTTCTGCCCATGTCGCATACTGAGCTGTTTCCAAATCAAGGACGATGGTGATGTGATTTTTGATATTCGACACCGCCAGGGCCGGATGGTAGAAGGATTTGGAAGATGACATGATACTGTGCAAAGAAGATGAAGGAAATACCGGCAACTCAGAGACGGCGCAAAGCGGAAGACTTTGTTTAGGAGAGGAATAACCGTCGCTAGCTTTGATACCATAAAGAGGAAGATATTTCGATAAAACTCCAATCAAATTTTACAAAGAAGTTTATAGTCCCGAGACTCCTTGATTTAAGCTAATCTATCCTAAATTATAGCTCAACTAATTGGTAGACAGTTACCAAAGATAAATACAAAATAAATCTCCTAACTATATACAATATTCACCAAGATATTAGAGCATCCACAGTGGTTCCCTTTATTAACACCCTAAAATCTTTTTAGGGTTTTTTTTACCACACTTAAGCCCACAATGGACACCCTATCAATCACCCTATCCCTAAAAAAAGCTAATTCTCCCCCAACTTATTGGGTGAGTTTTAGCCGGCCTCCATTCATCTCTTTCTTCTCTCTCCCCCACATATCTCCTTCTCCATTGGTCTTCTTCCTAGTATTCGTTCATTTTCAAAAATTTTGTTCCAAAATTTAAAGAAGGCGGCAAAAACTGAAATTTTTTTGGCTTGATCGGAGCATCTAGTTTTTGGCTAAAATTTTGATGTATTAGGGTGAAAAGCCTATGAATTAAATAAACAACTCAACTCACATCATCGCTTTGATGATGGTATGCTTTCCCATTTTTTCCATTTTCTTTTTCAATTAATTTAGTGTATTTTTTGCAGTATCATTTCCCTTTTTTATTATTTATAACTTCAAAATTATGGGTATATTGATAATATTAAAACGTGTGACAAAACTTTATTTAAATAAAAATAATTGATATAATCAAAACATATATAATTTTCATAAAATATAAAATTTAAATGTATAAATATTTTATTTCAATTGCGGTAAGAAAATAAAAAAATAAAAAATAGAAATATATTGGTTGTTAGGTTTGTTAGTTAAGATGTCACCAATTCAAAGGGTTATATAGAGGGTGCTCATTGGAGTTGAAACTTTTTTAAAGGGCCTCTAAAAAGGTTTAGGGGGTTATATGAAGGGTGTTTTAGGGTGCAACCATTGTGGATGCTCTTAACATATTTTAACAAATATCATAATATATTCTAACAGTTACATATTTCTTGTAGTAGTGTACTGGGTCATTAGATACTTTGGGAGATAATGTGTGACGACCCGCATCCGGATCTTCGGGTTTGCATAAAATTTAATATAAAAATAACTCCAATTATAGATACGTGACTTAAAGCGGAAGATAATACTTCTCAAATAAGAAATTATAATACCTTTTCCAAATAAAACATTTTATAACTCACAGCGGAGGAAACAAATAAATAGTATTTAACTCAAAATATGAAGTATGATTTCTTTACAAACGTATCTTCGTTACAATTTTGACGATGTCCAAAAGTAATACATAAATATTTTACTATCAAAGTAGAACACTCCAATCTTCTCTTTGTTTCATACGTCGAACTTCTTGGTCTAGCAGCAATCTAGGGGAGCATGCAAACAGGAAGGGGTGAGTTTAAGACTCTGTAAGGTTCTACCGATCTCATGTATGCTATGCATGTATGCAACAGTTCAAGACATTTTAATATGGAGCAATTTTAAAGGCATTAACAACAAGCTAGTCAATCAAGTCTCATTACTACGTAGCTAGATCAAGTATTCGCCGTCCCATACCGGTAAATACAGTGACCTACCACGGGTAATAAGATCTCATGCTCATATAAGTGCGATATAGAAACACATAGAATTTACCAATTTTTTACGGGGTCGAGATACATCTCCGACCAATCACTTCCGACCTTGTCACCCCCACTATTGTTGTTGAAGCTTGTATATATTGATCAATCTCTTGCTCGGTTTATCAAACCAACCAATTAATCACAACCCGGGTACAAGTCATCATGAGGTAATTAGGTCCCTACAACCCCAGACGCGTCATGATACTTAACATATTGTTCAATGGTATTTTCCCCACTTGGCCAAAGTGGATAATTCGGTTCCGGGTCCGAGTAGGGTGCCGCTGCTAACTAGCACTGCTCTCCGTCCCGTGACCTAGTTAGAGGTTCCCCTACTCTCCCCATAACAAACTGTTCAATTGCGCAATTGAAGACTGTTCACACAAGCACTTCATGTTCGAAACTTAGTACTCAACAAAGAATTAACACGTACATAAATCCAATGAGCTATAAAATAAACTCATTGTATTCTCAAAGCAGCAAGTCCTAACTAGTAAATTTTGTTATCATACTCGTATGTATCAAAACACAACTTCAGTATGTTAATGACGTCCATAACATTACTTCCAACTACAAAGATTAAGTACTTAGCCAAGTTCACGAACATGTAAATTATAACATCATGTATCATTAATAACAATAATAAACAATTAAACATACACAAGGAATATTCCCCTTACCTTAAAGAAGATAATATTTACCGGTAAAAATATATTAAAAATCTTCAATAATAACTTTCGAATCAAACCCGCAGCTCAATGATACCGATTAATTATCGTGGCTTAAAATTACTAAACCCATATGATATCTCTCTCTCTCGTCCCCAAACGACCAAGGAGGGAGTAAGACAATAATTGAAAGTGTTGTGGCTTATTTATAATAGTTATGGGAGCATCAAATCAGCTGAGTCACGCTAATGCGAGTGAACCTCTTCCATGCGGCGGCTTGCATGGGAATGGAAAACACTAGAATTCTTTCCAAGAAAGATATACATCATTCTACAATTCAATCCTACACCCAATTACTTCAAATATCTAGGCGGGTCCCACTCAAAACTTACCAAGGAAGGAAGACTTCCAATTAATCCGTACAAGACAATATAGATTGATATTTTTACCTACAATAAAATTATATTTTAAAGTAAAGTTTAACACTTTGACTAGTCAAATAAATTAAAATATTAATATACTTGTTAACTAATATAACATAAAAAGTCAACAAAATATAATTTTGGTAAAAAAATATCAAAGTGTTGTCAAATTCATTTATTCTTAAGAAAACTAAAATAGATAAAATATCGGGGTTTTACATAATGTCTCTCTTGGGTTTCATTTGGTTAACTCTTCCGCATATTCGATTTTTGTAAACATGTATCTTAGTATACGGCTTTATGTTGGTGTTTAGAGCTTGTTAGCTCGATTGTTCAACTTACACTATTGTTTAACAAGTGTTTGTCCTCTTCTTGCATTGTCTTAACGGCATGACCTTGGGATTTCGTGTTTGAATCCGGGTCGGGTCGTGACAGAACTCGAAGCCTCGAAGGGGCCCGACCGGCAGCAGAGGTCGTTCGGTAGATGGTCAGCTTCGTCGACGAGGGGATTTTAGGGGGCTAGGGTTCATTTGTCGTAAGGGGATTTGAGGGAATGAGGACAACTCGACAAATATACCCAACCTCAAGGTACGTATCCCGACACTCTTTCGGTCGTACCTGCGTCGGTGTCCAAAAGTTTTGGAAATTCAAATTCGGCCCTAAACGTATTTTGGGCTGTGTCAGGTGTGTCCGATGCGTATCCGTGTCCCGTACGTGTCGGACACGAAAAACACAAGCCCCCGTCGTCGTATCTGTGCATCATAGCCTACCACAGGCACTTTGGTACTTCACTACTCTCATCCGAGAGGTCAGGTGTTTAAAGCATCACCAGAGTCACCATTTATTCGATCCACACCAAAGACATCATATATATATATAATTGTAGTCCTTCAAAACATTAAAATAATAAAAATATAAGAGTTGGGTACGGTCTATGTTCCTACCAACCTTTAAAAAAAAAACCTATTTACGAGGCTTTCATAGTTTGAAAATGATTGGACTAACTCATTGTACCAATGAGACGTATGTCAAACGAAACTAAAGATCAAAATTGACTACTTCTTTCACCTATGACTTTAAGGTATGTCAAACGAAACTAAAGGTCAAAATTGACTACTTCTTCTTTCACCTATGACTTGTTTATGTGAATAAAGTCAAGATGGCCATTAATCATCTTAAACATCCCTAATTTCAATTTGTTGCAGACTTGCAGTCAAGACTCTTTTCGAGTAGATATGGTACACCTCCAAAACAAACTGTGACGAAGCTGATTATACATATCCCCTATTTTTAACTTGTTTCCCAAGAGTTCTAATATGAAAAGGAAAACTATCCAATATATCAGGATAGGAAAACGCAAGGAAGGAGAGCTGTTGTCCTAAAGATACGTACACCAGCAGCCCAAATAAACCAAACACATTGCCTCGCATAGCCTGCTTCGTCACACAAGCCTAGCTAGTGTAAGGACCTCCAGGTCTAGACTTCGTGAGGACGTTCCGACGCCTAAGTCAGCAACTAGGGGTGAGCAGGGCCCGTCAATGCCCATTAAGCCCATTAAAGCCCGTCAGTGCCCGGTCCATGGAGCCCGTGCCCATGGGCACTACATAGTACTGGGCTTTAGATGAATCAAATGCCCGTGGTCTCGGGCTCTACTAGGCCTTCAACTGCTCCCTGCCCGTTATGCCCGGCCCGGCCCGTCCTCTTCTATGATAACTTTTTTAATTTGTTTAATTATAGATCTTTGACCAAATCCTATATATTTAATTTATGTGTATTATACTATTACTATATTTATATACTATAAGTTATAAATTATAATCTATAAATATAGTAATAGTATAATACACTTATACTAATAAAGCTATTGCTAAAAATAAAAACCTAAATGTCAAACCCTATTATTTTAATAATTAATTACTCAATCATCTATACATCTATTGATATTCTATTCTCAATCTCATCACATGCAAGATTAAAATTTGACATCGGTAATGTCGAGTTATATGAATGCTTACTACATACTTGAATTTATATTTTAACTTAGTTGCTTCTCTTCCTTTTCTTTCACTTCAAGCTGTGTTTTATTTCAAATTTGCAAGTATAATAGTTTGAAAAAAAAGTTCATGGCTATGAATTGATGGGAAAATTTGAGACCCAAAGTTTGAATGCAAAATGAAAATTATTTAAAACATAAACAAATGGCCGTGCCTGCGTCTGCGTTCAATGCCCGTCAAGGCCCACTAATGCCCGTGGGTGATCAATAATCTTGGGCTTTTAAATCTAATGCCGCTTGATGGGCCCATACTGGCATTGCCAATGCCGCGGGCTTAGGGCCCGTGCACACCCCTATCAGCAACAGCCTTCATAGTGAAGAATAGTAGAGAGAGAGAGATGTATGCTCTAAGCCCAAGTAGTAAAGGCGTTTAGAGAAAGAGAGTACCTTAACCCTAGTGTCAAGGGCCTGATTACAGGTTGATCATACCTGGTAGAATTCTTTAAAGGTTTTGTAAGGGTAAAATAGGCATAACTTATTTTAGTCTTGTTTTCACCTTTCTTGGTCAAAGTAGGTTTTTAAATTAGTTAATGTTATTTTAGGATTTAGTATATTTTATTAGATTTAGTTTAGTTATTTTTGGTAACAAAATATTTAATTAGATTTTGTTTTTCCTTGGTCCTTAAGGTTTTATCATTTTTGGAAACATAATTTTCCTAAAGATTTTTAATTTTCTTGGTCCTAAAGTCTAGGAGTCATTTTTGGTAACAAAATCTTTTATTAGATTTAGTTTTGTTATTTTTTGGTAGCATAATCTTTTTGTAGATTTTAAGTGCACATATTTGGTAACTAAATCTTTGTATAAATCCTAGTCTAACCATGATTCTTGACCAATTTCATATTTGGTAATCAAATCCCATAAGTTTGGTAAGTTGTTGATTTTTTCCTTAAATACTAATCCTTGTCATTGTTGGAGTTGGATTCCTTTATGTGTGTAGGAGATCTTGGCATTATATAAGGAGGAGCTTGGACATGGCTGTAGAGACACGCCTTGGTGCACTCGAGAGAGCGGATCAAAAGAGTACAAAAATTCGAACTGATTTGAATTCCAGCCGTGAATGAATGTGCTTCCGGATGTTGCAACATTGGAAGCAACATTGGGCGTTTATGTTGTTTTGACTTCCTAGCTGATTCTAGGAAGCTATTTGTTTCTTCCCACGTTTTCTATACCTGTTTTTATGTGGGTGTTTTGCTCTCCAAGACTTGTTGTCTTGTGAGAGTGTTTTGTTTTGTGATTTCACATAATTTTTTGTAAAACGATTCATCCTTTTTAGTAAAATCTTTTTGGCCATGAGGCTAGATCTACAAGTATAAGCTTGTAGATTGTTTGGTAAATTTTTGTGATTAATTTCGTACTTTAGTATTAAGTCTTCCGCTGTTTTTGATTATTTTTCTGTCTATTGTGACTTCCATTGTAGCTTTTTAACAAGCTACATTAAATCTTTGAGAATCCTAGTTACTCTCGTTCTTTCAATTGGTATCAGAGCCTTCTCTTGACATCACTAAGAGTTGATTCTGGTAGTAGCCGTGATGGATTCTCAGTATGAGAATGTCGTTCGTCCTCCTATTTTGACCAGTGCAAATTATTCTATTTGGAAAGTCAAGATGCGTATCTTCATCAAATCAATTGATGAGAGGCGTGGCTTCTTCTAAATGGTTGGACTCCTCCCAAAACTATCGATGATGATGGTGATGTAACGATCACCAAAGAAGCAGATTGGTCTAATAATGATTGAAACATTGCATCTTTTAATTTCAAAGCCTTGTCTGCCATATACAAAGCTCTTGATGCAAACATCTTTAGGGTTATAGCCAATTATGAGTCTGCTAAAGATGTATGGGAGGCCCTTCAAACCTTGTGTGAAGGACCTTCCAGTGTTCGTGCTTCTAAGTTAAGATTGCTTACCACTCAATTTGAAAACACAAGGATGAATGAAGATGAAGATATTATGTCTTACTATGCTAGATTACTTGATTTGTCTAACTCTGCTCTTGCTTTGGGTGATCCTATCAACAATAATCGACTTGTTAGCAAGATGATGCGAACCTTGCCTGAAAGGTTTAATGTGAAAATTTGTGCTATTGAGGAAGCTCATGACATTGACAAAATTAGTTTTGAAAGACTAGTGGTATTCTTCAAAATTTTGAGCTAAACCTCAATGAGCAAATTAAGAACAAAGGCAAAGGTGTGTCATCTTCTACTCCTTCGATGATAGTATTGCTTTTCCTTACATTGTTGATATCTCTCGAATTTCTTGAATTGCATAAGGAGATTGAGGAATCGATTTTGGTGAAGAGTCAATGGATTTTTAACAACAAAGTTTAAAAATATTTTGAAAGCAAAGGGGCAAAACAAATCTCCATCTTCTATCACCAAAGCAGTTTTCAAAGCGAGCCTAGCAAATTTCCTCCCAAAGAAAGTTCTTTTCAAAACCTGAAAAATCTTTTACCAATCCTTTTGCTAAGCGTCTACATCTAGAAGTAAAAATATTGATTCTATTCAATGTAGGGCTTGTCAAGGGTTTGGGCATTATGCTAATCAATGTGCTAATACTTTGAGAAAGAAGGGTTTGAATTTTTTCGCGACTTTGAGTGATAGTGATGATGAAGATCGAGGTGATCTCATCACTCTCACTTCTTGTACACAACTCTCCATCGATTTTGCAGATTTTCGGCCAATGTGACTCCCAATGTTGCAACATTGGAAGTCACATCGAGCGAGAAGCAGTGATGATTTTTCTTTGTTTAACTCCTCTGTCACGAGAAGGCGATGGAGAACCTAAATCATACCTTTAGAAGGTTACAAAGAGGCTGTACAATGATTGGGAAAAGAGAGCTCATCAAGTTATAGTGCTTGGAAAGGCAAACGACGCTAAAAAGGCTAATGAAGAACAAAAGGAGTGTCTTACAAGGTTGGAGAGTCTCTTGAGTAAGAAAGATGTGGAGATTGAAGATCGAAAGAAAAGCTCATCTAGCCAATGAAACCATGGCTAAATGGAACTCAAGCCAACAAAAAATGGATGAGATGTTGAATTATGATAATTCGTAAGTGCAGTATTGGATTCGGGCCCAAGATGTTTGTGAAAGAAGGTGAAGGTATGTCTCTTGAACCAAAACATCCCACACACAATTTTCAAGAAAGCGCCTTCTTTGAAAAACCGAGAATAAGAAAGAAAAATTTTGTTTGTCACTTTTGTCATAAGCCTGGTCATATACAACCCTTTTGTTTTCTGAAAAAGGCTATGTATGAGGATGAAATAAGACAAGCCTTTTCTGGAAAAATTCAGATGCAGAATGGTATGAAGCAGCCAATGCGTCAGCCAATGCAGCAACATTGGCAGTCACATTGGAAGTCTCATCAGAAAAAAATTTCTCAAAACCACCAACCCAAAATTTTTAAACAAATGTGGGTTCCTAAGGGTAGTAATGACAAAGGAAAGTCCAAATATTGTGAACCCTTTGATATATGTCCTAGTGTTAAGCGGTTCTATGAAACCATTCATGAATACCATGATGAATCTCCTCCAAAATCTTGAAACCACCATCCGAAACCGTAAATCGCACATGATCGAGGCAGAACACGCATATTACGAAAGTTCAGCCAATGTGATTCACAATGTGTCACCCAATGTGTCACCCAATGTTGCAACATCGTGAGACACATTGGGCGAAACTGGCGATTCGAAAGCAGTCCCGAACTTTCAGAATCAGTCTTGAACATTCGAAAAATCATCCAATTTGAATGATTGCAGCCATGGCATATACACAAGGAGAAGAGGTAAGGTTGATTCTCAAAAATTTGCATGCTTATCAAAATATTTTTGAGAGAAGCCTTAAATCTTTTATGGATGCTCCAAATGATCAAAGATTATGTGCTACACATTGATGTGTTAACCTTGTTTTTTGATAACACCTATGCATTTTGCTTAGCACAGAAATCCAGTTCATCATTCTCTAACAAAACACATTAATATAAGACACCACTTTTTTAGAGACTTGGTTGATTATGTAAATTGTTTGCATTGAACATGTTGGGACCAAAAATCATCTTGCTGATATATTTGTCAAGTGTCTTGTTTTTTGAGAGATTTTTCAATCTTTGGAAATCTCTTGTGTTTTGTGTGCCATATGATTTTACACTTAGTTAATTATAAATAAAAAAAATTAAAAAAAAATTAGGCATGCTTGCATTTTGTCTTTAGAGGGCACTCTAGATCATTGTTTCACATGTATGTGCCTCTTTGTGGTTGCTTGGAATTTCATTCAAAATCATTTGTGATTTCATTGTTATGATTCTCTCTCTCTCCAGTTCTTGAGTATGTTTAAAGTCCACAAAGGAAAGAGCTACCTTTTGAAATTTTGGGATCTTTGCAATTTGTCAAGGTACTATGGAACTTAGGTTCTCATGGGTTGATCTTGAGAAAATTGACTCCCCTTAATTGAAAAAGTGTGAAAGCTACCTAACGGAAAAGAGCTACCTATGAACAAGGTTGTGGCACCTTTCTTTTGGGACTATGAATCCTCGGATTTCATGGGTTGATCAAATGCAAAAATGCTTCCTTGGTAAATAGTGTGAAAGGTTCCAAGTGGCATGTTTTTATAGCTTGAAATAAAGTAGAGCTATATTCTAGGAAATAAAGTACCTATGGATTTTTGTTGTGAAAAATTTATGATCTTGGGAGAGAAGTTTGGTTGAGAAAACAAAAAAATGCAAAATTGAAAATAAAATCACAATTTTGGCGAATGCATCTCCCAATGCAGTTACATTAGGAACTACATCCTTTGATCGGTCTTTATCACTTGTGTGTGATTGCATTTTTATTTTTTTGCCTAGCTTTTAGTCATCATGTTTTTAGGCATAAAATTTTAGGACATGCATTGTTGGCAATGATATCGGCTTGGTGAAATTTTGTCCTAAACTAAAGCTGTGCAAATCAATTTCCAAAAATCTCCATGTTGAAAAATATTTAGTGGATGTCTAATTTTTGTGTGTGGAACTAAGAGGTTTTGAATATGGATATGATGTGCTCGATTATTGCTAATGGTGTGATCAAATCTTGGTGAACACTTCATTGTGTTTTTCAAAATCTTTTTTTGAGAATTCTAAAAGATGTTTTATCTCTCTTCCTTTTCAGGTCAAATAGGGGAGAGAGATCAAGTGTTTCTTGTGATGGTGATGATTTACATTTTGTGCACCTTGCACAAATTCAGGGGAGATGAGATTTTCTAACCTATGCGAGGATAGATGGTTTGATTGGTGATGAATAAACACTTGTCTTTTGATTTGACGAGAAAGGTTCAACAAAGGGAGATTGTAAGGGTAAAATAGGCATAACCTATTTTAGTCTTGTTTTCACCTTTCTTGGTCAAAGTAGGTTTTAAATTAGTTAATGTTATTTTAGGATTTAGTATATTTTATTAGATTTAGTTTAGTTATTTTTTGTGGCAACAAAATATTTAATTAGATTTTGTTTTTCCTTGGTCCTTAAGGTTTTTATCATTTTTGGAAACATAATTTTCCTAAAGATTTTTAATTTTCTTGGTCCTAAAGTCTAGGAGTCATTTTGGTAACAAAATCTTTTTATTAGATTTAGTTTTGTTATTTTTTGGTAGCATAATCTTTTTTGTAGATTTTAAGTGCACATATTTGGTAACTAAATCTTTGTATAAATCTAGTCTAACCATGATTCTTGACCAATTTCATATTTGATAATCAAATCCCATAAGTTTTGGTTAAGTTGTTAGATTTTTCCTTAAATACTAATCCTTGTCATTGTTGGAGTTGGTTCCTTTTATGTGCAGGAGATCTTGGCATTATATAAGGAGGAGCTTGAACATGGTAGAGACACGCCTTGCCAATTCGGAGAGCAGGATCAAAAGAGTACAAAAATTGAGAACTTTGAATTCAGTCCGTCTTGCCAATCACGAATGTGCTTCAGGATGTTGCAACAACATTTTGACTTCTGGCGGATTCTGGAAGCTATTTGTTTCTTCCCGTTTTCTATACTTGTTTTATGTGGTGTTTTGCTCTCCAAGACTTGTTGTCTTTGTGAGTGTTTTTTTTTGATTTCACATAGTTTTTTGTAAAACGATTCATCCTTTTTAGTGAAATATTTTGGCCATGAGGCTAGATCTACAAGTATAAGCTTGTTTGGTAACTTGTGATTAATTTAGTGCTTTAAGTCTTCGTTGTTTTTGATTATTTTTTAAATTGACTTCCATCAGAGCTTTTTTAACAAGAAATACTTTGAGTCTAGACTTCCTCTTTCGAGGGTTTGGAAAGCGTCTCCGAGTTCTTAGTTGGCAGAAATTGGTTCCCCAAACGCGAGCTAAAAACACGCTTTTAGAGTTACAATATATTTTAATGCAACATTTGAATACGTTGTGTTATCCAAACATAACTTCCGTTCTTAGCTACAAATTGTAGTTTTTTCAAAAAATGATGTTTGAAAAGATATCTAAATTATAATACATTTAGGTAATTGACAAGAGTTATTCGTTGGTTCGGGATTAAATTATCTTAAAAAATTTAACGGTTGAGATTCAACCTCACATTCACATGTGTGAGTAGTTATCTATTTTTAACTCTTTATTTTTTTTTTCCCTATTACAAAT
>CM028378.1:104194963-104308221 GCA_013146195.2 Codonopsis lanceolata
ATAAAATCCACTACTTAGTTTCTGATTTCTTGGCGGAAACTAATTTAATAGTTGTGATTGTAAAAATGAAGGACCCTTCACATAAGAGAGAGTAGATCGAGTAGGCAATAAGCCTACTAAATAAAATGGAAAGAAGGAGTAGTATCAGTAGAGGAAGAGGATCAGGAAGTACGTTGAATATGAAAGGAGGTATAGACTCGTTAAGTTGCGATAAGGAATCATGTTAGTATGAGACCTTATGTGAAAGGGTGGAATTCTGTTGGGTTTGGTTGAAAGACCTTGTGTAGTCATTTTCCTTATTATTTTTCTCTTTTTGTTTCCTTTTCTTTTTTTTTGGCTCTGCTAACGAATATCACCTAACATGGTTTGGATACATACAACGTTGACCACTAAGTACATCCGTTAGGAAGTGGGAATGCATCAACATTAATCTTACTAGAAGTAAGGGAAGGGGAAGACCAAAACTAACATGGACATTTGTAATAAAGAAAGACATGAACGAGTGTGGTGTGTGCAATGACCTTGTTTTGGACCGAACTGAATGGCGGAAAAGGATTCATGTTGTTGAGCCCAAGTGTTTTGTCCCACTGAGTTGAGTTGACTTCAGCATTAGCTTTGCCTTAGAGATATTATTTTGAAAGCTCCCCGCTGATCATCCGAACTTGATGACAGCTTCACAAGTCTTGGGAGCACTATGGCCCATTTACTATGGTCCTTATGCCTTGATTTGATGTTTATGTTTCATTTTGGCCACAGCTGCGTCGATCTCGTAGCTAAATTTGTTCAGTTACGTGACTTACGTCATCTGTTCAAGAGTGACAGGCTTTACTAATTTCAAGATATGATTTTATCTTTTATCATTAAAGTAATGAAGAAATCTTATATAGAGCTTGCTAAATTCAGACTAAATACCTGTTTGCAGTGGACCCTTCCTCCCAACACTCAATTCTCGGTTGAGGTGAGATACAAGATTGATAGAGATTAGGAAGCAAAGGAACCATTTCATATGTGCCCAACATTATCTAGTCAAGAGTTTGGGCCTTCTGATTAGTGTTGGAGATTTCTTTAGCATTAACTGCTTATAGGACTAGTGGTAGTCCTGTTAATACCCTTATTACGATTTGGATGTGGGCTTGAAGGCTTAAAGGTGGACCATTATTGAGGATGATGCAATATGTGGGCCTGTAGAAAGCTCACCAGCCTACTGAATAGACTTCCTGGACACCCCCTTATCCATCATGCTCGTCACCTGAAAAAGGCTTGCACACGATGCTTGGATGAACAAGAATGGATATATCTGCTTGAATACGATGGTGCTTCCAGTTAGAGTCTAGGCTATTTTATTTTTAAGCTTTTTTCAGTCAGGATATGAGCAATACACATATAATGTCACGGAATCCTGTGTATATTCTCAATAC
The DNA here is from genome assembly GCA_013146195.2 of Codonopsis lanceolata. Lineage (NCBI taxonomy): Eukaryota > Viridiplantae > Streptophyta > Magnoliopsida > Asterales > Campanulaceae > Codonopsis > Codonopsis lanceolata. The sequence goes on from CM028378.1 coordinate 104,196,382, forward strand.
TTGTATTATTTTTAATGGTTACCTTGTGCTTTAATGTGGAATTGACTGCAATCATACCAGGTGTAGTTTCAGATATTTTACTATATTGTTTGTCTACTTGTAGGTCCTCGGAGTCGGATGACCATGATACTCCCAATAATGCTCGATCCACGAAAGCAAGGCCGTCTGAGGTTATAAGTCTGTCGGCTGAGGAGATACAAGACCGGATGGACCAATTCACCCATGTAATGCAACAAAAGTTTCTGTCAGGCGAAGATCATCAGCATTTCAATTACACGAGAATAGACGAGGACGAGACATTAGATGATCACTGGATGAGGGAAGCTAATCATGATGCTGAAGAGAAGTACTTTGCTGATGTTGAAGAAGAACGGAATCAGTAGAGAACTATATACATAGCACTGTAAATATGTACTATTACCAAATTCTGACAGCAGTTTACCGTGAGACAAGATCAGCCACCGAGCTTCTCATTGGATAAAATTATTATAATTCTTGTTTAGGGGATGCATTTTTATATTCTTTTTCTTCCTTCTTCCAAGCAAGTGGGGAGAAAGACTCCCAATTAAGCATTAACAGCTTCCTCTCATAAAGAAAGAAAAATGCCACCATAAAAATGTAATTAAACCATAGTACGTGGGATGCTTAGACCTCGTTAGCTTATGTAATTTTTGTGGTTGGCAATTTTTATTCTCTCTTTTATTAGCCCTACAAATTCTCTTTATCTCTCTTGGTTTTTTTTTTTTTTTTTGTAATTTCAATCATTACAAAACTATGAAAAAAAGAACCAACAGAAAATGTCTATCCGAACATGGCCTTATATAGTTTCTTTTTTTAATTTCTAAGGAGTTTGATTGGAGGGAAGGAAGATTAGGGAGGGATGACCGGATGAGAAGGGTTTATAGTTTCTCTTCATCATGCCTGGGAGCTGATGAGAGTGGAGAAAATGTCAAAAGAAAAATTGTTATTTCTAATTGTTTCTCTTCTTCATTTAGAGTCTAATTGTTTTTTACAATGCTTTTTTTTTTTCTTTTTTGAATTTTCGTGGCGGCTTTCGGGTTTGATTTCGGCAATGGAATCAATTGATCACGTCACAAGAAAGGGGTGTCGAAAGTCTCGTTGTAGCATGAGTGGTCTGCAGAGCCGTCCGGTGGATATTAGCTGTGTAATCTGCAAAGTAGAACATCATGAATCGGCGGAGAGAGTTTTCCGCCAAAACCATCTGGTGTGCCGTGTGCAAGTAAGTCTTAGTTGAGAAAAGGGGTAGTGTGCCTCCTCGCGTGCGTAGAAAGAGAGAGTGAAGTAGTGACTAGTGAGTTTAAAAAGAGAATGAATAAGGATGGATGGACCCCTCTATTTATACTACATTATGAGCTTTTACTTGATTTGGGCTTGGGTCTTTCCTTTGCTATGGCCTATGGGTCTACCTGAGGACTTTTTGGGAAATACATTGGAGGGTGTATATTTTCGGTGTAAATCAGCAACTAGTTATGATGGAAGGAAAAAAGAATGGAAAAGAAAAGGTGGAATCCAATGCAAAATGATGATAATGGTGATAGTTGGAGGATTCAAAAACTTGATTACTATGGTTTCCGGCTGGAATTATTATACAGCCAAAAGCTGTGTTGGCTGGCACTTGGCAAAAATCGCTTCTTTCTAAGAATAATTTTCCCACTATTACTATAGCTTCAAGCTTTCTTGATTTATATAACCCTATTAATCTCTCTTCTTTTCTTTTCTCTTTTTTTTTTTTTCCTTTCTTTCATCTGACCATTACTATGTTTGATTTATGGGTTTTTCTGGGTTTTGTAATGACAAAAGAAAAATGTAAAAAATTACTCTTTCTGATCCGGGCAATGAGTTTATTATTCTGTTTTGGATGTTTCACTTAAATAATCTACTTTCAAAAATTAAGACATAAAAGTGTCATTTTATTACTAATGAACTACTAAAAATGTTATTGTCTTAAAAAATTTAACTTTCAAATATGTCCAAATCCGATTTGGACTCTTTGCCCAAATCGGATTGAGTAATAAATAAGAAAACCGATAAAAGAAAAAATCAAAACTCAAACAACTTACAAATCCACAAGACAAACACACCTCATGAATTTTCAAGGCGCAACTGCCAATGTTTGGTCTTGGTATAGGAATCAATTTAATCTATATATTCACAACACATTCATTTTAGACAAAAACTTAGAAAATACGATTTTATGAGTATTTTATGTAAAACGGATCTCCTTGATCCAACCCGTCTTTTGTTGGTGAGTTAAGTTGTGTTAACATCCGTAAGACCGTCTCACATGAGACCATACTCTTTATTTTATTATTAGTTGGTTTCGTTGAAAAAATGGTTGGTTCAAATTAATTAAAGGGTACCCCCAACAACGACTAATATTTAACATGGCTATGTATATCAATATAATTTATATTTTAAATTAATTTATCGCGAGATTAAGGTTACGTTTAAATGCCATGAAAGTGAGGAAAAGGAATTGAAAAATAGAAGTTACTTACACGTTGGGTTGCATTAGAAAATTTTGGTGACCGCTATTACTTTTTTTTTAGAAGGTACGTAAAACTTTCTTACAAATTGCATCATGCATTTTTAATAGGATTTATTTAGCGTTACGCGAATGTTTTAGACTAATTTTGTTTGTTGCTTTCAAATTGACCAAAGACATTCAAGAAAATGACCTTCTAGCTGTTTTAATACCTCTATGATATTCATCAAATGGAATTTCCTTATGATTTAAAGTGTTGTATTCTTTGAATCATACAATACTTATATTAATGGCATATAAATGAATTTAGTTTACTCCTCCAATCTCTCGTTTATATTGGCCCATTTTTCTGTTTTAGCAATCTTAATATTTTGGCCACTTAAAAATCAAATGCATATATATTATTTAGTTTCTTGTTATATCTCTAACCAAGTTATGTATTTACTAGGCAATGTATACAAATTAAATAACCAAAAAATGGGTGCAAATAGAAATCTAAATATTAGACAGTTATTAATAATCTTAAAAACGTGAACTTTTGTCTGGCATATAATACTCCATGTTTTGGAAAAAGTTTCCGTTTAAAAGTCAAAGATTTTAATTTCAACGAGGAATTTTACCTAGAAGTGATGGAGTACATATGAAGCGGAGGGAGCATAATTTTTGCAAATCTAGCATTACTTGATATAGTAATTCATCTATCGACAAAATAAGTGATAGAGATGATTGAGTAAAGGATTTGAAAGCCTTACCACCGAATTCATATGATTGAGTAACTAATTTGCATTTTCATGACAATTGAAATTACTATTTTCTCAATGTAGTTATGTAATTCTATGTAATTTATTTGGGCAAAAACTTGTGTATGACGATATTACGGGATCCTAAATTTGTAAGAGGGTGCCTCAAAAATAATAAAAAAGAAGGTTTATGGTGCTCGTAACCCATCAACAAAGATCACATGTTATCCAATACGAAATCGGGTCAAAATGTAAGAGAAATGAGCAAAAAATCGGACAAATGTGGCTGAAACCCACGGATCGACCCGAATCCGACAACACAACGAGCGGGTCGCCCAAGGGAAGCTTGCCACATGTCGGCTCGGTAGGGGTGCCAACACATTAATAAGATCTTTCTCATTTTGCTCCGGTGTCTCTGCATTTTTAAAGTTTGCTGTCGAAATTTTTCTTTTTCCTAAGTCTTACAATTTCATTCTTAATTAGCCCTCCATTAGCTTTATTTGCCTTGAGATGTTTGATGAACTCTAACGGATTTTGATGAAACACTAAGTGACTCATTTTAAAAGCAAAAGTGATATATTTAATGCTAGAAAGGGACACATTTTGAGATCAAAAGTAACCTTTTTTTTATGTGAAAAAAAAAATCATTAGCCCAAATATAATTACCCCCAAAGTATCGACTCAATCTCAAAGTGCACCCCAATCTATTTTATTTTATTTCATAATGTCACCTAACGTTACATTTTGTCTCACCTTGTTCCCTGCCATCTAATTATTAACTACAAAACAAGTGAAAAAATGTAACATACATTTCAAGGGGCTAAGTGAGACATAAGGTAATGCAGGTGGCATTATGGGAAAAAAAAATTAGGTTGAGACGCACTTTGGGGTTGAGTGGATACTTTGAGAGGCTATTTATATTTTGGTTTTTCATTAAAATGCAAACTAACGCTCTTAATACTAAAAAGTGATACTCTTAATATTAAAAAGTGACATATTTAATACTAAAAAAGATAATCTAAAACTAACAGTGATGATTTTATTTATAAAGGCAAATTGATACTTTTAGACCAAAAGTGACACATTTAATACTAAAATATGACACTTTCAATGCTATAAAGTGACACTTTCATCGTTTCACGTAAAAAGTGACGGTTTTCATTTATAAGGCAAAGTACCACTTTGGCTAAAAAGTAACAACTTTTAAAGGGAACAAAGTGCTAATTTTTATTTAAAACGCAAATTAGCATATTTTATGTTGAAAAGTGACACATTTTATGCTGACAAGTGAGACATTTTATATTAAAAAGTGATACTTTTAATACTAAAAAGTTATACTATTTATTTATACACGTGAGAGATGACGCTATAATTTTCAAAAGTCTGAGGGGTTACATTGAGATTATTGAATCTTGGTTAATTTAACATGGATAGATCCGTCTACCGTCTTACAATAAACCTATTTATTTGGGAGACTTTCTAACTTCAATGATAAATTAAGTAATTAACTACTCCATTTAGCAACCAAAACTAAAAGGGAGCTCAGTAATAATGGATGTTTTTGTTAGAATGGTTTTGTATAATAAGATTGTTATTAAAACCTAATCAATAGATATGTTTGCAAAATTCTATTATGTTATTTTTTGTGTATATGCGAACGAAATAAGTTAAAAGTAATAAATAATATTTGCTAAACAGTTATTCTTGAGAGGATCTATATTTATTTTAAATAAAGATTTTGATTTTTGCAAGTGATCGTACAAGAGTTGACCTAAGGAGTACTAGAGTCGAGTATGGCCAACTACAATTTGTTCATTTGAGTATTTCTTGAGCTTGAGCTGGAATTTGAAAGATTGGCTCATTTAAAAATGCTAGTGTTTGAAATTGGCTCCTAAGCTTGTTCATGAGCAGCAAACTTGAGTCAAGTCCAACAATTATATCTCAACTCTCAAGTTTAGATGGATCGAGCTCAAATGAGGTAAGCCATATGGTAAGACCATGTGGCTAAGCAAACTTGCCTCGAGCCTATGTGAGTTGGGATCCATTATTGGAGATAAGAACTTGCCTAAAGTGTGATAGTCGTAAATTGACCTAATAATCATAGAGTTGTCTGAGGGCAAATGACTCCACTCAAGCTATTTTTTAAAAAAAACCCTTATAAAACGGTAGTGTTTTGGCATGGGACCCCACTCAAAGTTCTTTCTTCCCTTAGATTAGGTGACGTACAACACATCAACCAAAAACCCAAACAAAAAACACCCGTCGCCATTTGCTAAGGTCGAGCACGTACGACAACAACTTGAAGAGGACGATTGACTCTTCTTCCTCCACTAAAAAATCTCTGAAATTTCTTACATTTTGGTACAAAACTTGAAGAGGACGTCGATCGAAGCTATTTAAAAAAAAATTGGTTATAAACACACTCCCACTTATGTCTTAATTTTATCTGAAATTAGTGCTTTTAACTTGGGATTAAATTTGTGATTACATTGAAGAATTTTCATGGATTAGCCAATGTCGGTTTGTTTACAAATTCTAATGTTCGAGATTGACATGTAAACTTGTTCATGAGCTGCAAACTTGAGTCAAGTCAGAAAATAACATCTTTGAAAAAGGAGGGGGACATAAGCATCAAGAGTTCCAAGTCTTTCTTCGAGCCTTGTGTGTTATTAGTTGACATGAAAATTCGGGCACATAGGTAGCCTACTACCTCGTGATTAAACAAAAAAGAAAAGAAAATAACATCTCAAGCCAATGCTGAGCTTAAACAAATTAAGATAGACAATACAATTTTAAACCTAATCCTAGAAACTTATACGAGGGTTTCTTCATATATTATATATAGTTAGTTCAACAATGTTGATACAAAAATGGCCTGTCTTATGAGAAAAGATCTTATATGACCAACTTTGAATTAAAAACCCCGAAATACCCTTATTGAGTTGAGTAATCAACTCATGACTCAAGAGTCGATTTTATGAGTTGATTAATCGACTTATGAGTCAATCATCACTGAGGTAGGAGAGAGAGAGAGAGATGAGCAAAGTTAGGGTTTAGAGTTTTGATCAAAAATTGAGCTCGTAGAGTTATAATGGAGAGAGTGAGAGTAACTGAAAATGAAGCTCACTTGTTGGCGATAAAGAGGATACAAATGCGGATGTCGTGAGGGAGATATGAGAGAAAACACTGACACATAAGTGAGAAAGCGCATTGTGATGGAGTAAGAGAGTTTTGTAGAGTTTTGGGGTCATTTTATGAAATTAATACGTTTTTTTAATCAAAAGCTATAAAATTGAGATCGAATGAATACTCCCGCGAGATAGCCTTAAATTAAACTAATCCATACCATTCAGCACACTTGTATGCAATTGGTTCGAATATTCTAGGGTGTTGCTAAGATGGTTATACCAGCCACGTGCTGAGCTCTGCAGCAATCACGTGACACAGAACACCGTAGTAAACATCCGAGCTAATCACACCAAAGACTTCCCCAATCAAAAAGCTAACAAGTTGTTCTCGCCGGTAAATCGGCAACTTCACCGGCAACAACGGTCTCCTCACTCTCCCTTTTCCCCTCTCTCTCACACACACTACACACACAAGAAACACGCAGATAGAGAGAGAGACAGATATATTTATAATCTCCACTCAACATCCAAAACGACGAATCCTGGAGAGAGAAAGCCAGACGAAGGACTTAACCCTCTCTCTCTATCTCTCTTCCCCCAAATCCTGCCAAAAACCCTAATCTCTCTCTCTCTCTCGCCATACTCCTAAACCACTATTTATCCCACATATTTTCCCCAATTTTAGCTTTTTTTTTTTTTGCCCCTTTTACTATGCCCTTTCAATTTGTATCATTTTGCTGATTTTAGGGTTCATAGAGATAGAGATAGAGGAGAGAGAGAGATGTATAGAGGTGGATCGAAGGCGGAGATGGGACAGGTTGATCGGAAACGAATCAACGATGCGTTAGATAAGCATTTGGAGAGATCTTCACCGTCTAGTTCGAGGGTGGGCATTAACGGCAAAGATAAGGATCGGAGTTTGTCTACTGCTTCTGCTGCTCACTCCACCAAGCTCCCTTCCGACCTTAGGGTTTCTCGTTCTGCTTCCTCTTTTCACGATAAGAAACCAACAGGTCCTCTCTCGTTATATATATACATGTATGTTTATCTGATTGGATTTAGTTAGCTGTGTTTTCTGAAAGTTGATATTTTGGTTTAATTTTGATATGGGGTCGTAAAATTTCTGCTTGAAATTTGCATGAACACACGTTTAGCTAGCCGTGTTCGTAGGGAGTTGATTTTTTTACTTCAATTTTGTGTTTGAAATTTTGGGTATTGGAACTTTTTGAGTTTTTTGTTTTTTTGTTAGTATCAAATACTTGGTTTGTTTTGGAAACAAATTGGTATTGTGTATAAAGCATTCATAGGTAAATGAGTTTTTTTAATTGTTTGAGCTGTGGTTCTATTATTGTTATTACTTGCACGCTTGCATTCTGAGTTTCACCTATTGAAAAGTCAAATATCTGTTGGATTTTTGTACATAACCATTATTCTTAACTTCTTCTATTTCATAAATTAAGGGGCAATGTTAGAAACTTCAGGCGGATTGGAAGATGTTGGACTCTTTAAGTGGAACGTAATGTTGGACTCTTCAAGTGGAATGTAATTTTGAATTCTTTGAGTGAAATGGGAGCGTATCTTTTGGTGATGATCAGATGATAACATGCTTTGTATAGAAAAGAAATTTATTGATTGAAATGAAGAATCTTATGCAGTTGGGCGAGAATGAGTGCTCATGTTGAAAAAGGAAAAAGACATATTAAGAAAGTAAGAAACTAACGACCTCTAGGGAGTAGCGCTCATGATTTTTGCACAATGGGAGGTCAGAGAAGGGAACTGTTGCCAAGGAAGTGAATTAAAAAATACTGATACCAAGTATTGTTGCATTCTTATTTAAAATGCACCCAAATAGCCGCAAACAGCCCACATTACCAAAGACTACTTCCCTTGTTTAAGTTGGAAAGTGAAAAGGGCAATGCACATGATTGACTTCAAAGGTTTTCTCTCCTGCTGTCTGCATTGTTGGCTTTGAGGAATGGTTGGAAATACAGGCACGGATGCATGAAAATCTGAATCTATAAGACAAGGGACATCATGCAACATGATTGATGTCCATGATTTTTCAAGCAGCATGTGGATAATACATTAAAAATGATGAAGAAGAAAGTCTCAACCTTGAGGTCTCTCGGTTCTTGGGATTATTGGATCCTAGGGCATTATAGCTTTTCTGCTAACACAGATTTGTGGTTTGAGCTGATGCTTTTCATTTGATCAACAACTAGTATAGCTTTTGCCTGAAACCCTTGATTTTAAAAATGAAAAATAATTGTTTTGATTTCTCCACATCCGCAGCGTATCCTTCATGTATCCATTGAATATCTATGTCGTATTCAGAACATAAGTTAATGTTAATATTTGGATACAGATGAAGCATATCCATTTCGCACAGAGTTGTGTCCACGTGCATCCGTGCATGGCTCCAAGATGTATGAGATACCACCATGTAGCCAATTTTGGAGTCTCCTTGTTTCTTAGGTTTTTAACGTGTAGCTTGTTAGGGATCAAGAACAAACAATTATAATGCATCAAGTGTATTTGGCAAAGAAAATGGGTGCAAATGTTGAGAGACCAAATCAACAAATATTGACTTGCCAAAAGACCCAAGGGGTGGGAGAGATGACAAAGGCACCCAGGCAAAGACCTTGAGGTCCTTTGTTGTAATCCTCATACCAACAAGGGGCCAAACTTACCTATTTAAAAAAAAAATCTAGGCTCCAAGTGCATCTAACTTGGAAAAAATTCCGGTGTCTTTCTCTCCTTAAGATTTGAAATGTTAGAAGATCTGAAGAGGCGACCCACCTCCCCTCTCTTTTGTGGCGAATAGGAGAACCCTCATCCATCCGGATGCTAGAAGTTTTTCCTTTTAGTGGTTTGGGAAGGGGCAGCTAATGGCTCGTTCTCGGTCAAGCTGGTCTATGTAAATGTACTGAGCTAAAATAATTCTTTACCTTGGAAAGCTGTTTGGAAATCCAAGGCTATGTCTAGAGTGGCCTTTTTCATGTGGGAAGCTGCACGTGAAGCCACCCTCACAGGGGATAACTTGAAGGCTAGGAGGAAGATCTATGTTAACTGGTTACCTGTGCAAGGGAGACGGAGAGAGTGTTAATCACATGCTCATTCACGGTCCCACAAAGGAAATCTGGGAATTCATGTTTAATATTTTTCACATCACATGGGTTATGCCTAGATCGGTAAAGGAGCTTCTTTTTGCTGGAATCTGTGTAAGAGAAGGAGGAGCAGCAGCATATGGGACGCAACTCCATTGGCCATTTGTTGGACTTTGTGGAGAGAAAGGAACAGCAGGGTGTTCGAGAATGTGGTGCTTAGCATAGAAAGGTTGAAGGAGCGGGTTATCAAAACACTCTTCCTTTGGTGCTCTGGGTGCTGCGGATAATTCTTTTGTAAATTTCATGGTTTTGTAAATTTCATGGACAGTTTCTCGATTAGTAGTTGACTGTATAGTCCCAATGTACATAAGTTAATATTACTTACTTTACTTATCAAAAACAAAAACAAAAACTTTAAATAGGGGTATAAAGGTGATATTTTTTAATCAGGTTTTTGCTGCTGCTTTGCCATCAATTCTAATTTAACTTTTCTTTGTCTATGTAGCAGAGGAAAATATGGTGGAGGAATCTGACACAGACAGTGAGGAGTCAGATGTTAGTGGCTCAGATGGGGATGACACATCTTGGATTTCATGGTTTTGCAATCTGCGGGGGAATGAGTTCTTCAGTGAAGTCGATGATGATTACATCCAAGATGACTTCAACCTTTGTGGGTTAAGCAGCCAAGTTCCTTATTATGATTATGCTCTTGATTTAATTCTCGATGTTGAGTCCTCTCATGGTAAGCTCTTTATTCTAGAATTATGTACAATTTTCCTTAATTATTTGGCTTCAGCTTTGAGATTACAAGCAATTCATCTAGTAGATTGCCTCGGTCATGTATTTATCTCTCTGTTCATTTTGATGAGAGTCCATTTGTTTGGGAAGATTAGAAATTAACTGTGTACGAGTTCCTGACCCTATCACAGATAGGGCTCAGATTTGCATTTAAGGTCCAGGTCTTGTTAACAAGTACTCCAGTGACACTTGTGAAGGTTTCCTTAGCAGAATTAGAAACCGTTACGAATGCATTGGCGGTAGTTTCAATGCACCTATTTCCTTCAAGGGAACCTTATGAAATGCTAATTGAGCACTTGTTAGCAAGATCCTTATTGTTCAGCTTAACTTCTTAACTTTTTGTCCTTTGCAAGGTAGTGTACTTTCATAAAAGAAAATGCTCACTGTATTATTTTTTTGGCATTTGCCGAAGAAATAAGTTTGTGTTTTGTCATTTATTGATGCTAGTATTATAGTGTATTCTCAACCATTTGAACAAATTGGTTCTTCTGTATTGTATTAGAGCATTTGAGATTGTATTAGAGCATTAGAGAAGGTACTATGATCGAGCTTCTATTCGGGCATACAATACAAAGTTGCCCATTTTGTTTGTCGGAGAAGATGATGCCTTGCGCAAATCGGTGATAAATGATTATGATGGAGCTTTCTATGGTATAGAAGGCTGAATATCAGAATATCTGAATATGTGGCCAATTATGATTTGGTTAAGCTTAAAATTAAAATGTGCTTAATCAAGTCATAATTGGCCAAGTATTCAGCCTTATACACCACAGAACTCTCCTTCATAATCATTGCCCTACCACTGAATCCTTTCGCCAGCAGAACATAACTTTAAGGCATGTTCCAACTTCCAAGGTCGACATATCAATGAATTTGCATACGTCATATCACCTTCTCTGACAAACAAAATGGGCAACTTTGTATTTTATGGCCTGAATAGAAGCTCGATCATAGTGTGTGCTCTAATACAATACAGAAGAAGCTGTTTGGTCAAATGAATGAGAATACACTAGCATCAATAAGTGTCAGAACACAAACTTATTTCTTCAGCAAACGCCAGAAAGTTCATTCAGTGAGCATTTTCTTTTATGAAAGTACACTACCTTGCAAAGAACAACATGGAGAGAGTGAATCGCAAGATTGGATGGAGGGTTGTAGCTTACATATACAAGATCAACCCACTAAGGAATCCCATTCATATTGTGGAAAATATAAGTAAAGTATCTTTTTTTTGATAGGTAAGTATGGGGATTGGAACCAAGGACCTCAAGGTCTTTACCTGAATGCCCTTGCCATCTCTCCCACCTCTTGGGGCCAAAGTATAGTAGAATCTTTTGTAGGAGTATACCGCCCGTGTACAAAGGACGTGACACCTGTTTTGTCGCTTGTTTACAACATTTCTACTTATTAAAAAAAAGAGTTGAAAATAGTCATCAATGTGCAGATGATTTATTTTGGCCCGTAGTTCCTTTCAGGGAGTAGGTTTGAAATATGCTGGCATGGCATCTAATTTCATAATTTCCTCCTGGAATGAAGAAATTTATATAGCTAAAAACCTACAGTTGAATATCTGAATCCTATCGAGAGAGTTTAATCATGATCACACGTATCAAATTTTGATGAGAAGAACCAGTTCAGTTTATACAGCTGCAGTGAATACTATATCTGTTTTCTTTTCCCTGTTTTAGACAAAGTTATATGTAAGAATAGAGGTGCTTAAATTGCTTGTGTGAGAGACCACATACCAGACAATATTAACCAGATGATTGTAGTTCAGAGTTATACAGCTGCAGTGAATACTATATCTGTTTTCTTTTCCCTGTTTTAGGCAAAGCTATATGTAAGAATGGAGGTGCTTAAATTGCTTGTGTGAGAGACCACAGACCAGACAATATTAACCAGATGATTGTAGTTCCATTTTCAGTTATTCAAGTGAAACTCCATTATTTCAACATTTGATGGTGAAGAGCCAATTGGAGTAAATTATAAATGAATCCTAACAATAACATTACTGTATTATTTTAAAGAGGGTTATGAAATTGGATTAATTACTTAGACCCATTACGTTAGATTCCAGCCTATTAAAGTTGTCGTGAAGTGGAGTAGTGGACTTATGATACTGGCATTGTTGTTAAAGCGTGCCTAGTCACAAGGCTCACCCTCACCCTGAGTGCCTGACCTGTCTGAAGTCCACCCGTCCTTTAGAGGCGCCCTTGGTGCTTGTGGTTGCGGACTCCAGGCTCAAGGACGTTATCTTATGTGCCTTATTCCTTTTGATTTTTACCAATAGTTAGTTACATTTGTCTATTCTTCTACTATGTAGATTGTACTTGTAATCTTAATCATTTTAATAAATAGCAATGCCCAACAAAATAGAAAACCTTAGTAACCACTTAATGACTGTGAGCTTGGGGGGTTGAATGGAAATTCTAATGTAGATAAGGAGATTTTAATGATACTCGTCAATATATATATATATAGATGATTACAGGACATGGCCACATTATTGGCACTTCGTATATATGAGATAATGCAGCATCTTAAAAAAAATACTTTGGTTTCCCACCCCATTTAAAGTAAGGAAACTAGTTGGCACTTCATATATATGAGATATTGCAGCATCTTAGAAAAAATTACTTTAGTTTCCTGCCCCATTTAAAGTAAGCAAACTAGTTGGCTTACTTCAACAAACGAGGACTTAGATTTAGAGGGTAAAAGAAAAACCTCGAGGATATAGCAATTCATTTTCAGAAGTTGATGCTTTAGTTGGATGAGTTGTTCTTTAACCAGATACATATATACCCTTAATGTTAAGGACATTTTTTAGCTTAATATATAATAAGGACAAATTTAGAAATTTGGATTTTATAAGTATAGTTCTTTAACCTCCATTTATCATTCATATAAGTTCCTAGTTTCTGTGGATATTTTCGCATGACAATTGACAACATATATTTTCTTGTTATTTTATTCAATCTGTGCACCTCACATCTCTGAGCCACCCACTCGCACCTAGGCCCCTAGAGATCCTTTTCGCCACAACGCGCCTTAGGCTTTTCAGAACAATGGGTGTCGGATGTGGCGAGCTTCAAAATACAAGGCATGAAGACACTGCCCCATAGATATACGTATACCCTCATTCTTTAAGATTAAGTAATTTTGATAATCTTAAGCTTAATTTAATGAGGATAAATCTGGAAACTCAAAATTTTTAAGTTTAGTCTGTTAAACAAGACTCTTAAATAGGAAGTAGGAATGATTGAGCGGAACGGAAGGATTACCTAATTAAATACATAAAACATAGATGAAGGTAAATACTTCTAAAAGATCCAATAGTTACTTTCATCATCTTTCTACACATATCTTGATTTGATATATACAACAAACTTTCAAGAGAATTCCGTAAAGTAGTTGGCCTTCCATGAGGCAACAATCTACTCTCTTTCTGGAAACCCTAGACCCCTAGAGTCCACACATGTCGACATGCTCATTCGAAATGGTTGTTGCTGCTAATTTTCATCATTTGTCAAGTCACCCAAATCATAGATTCCATCCTTTTGAGGCAACTTGCCCTTACCGTGCATTGTTTTCAACTTTAATTTTCCAATAGTATCCTGCAAATGTAAGAAATTACTGAAATACTCCCTATGTTCCTAAATAATCGTCATGTTTAACTTAGCACGTGGATTAAGAAAAATTATTTGACTTTATTATAAATATTGGTATAAAATGCAGTTTCGTTTGAAGCCTTTGTGCATGTGGCCATAATTAAAGTAGGAAGAAAAAGTAAGGGTAAAGTGGTAAAAGTGTTTCCCTAAAAATGAAACTTTAGAAACATGACCATTTTTTGGAATGGACAAAAAAAGAAAGTTGGACAATTATTTAGGAACGGAGGGAGTAATGACTTGTATTGAGCCATCCTATTCTGTTTTATATCAGTGACAGATGTTCTCTGTGTATATTATTGGAGCTTGGAATTTAAATTTTATGTTTATATTTGTGTACCACCTCAATCCCTCCTTGGTTTTTATGGGCAGTTCAACGAGTTTTTTGGTTTGGCCTGAATTTGCAGGTGATATGTTTACAGAGGAACAGAATGAACTCGTTGAATCAGCAGCAGAGATGCTTTATGGCCTGATTCATGTCCGGTACATATTAACAAGTAAAGGAATGGCTGCCATGGTGAGAATTTGTTCTGTACTCATATTAACTGTTTTATGCATCCATAAGAGTTACTGTCGAATAATGGCTGACCTTTACAGCTGGAGAAGTACAAGAATGCTGAGTTTGGCAGATGCCCAAGAGTTTACTGCTGTGGACAACCCTGCCTGCCAGTTGGTCAGTCGGACATCCCTCGACAAAGTACCGCAAAAATATACTGCCCCAAGTGTGAAGATATCTATTCCCCTCGATCCAGGTTTCAAGATAGTATCCTTCATTTCATTTTTGTAGTAAGTGTTCAATTTTGTTATCTGTTCTTGCTCAAGTTTTCTTATAGTTGCCTTTCACTCTACATCTTATAGTGTAATCGTGTCGATTTTTGTTTTAAACTTTTTAGGAGGTCTGACCTTTGATTTCCCTTAGTTGTGCAAACCAAGAAAAGTAAAGACCCTTGCCAGAGTTCACAATCTCAGTTGAACCTGCTTTTTACTGCTGCTTTAATTTTTTATTGAAAGTAATCTTCAAGAATAAGTTCACATGCTCATAATTTTTATTGGATCTTTCTTTTAGGATGGCAGTGCTTAGCGATGTTACTTGAGGTTTAACTTGTAATTGCAGAATATTCTGTAAAGTCAAGAAATGAAATTAAAAATAAAATGAAGAATGCAAGATTATTTTCTATAGATTTGGCTAGACTAGCATGAAATCTGATTGTAGGAAGTAAGAGTTGTGGGGGGGGGGGAGGGAGGGGGAGGATTTGCTTATGGATAGACACAATTGTGTGGGCCTGTGGGGGCCTCTGAGAGTTTCCTACGGGTTTGGGTTATACTGCTCAAAGTTGTTGTAGGGCAGAGTGTGATCTTCTAGTTACATATGTGATATGACAACATTACGGGTTTGGGTTATACTGCTCAAAGTTGTTGTAGGGCAGAGTGTGATCTTCTAGTTACATATGTGATATGACAACATTACCTTTATATTGTTGGCGTTTGTACATCACATACTGTTCATAGTGAATATTCATAGATGGTAACTTTGGTACGCTATTGGGGAGGACTTCATGTTGGAGGGAACTTGCACGTGAAGTGCTGTTCCATGTACCCCTCAATGGCAACTGTACACAAGTACTAAAGACTGTTGGGGGGCATGTCCTTGTTTGGGATAAGAATTGCTTCCAAACACACATTTATAGGAAGGCCAGAGATGGTTCACTATGGGGCCATGCAGTGATGAGGCATTGCTCTCTTGTGACTGAATGTGGGGATACTGCATAAGAGTATGTCGTTGGTGTATATTAGACTAACCGACATGATAGGATGCTCCATCGGCGTCTGAATGGGGTATGTGATGCAATTGGCATATAATACTGCAAAGCTATTTTTTTTTTATGATATCTGAAATTTGGACTGATAGCAAAACTTTGGTTTGGACCGGCATTGATTTGTGAATTGTTTTTAGTATATCATCTTTTAAGCACATGCCTCAATGTGTAATGCAGCAGGAATGAAGTAGCGGCAAATAGGGGCTGGTATAGCAAGGTAATGAAGAGAAAACCTTAGCTTTTGGGCTGTATGAACCATACCAAGAAGAAGAAGAATGTATGGAGTATTATCGATTCAAGGAAAAGTACCAAAAAGCTTTTGCAAAAATCTTATCATTCCAAACTGTTCTAAGAAATATTTTCCTATGCAAATAGTCCAAATTTGAAATCTTTATTTGAGCAAGGACAATGATCAGTTGACTTGTTAATTTTTTTTGATAGGTAAGTGTGACCCCTTGTTTGTGTGGGGATTGGAACCAAGGACCTCAAGGATTTAGAACCTTTGGTGCATACATACATTATATAATCATCCATAAAAGATTTAGATGTATATTGCATGTACAGATATAATGCACCAAAAAAGACCCCATTTTGCCATTCATGCTACCGTCCCCCCTACCAATCCAATCACAAGCAATAGCTTGAAAACCAAAAAAAGAAGCCAATTTCGTACAATATGCAAGAAATATTTTCCCCAAAATAATAGTGTGGTTTAGGTAAGTCCAGTGGCAATACTTACCCATATGTATCAAAATTAGGTTCGGTAATTTGATACCTTCTTTAGTACCAAACCTAATTTTGATACCCTTCATTTTTCATCATTGGAGAGCCTAGTATTCACTCATAGGTATTTGAATTTACTTTTGACCCTTATCATTGGACTTGCCCTTGCCGTGTGTTCATTTAGATTGGGGCTGATTCTTTATTGTGGGAATCTAGGACGATTGTATTCCTTATCATCCATTTCTTAGAAGTTTATTGTTACCTATGCAAATAATGATTGGATATTGATTAAATATTAAAGAAATACTAATATATTTTCATAACTCGGATACACGAGCATTAGAGCCGTCAAAATTGAGCCCGACCCAACCTGATTTCCATGGGCCTGGGCTTCACATTAGATGGCCAAAAAAACCCGGGCCTTCATGGCCCGAGGTGCAAATGTAGGCGACTCTAAAAATCCCGAAAAACCTGGCCCGAGCACAATGTTGAAAACTGAAAAGTCAAACGTAATTTAAAACAATAAAACATTAAAAAAGCTATTGTGAGTTTGTGACTCTAACAGACCGCTTCCGCCTTCTAGTTCCACACTCCTACTCTTCGATCTCTCTCTCTTCTCGCCCACGATGCAGTCGCCTTTGCCTGTCAAAACCAAAACCCTAACCCTTTGATCTGCCGGTGAGTACGCCTCCTCAGTCCTCGCTCGTCTAGTCGTCTCCACAGTCCACAGCGGCAGCCGGCAGCACAGCCACAGGCCAACAGCCAAAGTCATGGCGGCGCAAGCGCGGCCTCCCCACCGACATGATTCCATAGCCTCATGTACTCTCTCTCTCTCTCTAAGTGTGTTAGACTTACAGCCTTCCTAACTCTGTTTGGGGTAAAGTTTTTGTTTGTTATTTCGCTTATTTGTAAAAAAACATGATTCATTTTGTTCATACTCTGTTATTAGATTTGTTCATTTTGTGTCATATCCGTTCATTTTGATTTCATTTACAGATTTACTTGATGTCCATTGTTTGGAGTAGACTAGTTATTAACTAGTTGTATTAATCTGTGAATCCTTCTCTTGTTAGTACTCAGTCCGTTATGGTAACGAATTGGTGAATTTTTTGAATAAAAAGCAATATTTTTTTTGGCCCATAGACCGGTGTTGATATGGGTTGGGCTTACGTTTTTTGAGGCTCGGTATATCTCAGGCCCGGACTGGCCCAATGTTAAGCTCAGCCCGGTGGGTTTGTTGCGACCCGGTTGACAACTCTAACAAGCATATGAACCAAAAAATATTCAAGGTAAAAATTAGAATTATGCCTTTGTCTCGGTCTCTAGATGAGTGTGTGTGTCGACTCGAGAGTGAGAGATATTGAATCGCCGTTTCTCTCGTCGGCCGTCGCCTTCCCTAGTTCTTGATGCTTCATCTTTTCCGGTGATGACTTCCTTCTTTCCTCTATTGTTGGGATTGGTGTTGGCAAAGATGGAGGGTAGCGATGTCAGGTATCCGAGAACCGATTGCCCTAACGATCTTGGACTCATAGGGGATCTTGATGGAGTTGGTTCGGCTATGAATTTGGTGGCTTGATTCGAAAGATGATGAAGGAAGTCGGGCAAATGGGGTTTGAAGATTTTGGGTAGGGGCACTGTTACGGGAACTACAAACAAAGTGGGGAAAAATGAAAATGAAAATGAAAAAAAAGGTTGATGAATATATATCAACAATTTTAAAAGATATTTTCCATTTTTTAAATATCTAAATGTACTTGGTCATTTCACCCACAAAAGGGCGTGTTTGTCATTTCACTTTTCACGTGATGGTCAGGTGATCGCTTTTTCATGTGATTAGTCTTTTAAAATATATTTCTCCCTCCGTTCCGGGCAAAGAGTCCCCGTTTGTAACTCAAAAACTTTTTAAGAAAATACCATTTTTAGTAGCTCATTAGTAATAAAATGACACTTTCATGCCTTAATTTTTGAAAGTGGATTCTTTAAGTGAAACATCCCAATATGGAATAGTATATTCTTTGCCCGGAACGGAGGGAGTATATGATAATCATTTACCTCTTTTTTATCCATGTTCGTAATTTTTCAATTGAAACATACACCCATGTTTGGAATGAACAAGAGTGTTGAATTCACTTCGTATCCTTCGTAGTTGTAGCACTCTCTCCGAGCATTACTAAGTGGTCTCCTTTTAACCCATCATAAGATGACTATCCTTTGTTCCAACAAGAATGACATCCACCATTCCTTTTTCTTTAGAAGTCTTTTGCACAACTTTATATATATATACATATATATATAAATATACATATATGTATGTATATATATATATATGGATGTATATATATATATATATATATATATATATATAATCCTTATAATGTTTTGACTTTCAAACGTGGGTCCTTCTTGAGAAGCGAAGGAAGTATATTCTTTCTTAGGCATAACAACTTAGGAGTTAGGATCCAAGAGCTAATCCATCAAGCCTCACCTATATCCGTAAATTTCCTTGGAGTAGCTATAGCCTTTATACTATGAATAATTAAGCACTTCTCTCTTTCTTTTAATAAACACAATGATAGTTCAGTTAATGATTATGATTCTCCTTGCCAACTGTTGAGTTAGTGATAATAATTATGCATTGTTGAGTCAATAATAAGAGCAGCGCTATTTACACTTTGCCCTTTCTCCTTTTATTACAAAAATGTCATCGAACACCCAAGGGTTGTTTAGCCTGACCAAACAATCTAGTGATATTCAGTTAGGGCTAGTTGAGTTGTTCGGTCACTGCTAGCTAAACAAGGTTGTTCGGTCTCTGCTAGCTAAACAACACTAGGTTGTTCGGTCAATCAGGCGAACACTAGGAATTCACAATTTATTTTTATTTTTTGCTCCGGTGCTATTGCGGTCGTTGGAGGAAGAAGGAAAAAAATAACAGTTGGAGGGAGAGAAGGGAGTGGTTGGACTTTGGAGGATGAAAAGAAAATAAAGGAGGGGGAGAAAGGTAGGAAGGAGGGAGAGAAGGGAGTGGCGGGAGGGGGGATTTCTTGAAAACAAAGGGAGAGAGAAGGGAGTGACGGGATGGGGGATTTTCTGAAAGCCGATGGAGATAAGGTAGTGACCGGAGCGAGAGAGGGAGAAAGAAGGGGGTGTTTTTAGAAAAAGAGGGAGAGGGAGGGGGTATTCAACCTAGGAATTTTTAATAAGGGTAAAATAGAAAATATAGGGGGTGTGTATTTAGCATTTAGATAGATTTGAAATTATGAAGGGTTAGAAAGTGGGTATATTTTAGAGGGAGAGGGGGGAGAGGGAGTTGTTAATAGCCAATTAGCCATATAATCATTACAAGAAGGACATCGTTACCATGGAAGCTAGTGTGAAAGGGATGGGGTAGAAGGGGCTTTGGTCACTTAAGCAACAGGCATCGGTTTTGAGCCCTTGTATATGCAGAAAACTTTCTCAGGAGAAGTCTCCACTTCTAGCGCCCGACTGCACCACTTGATCAAGGGCGCCTTCGGGCTTACAGATACCTTGAGAAACCCAATAAAATAAAATAAAATTATTATCATTAACGAACCTGCTTTTAATGAAAATGATTGTACATGATCAAGAGTCAAAACGTTTCAATTCTGTTAATGACTGAATATTCATTTTTTTCCTTCTAAATTTATTACTCTATACGAGTATGCTTTGCTATTAGCCTATTAGCATATCGTAGGGATAACTGCATTGAAGTTCTTTTGGAGAATTATTATCATTGAAGAACTTTTTTTTTAGCTGAAAATGATTGTTCATGATCAAGATATATTAGTTCTCTCTACGAATTGAATATTCCATAATTTTAAGTTAATTAATTTATATGAATATGTCTTACTTGCTTAATATAGGTATAACTGCGTGTTCTTGAGATACATACAAGTTATCAATGAGTTGATTGCTTTCTTGATTACAGATAAGATTGCCAAGTTACTTAAAGATCAAACTCGTCGGTGTATTATGTAGTAGTTCACAATGTGGACTGCAATTTTGACTAACATTCTGAGCTACTACATAATTGTTGAGTTTTTATCAGCTACTGACTAACATTCTGATTGTTGAGTTATTATCAGCTTTCTCAGCTACCTTTTCATAATTATATTATTCATGCAATCTGTATGTGTGCACCATTTTCTTTAACAAGAGCTAGACCTTGATGGAGCATATTTTGGATCAACATTCCCTCACCTGTTTCTGATGACCTATGGACACCTCAAGCCACAGAAGACATCACAAAACTATGTTCCCAGAGTATTTGGTTTCAAAGTCCACAAGCCATGAAGCTGGAGTTACAAGCAGAACTGCCGTTTGGTTTGGGATATTCTGGCTGCCCACCGGTTGAAAGGTGGGAGATCCTTTTCATAGTGCCTGTATTACCGATAACTTTCTTGCTTTTGTTAGACAGTAGTGAATTGATGATACAGCTAAAGTTCAGAGGTTCCCATAAAATTCACATCAGAAGCCCAGGTTCACCTTTCTTATATTATGATGTGGACCGCAATCACAGAAAGAAATTTTATCTAAATGCCAAGTTTCCTCTTTTTATTTTCTTATTAATTATTAATTTTTCATTATGTTCTGTTCATCATATGAGAGCTTTCAGTAAATGTTATTATCCTCTACTATTTTTTCTTTTTGGGTAAAATACATATTCTGGTTTCATTATTGCGGCGTCTTCCTAATGTTTCATCCTAATGTTTGTTGTACTGTACTGTTTTGTTTGTCTATACCACTGATGTAGTTCAGAAATTGGCATTATATATTTCTCTGATAAGCGATAAGTTCTTTTAACTGGGAAACCCCTCTTGCTGCCCCTTCCATGTAACCATCCTCTCATCCCTCATGAGAGCCCGACCACACACAAACACACACACACACACAAACACACGAGAAATGAAAAGCAGTCCTTACCTCAGGTGTTCTCAGTTCTCACGCTCTGTCGTCAAAGACTTACATAAACGAGCTGTTATTTCCTGCAGTTGCAGTTGCATGCTTGGTGGTGGGTTCGACCTCATTTGCCAGGCACTTATTTAAGCAGGAACTGTTTCCAGCATTGGCTGTTGTTTGTTCAGCTTCAAACAAACCCGTAGATTTCTTGTTTAGGCCCTCTGAGTCTTTGTAAGAGGGCGAGTCGATCTTTGACTTGTACTCTCCATCGGTCCATCCCCCATCTCCTCATCATCATAAAAAGCTAACCGTTGCATTGCTTGAGATCGACCTTAATAAGATGATGGTCATTGAATACACTGATAAATAACACAAATATGTTTGGTGAGAAAATATTCAATTGGGCTTGGAGCAACACGTGGTGCACTACGACCCATTTTCTGAACCACTTTGGCACCATAGTGTGTATTGTAATTGGTCATAGTACACCATGTAGCACATACGTTGTACAGTACAAGACGATGGAATTGTGAATTCTCATGTTTGGTGATGCATATTGTGCATCCAATGCAAAATTGGGTTTTTATTCGTTCATAGAAGAGTGAGTGATTCCTTTTTATATCGTAGTAAGTGGACTCTAGGATGTGACAGTAAAGTTCACTTTAGTAACATCATACAAAAATAGACAGTTATTTGAGGAAAATTTTTTACTTGACTTTATCTTTCTCCGTATATCTTTTTAAAAATTTTCTTCAATGAAACTAAAATTTTGAAACCCAAAACTCAACCTCAGAATCACAAGCTCTTTCATAGAAAGATTGGTTTGCAGAGTCACCAATTCATCGATTTCTCAGTTGTGTGGTTTTGTGTCTCTCCAAGGGCTCCTTGGCGAGGTGCGAATCAATAGTGTTCAATTTTTATTTTTGACGAGATACAAAAATAAAAATATAAACACGTAAAGTTTTGCATGCACGGCTTGGAGGACATGGATGATGGGTGATGAGAATGAGACTTTTTTGGTTTTTTTTCTTAGTGGAAATAAACAAATTGTTTTCAAAATTATGGTGGATATTGTTTTTTATTTAGTTTTAAAATTTGATTTCAAAACAAATTAGGTAAAAATAACATATAATTTGTTTTTTATTTAGGTGGGGGCAAATTGTAGAAATTTGATTCAAGTGGGGCAAAATGTACAATATAACATATTATTATATTTTTTAAAAAAATACTTCACATGAAAAAGCCCCAAGTGTTTAAATGCAACGTTTTAAAAATATGCAGCGTTTATAACTATTTTGTTTATAAAAATAACGTTTTGAAATAGTTTTTGTTTCTGAAAAAAATTACGTTGAAAATGTTGATTTTAAAAGCGATGTTACGTTTAGAAAAAGCTACGACTTTCAAAACACGCACTTGGCAGACCTTAATACATAAGTTTAACCGCTCGATATGTGGATTAAAACCAAGATCTCTATGAGAGAACGACACTATGGGGTGTGGCGATAAGGATTAAATGGTTTTCTGGGTTGGGGGTAGGGGGAAAGGGCCGGAAAGGTGTGTAAGAAAAATTGCTCATTGGTTATTGATAACATTTTAGGGATCAAATATGTAGTGAGTTTTACAAAAAGACTTATGGAGGTGGAGGTAAGTAAGTCGTTTTCCTAATAAAATACAATATATATATATATATATATATATATATATATATTCTGGATGTAGAAACTAACAAAAGTTTATAAATAATGATATAGTCTTTCCATTGAATAAATAACTTATTTATAAGGAGATATACAATTAGGGTTACACTAGGAGTAGGGAACAAGAAACATATACAAGAAAGGAAACATAATATGGAAAGAACTCTACAAGGTAATTGCCACTAATTACTAATTACAAATCAACAAGAATAAGGAAAATATATTATTCTCTAACATGCCCATGAGATGGACGTAGGCCGAGAGGAGAGACCAATCTTGTGTAGTAAGATAAAGCCGTTGGCGAGTAAGAGGCTTGAGGTCAGGCATCGGCCGGTTGATCGGCCAGGAGACATGACAAGCAGAGAAGCCCGTCGAACATTGCTTAGAATAAAATGAAAGTCGAGGGCCACATGCTTCATGCAGTATGAAAAACCGAGTTGGAAGCGAGACTTCGTGGCGCCCACATTGTCACGATGATAGATGGTGGTTTGGTTGAGGAGGTGAGACCGGGATTCGCGAAGAGAGAGACAATCCACGGACCTCGGCGCGATGGCGACGATTGACAGTCGAGGAGGCGAGCCACGGTCAGTTGTTTCTTGGAACTCCAGAGATCGGGTTGCTTCAAGATAGACAATGTCGGCACTTTCGTGGATGTGTAGTCATCCTTGTTGCCGGCCGGTCGGCATCGATAAATGCATGGAGGGCAAGAGGAGGCTGGCGATGAAGAAGGATTCTGTATTGATAGAGCCACGAGATCTAGAAGAACTCTCTTGACCGCAATCCGGTGCTTTCGGTGGTCGGCACGTGCATGAAGCTGGGAGAGTTTGTTGGCAAGCGAAGGCAACATCGAGGCAGTGAGAGAGCAGGATATTGAAGACTCCAGACCATTGCTCGAAATTACATCGGATCACGAGAGAAGCGTGCACGTGTGAAGAGTCAAGGTAGGCGAGGTAGCAAGGGGCGTAGCTCTTGGGCGAGCATCGGTCATCTTAGGTGTAAGCAAGGAGATCGGCTATGTATCCACGTTGGGAAGCGAGAAGACCACTTGGGCGCTTAACAACTTCAACCCAGAAAGTAGTGAAGAAGATCACCAGGTCCTTGAGAGAGAAGTGATCGGCGAAAGAAAGATGAAAGTCTCGAGCGCAGGTGGTTCCAGTGACAATGATGTCATCCACATACAGTAGATAGATGATAGTGCTTTCATGATGCGAAGGCGAGCGAGAGAAGTGTCGACCACCGAATTGGTGAATCCGGAGTCTAGAAGCGGTGAAGCTCGTTATACCATGCTCGAGGAGCTGCTTGAGACCATAGATTGCCTTGTGAAGGAGCACACATGATGAGGTTTGTCTTTGTCGAGTGAACCAGGGTGGTTGAGCCATGAAAACCTCCTCGAGGCAGTTACCTTGAAGAAAGGCATTGTTCACATCCGGTTGTCGAATATCCCATCCTTGACAAGCAGCGGTGAGAGAACAAGGCGAGCGATTGGTCGGTTTAACAAGCCGTTTGAAGGTCTCATGATAGTCAACCCACAGTCATTTGGTGAAATCCTTGGTCACAAGGCGAGCTTTGTAGCGATCAATGGTGCCATCGGCATGGCGTTTGTCTGATCGGTAGATCCATTTCACGACCAACAATGTTGCGGCATTTGCCGAAGGAACAAGTTCCCAAGTACCATTGCGGCGAGTGCATCAAACTCCTCGAGACATGGCTGGCGCCACTTCTAAATCTTCGAGCTGAGTTACACATGTTGGTTCAGCTTGCCGGTTGAGCGAAAGACTCGGTTTGTTGATGGGTTTGAAGATATTATTCTTAGATCGAGTAACGATGGTTGAAGTGCCGAAGCGGCGGAGCACTGAAGCGAGGTCGGCAGGTATAGGAGCAGAGCTCGGCGGGCATGGTGCTAGTGGGGCTTGAGGGTTATCCTCGGGTATGGATCACGGTAGCCGAGGAGGTTGGAGCATGCAATCTGAGGACTAGTAAGCGGACACAGGTGAGGCTGGGGCTATGGGCGGTGAGATCGACCACATTCGATTAGTGGGAGGCGGCGGGGAGGCACTAGAGCGGCGGCCAGATGGTGTGTATGAGTGGCCAGGCGAGATCATGAGGGGCAAGAACTTATCATGGAGTACAGGCGAAGCGAGGCGGGGGTGGACATGGGAAAGGTAGACTCGACAAAGCGAACATGACGTGATATGTCTGCCGGGTGGTACCGGATCATAGCGAGATAGGCACTACGAGTGGCGAGTAACCAAGGAAGACACCTGAGTGGAAGCGGTCGGCGAGTTTGTGGGCGGAGTAAGGGCGAAGCCAAGGATAGCGAGACAACCAAAAGCACGAAGCTTGGCGTAGTTAGGCGAGAGACCAAAAAGTTTATGGTAGGGAGGCGGTGAGCAAGGGTGGGTGTAGGTAGCCGATTTATGAGATAGGTCACGGTTTGGAAGGCAAGCGACCGAAAAGCGGCGGAAAAAGCACGAGAGAGAAGGGAGAGACCCGGTCTCGGCAATGTGGCGATAGCGGCGTTCAGAGAACCCATGTGTGTTCGGGGTGTGAGGGGCGAGGTAAGGTGCGAGATGCCATGGGCGGACAGTGGCGGCCAAGCGAGTCCCGGGCAAGCCCCATATACTCGCCGCCATTGTCAGAGTAAAGGGTGACAATGGTTGTTTTAAAATAATTTTCCACTAATGCTTTAAATTTGGGAAAGATGGTGGCTACCTCAGATTTGAGTCTGAGCGGGTAAAGCCGGATGTAATGGGTATAGTGATCAACAAAGATCACATAGTATTTGAACCCATCAATAGAGGGAAGGGGAGGTCAAACATCGATTGTAAATAGTTTGAAGAGGGAAAGTAGACACAATAGTATTTTGATGAAAAGGAATTTTATGACTTTTATTAGAAAGACAATCATTACAATGAATAGGAGTGTGGCGGATGTCAAAAGCTAAACCTAGGCTAGATAGTATCGACTCGGATGGGACAGACGGATGACCAAGGCGATGATGCCGATCTGATGAGAGACTTTGGAGCCTAGCAGGGGTGGGGGGGGTGGGCGTGGTCGGCCATTCATACACACCATCCTTAGAAATGTCAGGTCAACGATATTCTCCTGTCGGCCAGATCCTTCACATGAAAAGAAGTTGGTAAGAACTCAATAGAGGTTTTATTAGAGATGAAAATTAAGATATAGATATAAGATTCTTTTTCATGTCGGGAACAAATAGAACATTATGAAGGAAAAAAATGTGTGAGGGTGTATGAAGGGAGGAGAAACCGGTTTGGAGATAGTTAACCCAGTACCATCACCATGACCATGTCATCCATGCCCGTATAGTTGGAGTGTAGCGAGATTGCCAAGGTCACTAGTGACATGATGAGAGAGCACCATTATCGAGTAGCCGGCTCGGTGTCCCGTGTCTGCCGTGGTCGCATGAGGTGAGCCGTGGTTGCCATTTGGAGCCAACTTAGAGTTGGGAGTAGCGAGGCGGAGATTTGGTGGCGATCGGTTGAAAGTTAGGCGGCGAGCAACAGCGAGTGGCCTGTTGGCGGCATGCTTGACACTTGCCAGTCACGGTCGGCGTGGCGAGGCGAATCTTGGGGATTGGGAAGGTGGCGGGGTTGCGAGGCGGGCGATCTGGAAGCTTGCGAGGAGGATTCTTGTCGAGCTATTGCTCACTTGTGCGGCCGGGTTGGTGAGTAAGTGCGAGAAGGACAGGCGAGGCTGCTTCAAGTAGCTCGCGATTGATGAGTTTTCATGAAGCTCATCAAAGCGATATGGGAGTATCCGTCCTTGACCACATCACGATGTGACGGTAGTCATCATCAAACCGCCAGAGGATGGTCTCAATGAGATCCCGTGGTCAAGAGGCTTGCCAGGCGGCCGAGTTCATCGGCCTCGACTTTTGACGATCGCATATAGTCGGTGCGTGATCAAGTTCCCAGTTGCTCGCGAGGTAATCTTTAATATGTTTAATGTGGCCGCGAGTTGGGCGGCATAGGTGTGAGCAGATATCCTGGGCTTCACGAGCGTGGCGGCTGTTGGACCGGAGGAACTAGGGGAGCGAGCAGGGAAGCCAACAAGAGCCCCAAAAAGAGAGTTTGTCTTAGCGAATCCAAGAAATTTGGTAGTGAGGGTTTGGGGTGGGGGCGTCCTTGGATGTTTGGGCATCCTTGGTGAGGGCAGTGGAAGGCGGGCATGGGTGTGAACCGTCTACAAACTTGTCAGAGGTCATATCCATGAGAAGTGGCCTCAACTTGGAGTTTCAAGCTATGTAATTGGTAGAGGTGAGTTTGGTGATGTTGTGGTGGGAGATATTGATGAGGTCGAAGGTTTGAGTGGGATCAAGAGGGTTTTTTACGGTGAGAGAGTGATTTCCGTTAGCCATTGTAGGGGGTGGTTAGGGCGGCAGCTAGAGGAAGGGGAAGAAGGTTTTAGGAGCAGAGCTCTGATACCATGTAGAAACTAACAAAAGTTTATGAATAATGACATAGCCTTTCCATTGAATAAATCACCTATTTATAGGGAGATATACAATTAGGGTTACACTAGGAGTAGGGAACAAGAAACATATACAAAAAATGAAACATAATATGGAAAGAACTCTACAAGGTAATTGCCACTAATTACTAATTACAAATCAACAAGAATAAGGAAAATATATTATTCTCTAACACTGGAAATTATTTTTCGTGTAAACAAACTTAATTTATCACAATTATTTAATCAATTTTTTTTCAATCAAAGAAGAACATATATGCATTCTATGGATCCACCACTAGGTGGTATAAATTTATAGGACCATAATTGACCAATCTTATGGATATTGATAAATGATCCAATATAAATAGTACCGTGGATACGTTTTTTATGAATTAGATTAATTGGTCGTGTATAACATTTTAAACCAATACTATTCGTACCCAAAAGTTGTTTATTACTCTTTTCGTTTCGGTCGAAAAGTTTCCGTTTAAAAGTTAAATTTTTTTTTAAAAATGTCATTTTTAGTAGCTCATTGATAATAAAATGATATTTTTATACATTAATATTTAAAAACGCACTCTTTAAATAAAATATCTCAAAATTAAATATCTGACTCTTTTCATGATTAATTGCATTTTGAAAATGATAGCTGACATTGAAATCGTAGGCCAAGCCGACTTTCATTGAATATAGATAGAAGTTGTGATGATGAAAAGGACCATTAAGATAAAATAAAACTTATAAGATATATATATATATATATATATATATATATATATATATATATATATATATACATATTTGATCTTAGCTAGTCTTTTTGATTTAATTCAACTTCCCCCTCCCCTCCCCTCCCCCATCCATCAAATTTACTAAGGTTTCCATCATTAGATCCTTTGGAAAATCAAATCAAGTCCAAATGAATCATTATTCTTATCCTTTAATAAGCATGATCCCATTCCCGTCACTTTCTCATTTATGTCTCTTTTTGGACACTACATTGGATCATTCACAAGTCATATAACATGGACAACAAGTCTTTGTCAGTCTCTTGTTTTCTTATTTGAAAGTAACCCATTACTTTGTACATGCATCTCCATGTTTTCTTGGCTTGGTTAAGCGGTTGGTATTTTTGTCTTCCAAAATTTAGGGTTTGCGTCTCTCGATTTCTTAGTACTAATCAGAACGACTTTCATTTCTCTATTCACATTTTTGACTACATGTTTCTACCATGGATAAGTTTATGGACTCGCGTGGGTGTAGATTAAATTGAAGTACTCACGAGCTGGTCTAAAGGAACCATGGTATATATAGACTTAACCAAGAAAGAGAAAAAGTTTTGTATGTAGGGACTTTGATGGATGTGGATGGGATATATATATATATATATATATATATATATATATTGATTGGAAAGTCAGTCTCTCCTTTGCAGTGAATCACAAAGATGTTGATAAATCTTGCAGGCCACTATTTTTGAAGGGTAGGGGACATGGAAAAGTGAAGGGTATGATAACTGATAAGGGACAGGAAGGTGAGTTAGCAAAGGCCAAGAAAAGAGGAGACAGAGAGAAGGATAAACACAAAAAAGGCCATCCAGTTGCTGAATCATTGATGTGGAGAAGGTTCACCTTTTAAATTATTGGTTTTGTGTTTTTTTTTCTTAATAGATAATTAAATACTCCATCCGTTCTAGACAAAAAGTTCACGTTTGAAAGTAATTTTTTTAAAGAAAATGATATTTTTAGTAGTTTATTAGTAATAAAATGATACATTTATGCTTTAATTTTTTAAAGTGGACTCTTTAAGTGAAACATCTCAAAATAGAATAGTGGATTCTTTGCCTGAAACGAATGGACTAAAAAAGAAAGTAAAAAAATTGTATATAGTCCTTAATGAACCAACAAGGTTTGACAATTATCACCCACCTTTGAATGGATTAGATGACTATTCAATTTAGGTCACATTCTTGGTCTTGTAACTCATGTGGTTAGTTTAAAAATAGTCAATGGTCTTAGTTGTAATTGTAAGTAAGCATAGTTAATAAGTTGGATGAAGTTAGCTCAAATTATAAACAAAAAACTTAGCAAGAGTTGATTTAATAGTAAAAAGTTATTACAAGAATGGCTATGGTATGGGAAAAGTAGTCATTATTTTGAAAAGATATGGTTAGGGTATAGAGGAAAATATATAAGATTTTTTTTTGACATTTTACATAACACTTCCATACAATAGTCAATAGGGGGAAATGATTATATTGTCACCATAAAATCATTTTTTACATAATGAGGTTATAATTGTGTAAATAATGATTTTTTTTTTCACATAACAAGAAGAAAGACCATTCTTATTAGCGGTATGATATTACGAGCTTATCCTTGTGGTATTATTACAAGTTTTAATTGTAGTGTCGATAGATCAAATCTACTTAAATTTTAATATGGTTAGATCAATATCCTATTTTCTAATTAATGATGTGGATATTCAAAATCATCACTAACTTCATCATACAACGGCTCTTACAATAAACCTCGTAGTAATGTCATAAGCTTGAGCTCGTAATATCATTTTCCTTCTTGTAATACTTATTTTTTTTATCTTTATCTATTGACATTAAAGTCGAATTATATTTGCGTCTTATCTAGAAGGAAAAGTTCTAGGGGTTTAGAAAGAGAAAAAAATTGAGTGCAACATGGATACCATGTCACCATCCAATCAATGTACAACAAATAAGTAACCTTGCTCGCCACATAGCGTGGTTACATATTTATAGTACATTGATTGGATGGTAATCCCTCGTCATTAACAATGACCTGGTATGATGGTATCGCTATCGCACTCAGCGTTACTTGTTTAGAAGGAGCAGTGATCATCCATTGTTGGAAGAGTAGATGCTTGGATGTTCTTGAAACAAGTAAATCCATTAGATGAGGGTGTATCAGTGGTATCTCAGATCCAGAAGGAGACAACCAGTTTGATCCAAGCAAACCTTTTGTGCAGATTGAACCTCTTTGGTGTGACAGCTACAGCTCAACATGCAATGAATTATAGGCACTCTGGGGGAACCCTAATCAGATATAAACTCAATAATATTCTTGCTGTTTCGAAAATGTTTGATTTAATATACTGAAGGTCTATTACAAAGTAAACATAGTTGCTTGGATTCATGAGTCTATTAACAATTCTATCGTACCCCACATTGTATTTATATTTCTCTAGTTTCCATTCTCACACCACCTCAATTTCTTGATTAATATTTTGATATTCTACACTATAAAGAAAGGAAAGGATAGCTTTCTCTTTCTTAACTCTCCGTAAGTCACATCAACAGTCTCACTTATAACAAAACTTTGTTTCCTACCATCGCTACTCACTAGGCCTGGTAATTGGGTGTAGGGGGTGGTAAAATAGGTGTTATGGATCAATGGATAACCATGGATAATGACCTATTATCCATTGATCCATAACACCCATTTTGCCACTCCTAATTGGGTGGGTTGGATTGAAATGAGTAATGGGTTAAAACAGGTCAAACCCCGTTAAAACTCAAATGTAAAACGGGTTAAAATGAGTTGGGTCGGAATGAGTTGAGTTAAAACATGCAACAAGTTCAAGCGGATCGACCCGCCTCAATCCAAAAAAAATTCCCCCAAAAAAACACAAACTATAGCATTAAAAAACCACGGGTCAAAATGGGCAATGAGTCCGACCTGCTTTAACCCAACTCAACTCAACTCGTTAATATTATTGAGTCAAAACGGATTATCCGTTTCAACCCAAAAATATTAATGGGTTGCGTTGGATGGATGAATGAGTAATGATTACAATTATCAAACCTACTACGAACGGTATAATTAATATAGAGTTGCATATAAATATCTTCTTATTTTCTCTCTCAAGCTCATATATATTGGCTATCAGACCAAAAAAAAATCATGTTTTTTTTAATTTAATATATAAAATTAGGTATTCATCTAAATTTACCCTTTATTCACATTCCATTTGTGCATGTGGAGGAGTTTTACTTCTCTTAGTTATAGGGTTATAATGTGAAATAATTAGTTTAAAGTGCTTAGAATTTCAAATTGACCAAAAACTTCAAAAAATAAAAAAATAAATAAAAAATTGACAGATAGTATATGTGGGGCAGAGAGAGTAATTTTCTTAGGTTTCAATCATTAATAAAAAAAGAAAATTATAAATTAACAAAATTACAAAGTCAAGCATACGTACCCTATAACCTTTCTCTTATAAAGTGCATTGTCCTTATTACCGTTAAAGAAGTGTTATATTTGTAATCAATAGAATCATCTCAATCCTTTCAGAAATGAGAGTAATTCACACGTAAGTTCGTTTTACGGATTTGACGGAATTTTATTCTCTTACAATTTAACTTATCAACATACGGTGAGTTGAATAAAATAGATTCGTCTTATATAAAAAATACTCATTTCGTCCCTAAATTATCGTTCTCTTTTCTTTTTCGTCAGTCCCAAAATAATTGTTCATTTTGAAACTTACTTTTTTAGAACATCGCTTTTATCATTTTATCCTTACTTTTCCACCCTACTTTAATTATAAGCCACATACACATAGACTTTAAAGGAAACAACACATTAAACCAATATTAATAATCCAGTCAAATAGGTTTTCTTAAACGATATGCCAGATCAACCAAAACAATAAATTAAGGACGGAGGGAGTATATAAAACCGTCTTTCTTAAATTTTTAACCAAAAATGAATATGAAAGTAGAATGTTCCGAAAAGGAGTCAAATTGTTGATTGGGTTAGTGAATTAAAACCTAAAAGTAGATGAGTGATCCAAACAAGCAAACATTTCCTGCAGATTCAACTGGTTTGGTGTGACAGGTACCAACTACTACCATGCATTGGATTAGATTAGATGCAATTTTTGAATAATCATAGTTAGGTTATTCCGCAAATGCTTTCATGATTGATCATTATGTTATTTAATACCTCCCTTTAATTACTACCCTAGTTCAATAAAGTCAAGAGCTTTTAAAAAATCAAAATATTCAAATGGAATAAGCTTAAAAGTTAGTTTGTTGAAATCTCATTAATTCATTGATAAGAGTCTTGCTACATCTTTTTTTTTTTTTATTCTCTTCAGGGGGTATAGGAAGGGATCGAACCTGAGACCTCACATTTTGTGAAGCCTCATGTCTACCACTGGGCCACCCCGTTAGGGGCAGAGTCTTGCTACATCATCCAAATCCAAATGCTAAAAAAGAGAGGATGAAAATGAAATGGGTATTGGAGAGTCGATGACGAATCGATCGATATGATTTTTAACTTCCTACATTTTATTTATTAATAATGCTCACTCTCGATTTTGATCGTTTATAGGACTCATTTGGTGCAGCATTTTGAAAACGCATCTTTTTCAAAACGCAGTTTTATTTTTGTAAACACGTTTGGAAAATTATTTTAAAACGCTATTTTTCATAAACAAACTATTTGAAAACGTAGCATATTTTTAAAACTCTATAAATTGGAGCGTTTTAAAACGCTCCACGTTATTAAAACGCTGCGTTTTAAAACGCTGCATTGAAACACTTTTAAAGAGAAAATGTTGCATTTTTTACCAACGTTTTGACCAAAACGCTCCACCAAACAAGCACTTAAACAAAGCAAAGAAGTGTTGCCACTTTATCTATTTAAGTGAGGCCTCATCTTGATTCGTAATTTTTTTTTCCTAATATTATACTTTGTATGAACTATGAAGGTAAAAACTAACATGTGTTTTAAAAATAAATCACATATTTATAGTATATTTGGTTTTAGAATTACTTTAATAACATTAAAACTTGTAAATAAATGGTCATCAAAACTAAACTTAATAGGAGTATATCTAACACAAATTGAAATTATACTTTAAAAAACTCATGGTTACCGAACTATTGTATAAAAAAGGAAATTAGGAAGAAGACGGCTTACAACAGAGGAGATGAAAGAAGAATGTAGAGGGCATGGTCTAGCTTATTACGTTTTGTACTACGGTGTAAAAACATCGGATTAAATTGATGAACCGCAGTGCAATTAGACTAAGAAATTAAACTATTAAACCGCGTTGCAAAAATTAATGCAATAAAGTTGATGAATCGTGGTGTAATTAGACTAGAAATTAAACTATTGAATCGTGGTGCAAAATCAATGCAATAAGATTGATGAATCATAGTGCAATTAGACTAGGAAAATAAACTATTGAACCACAGTATAAAAATTAATGAATCACGTTGCAATTAGACTAGGAAATTAAACTATTGAACTGTGGTACAAAAATTAATGAAATAAAATTGATGAATCGCGGTGCAATTAGACTAGGAAATTAAACTATTGAACTGTGGTACAAAAATCAATGAAATAAAATTAATGAATCGTGGTGCAATTAGATGAGGAAATTAAACTATTGAACCGTTGTGCAAATATTAATGCAATAAAATTGATGAATCGATGTGCAAACATTTATGTATCGCGGTGCATTTAGATTAAAAAATATTACTATTAAACTGCGATGCAAAAAAATTGATGTATCGCGGTTCACTTATAAGTGACATCCGAACGCTCTTTCGGTTCATTAAGGGTATCATAGTTATTTTACCTCTAAAAGTGACTTTTTTCCTATTGAAAAAAAAAACACTAAACTGAAGGAATTATAAATTTCAAAAAGTGGATCGGCCGAATTTCACCCAAATTAAAATCCTTAAATCTTGTAAGAAAAATAGGCCCTTAAAATTATTTGCGGGTCGATTTATTATGCAAGGCCTTGCGACTTAATTTTTTATTTTTGATTTTCTCTTTTTTTTATTTTTTATTTTCTCTCTCTAGCCTCACCGACTTCTTTCTACTCCATCCATTCTGGGCAAAGAGCCATCATTTGAAAGTAATTTTTTTTTAAAAATGACAATTTTAATTGTTCATTAGTAATAAAATGACATTTTTATATATTAAATTTTAAAAGTTGACTATTTAAGTAAATATCTCAAGATAGAATAGTAGATTTTTTTGCCCAGAATGAATTGAAAAGAGTATCTTTTTAACTTCTTTTTTTTTCATTATTACAAAAGAAAAATAAAAAAAACTCTATAAAACCAACCTACCCTCCATGGTATTGGTAGCAAATTTCATAGGAAAGTCTCTTGTAAGACCGTCTTACGGATCTTTATTTGTAAGATGAAGCTTCACTCTCTCGCAACTTAATCCACCAACATATGATGTGTCAGATAAAGAGGATCTGTCTAACAGAAAATATCTTTAAAACTATCTTATCAAAGTTTTTACTAATTTCATAATGTCTAATGAACTTCAGATAAAGAACCTTTAATCATTCAAGTTAACTTAAAGCACAAGACTAATGAACTAACCCTTTTAGAGCATCCATATTGCATGATTTATCGTCTTTTTATTTATGGAGAAGAGTGATAT
The DNA here is from genome assembly GCA_013146195.2 of Codonopsis lanceolata. Lineage (NCBI taxonomy): Eukaryota > Viridiplantae > Streptophyta > Magnoliopsida > Asterales > Campanulaceae > Codonopsis > Codonopsis lanceolata. Next base: position 104,231,404 of record CM028378.1, read on the forward strand.
ATGGTCACCTAGGAGAGATGGTTAGCCAACTAGGAGAGAGAATCAATTTTTCTCCCTAAATATGAAGAAACAAAAAGAATCTTTCTATGTGCCATGTGTGTGAGGGGGGGGAAATATAATATTCTTTATTGGGATGTGTTAAATTTAATATTTTTTTGTGTAAGAAGATTATACAATGAGAAGATATATTTTAAGTGAGTAAGAAGATAAAAATATGTAAGTAGTAGTGGAACACAGCTAAGAAGATGTATAAGAAGATTACACAATAAAGATGCTCTAACTACCAATTTTAGGGCTATTTTTTCTGACAAATGTTTCTATAACTAATTCACTATTGACATCTAGAAAAGGAATAATGTACTCATTGTCCGAAACAGAGGAAATATTAAAAAATGTGCTCCCTCTGTTTCTGAATAATTGTCATCTTTTCCTTTTTTATCCGTTTCAAAATAATTGTTTTCTTTCAAAACTTTATTTCTTAGAAAAACATTTTTTTTTACAATTACCCTTACTTTTTCTATCTACTTAATTATGATCACATATTCAAGGGTATTAAAGGAAATCACATATTACATCAGTATATATAATACAATAAACTATTTTTTAAACGTGTACTGGGTCAAAGAGAACGATTATTTAAAACGGATGAAGTAATTGTAAATCAGATAAAAATAAATAAATTTATTTTGTTTCAAATACAAAAATCCAATAAAAAACTACTCCTAGTTTAGAACTGCCGAGAAGAGTGTTGGCATAATCTATTTAGTCGCTTTTTTAAGTTTTGCAATTATATGTATGTATGTATAATCAAGGTCCTTATAATAAGGAAAAGATAAGATTTAGTTTTAAGAATTATTAATTAAAAATATATAAATAAATATCAATGCTTGAAATAAAATAAAAGAGAATCCAACAATTTCTACTTATCTTTTTCCGAATTATCTGCGACCCATTTTGTGGTCCCAAGTCCTAACGAAAATTAAATATAGAAAAATGCCATTGGGATTTGCATATGTTGGTTGGCACGTGATAGGCTCACGACAAGACAGGGTGGAATATTCCCTCTTGTCTTGGGACCGAATTAATTAATTTAATCATCCCATGTAGGACTAATTAATTACTTTAATTACTTCATTTGTCAGCACTCACCTAGTATTATGGATCTAACCACTTTACTTAAAACCAAAATTATTGTTAGGTTAATCGTGAGTATATCAATATACTTTAAGAGTAATTACAATTGTTCAGCCATTTTTACCCGTATAATGGTAAAAATTTAAGTAAGACGTTTTACGGTTAATTTTTGTAAAACGGATCTTCTTTACTCGACTCATCGTATGTTGGTGGGCTAAACTATAAGAGAGTAAGACTCTATCTTACGAATTAAGATTTATAAGACCGTCTTACATGAGACTTACTCAAATATATAATTAGTTGTTACTATTCCCTATCGTGTTTGTAATATCTTCAATCCACATCGGTTAAATGTAGAGTTTGCGTGTCATATAAGTGATCACTCACTAATACTAAACACCAATAACCATTTATGAATTTTTTGGTGAGTTTATGGTGAGTGCGTAGCTCTAGTTCAACTGGCACTGCTCACTTCTCCCAACGGAGAGGTCGGGTATTCAAGTCTCACTAAAAACACCTTGGATTTTACAACTCTTAATAGAGATGTCGGGTGTTCAAGCTTCTTCAGAGGCATCGTTGAGGCATCCTGGTACTTCAGTACTCTCAACCGAGAGGTCGGGTGTTCAAAACCACACCAGAGGCATCATATATATATATATATATATATATATATATATATAATTGTAACCTTTCAAGACATTAAAATAATAAAAATTAAGGGTTGGGGTACGATCTATGCCCCCCTCCAACCTTTTTAAAAAACAAAAGTGTGTAAGTCATGCATAACGAATCAGATTGTCAAACTTGAGACATTACAAATGGTATGAGAGCAAATCACAATCGAAAGTGTGTTGAACACTTCGCCAAGGGTGCCGATTCATTGGTCTTTGACATGGACATTAAGGAATTAAATAAGGGAGACCGTTTTACTCACAGTGCGTATATAACCTCACTACCAATAAGCATCAACATCATTCAAGGGTTTTGAGGCATCTTGTGATAGACATAGTAATACGATACCTTTAATGAGCCTGAGGCGCGCTACAAAAATGCATCGCGGAGCATCGATTTATACATTGTGTTGCATCAATTTAAATGGTATCAATTTTAATTAAATAATTCAATATTGCATCGCGGTGCCTCAATTTTTACATCGTGATGCATCAATTTAAATGAAATCAATTTTAATTACATAATACAATTTTATGCACCGCGATGCATCAAGTTAAGCAACCAATCGATGCATCGCGGTACAAATTGGGTTCGAATGCATCTCCTCCGCCTTTTCTTCATCCTCCTCCGTCATAAGTCATCTGCCTTCATTCTTGCTAAAAATTATTCAACTCATCTCAGATCCATTCAAATATCGTACTTGATGGTTCGAAAAAATCTTTGACGTTGCCCCAAATCCCCACGAAGGGTTCCCGTTTTATTGCCCAACGATGACGATTTTCGAATTCAATGTGTTTTTCGAAGTTGTTGAAGAAGACGATAACATTTTCGAAAAATGGACTTTAGCGATTGAAAAAAAAAAAGATGACGGGATTACAAACTTTGAGATAGGGACCGACCAGAATTTCACTCTAAAAAAAACCTTACCATTGTGAAAGGTTTAAAGTGAAAGAGTGATTCATGATAGAAAAAGAAGAAGAAGAAGAAGAAGAAGAAGAAGATACCCCTCCTTCACTAATAATCGTTAACTTCCTCAACACTCGAGCTTAATCATATATCTAAATCCAATAGGCGACCTTGACAACTAATCCATTTTCGATTTTTTTTTGTCTAAATTTTGTTTTTATATAATATTACTTAACTCCACTTTGCTAAAGAGTTCATTATTTCATTTTGAGATATTTCACATAAATAGTTCGTTTTCAAAAATTAAAGTATAAAAGTGTCATTTATTTAAAAACTCTGACTTTCAAATGAGAATTACTTGTCCGAAGCGGAAGGAGTATGTTATAGTGTTTACTTGCAATATTATACTATGAATAATTATGGTATACATGTATATACCTGAAAAGTCAACTTACTTAACTTATGTAAAATTAAAAAATTGACATTTGTTTTAGGACAAATGAATTATAAATTGTATCGATACTACCCAATTTATCAAAAAGTTGTTAGATGAGATCCAATAATGTATATCATGCTTGTAATGTTCTCATTCACGTATGGAGGGGGTTAAATGTGCCGATACGATCATGTATGATCATGTATGTAGCCTTTTTTACTCAATACATCTAAAAATATAAGCTATTAAAAAGTGGACAACAATAAATATCATGTTGATGGGACAACTAAGCACCAGTGAGGTCTTTTTGCCTCCAAAAATATATTTTTTTTCCGTTGAAAAAAAAAATCAGGATTGAAGAGGTTATAAACTTTAGAAAGTGAATCGACCCGTAATTATTCCGATTTTTTTATAATCGGGATCATACTCTTAAAATTCCTCTAAAAACTTGGAGATGCGCTTAGGGCTAGATCAAAGTAATATAAGCTAAATAATTAAGAAAACATAAGACAATCTTGACTTAAGATCAATTTGATGAAAAAGAGCTTAGCTTAAACTCCAGATTTTAAAAAAATGACAACAATTTGTATTTAAAACTTTTTACAATAATGATTTTGAAAATATGAATTTTTTGACCAAAACACTACCTAAAAATTACTAAGTTTTTAGGCTATAATTCTGATAAGAAAATTCACATTAGTAGCATAATCATCTTTCTTTATTAGTTCCTATTCACCAAGAGTGAAAGAAAGAAAAAAGTAACAAATAATTAAGATCTTAAGGTCAGTGAACCCCTTTTGAAGAAAAAAATGAAAAAGAATAAATGAATTTATATTGAACTTAATCTCACCCCCTTCCAATAAGAAAAAAAACACATAAGAAATATCACTCCGTTACTAATAATCGTCATATTTAACTGAGCATACAGATTAAGAAAAAAATTAATTGACTATATTATAAATATTGATATAATATGTTATTTATTTTAAAGACATTGTATATGTGGTAATAATTAAAATAAGATGAAAAAGTAAGGATTAATTGATAAAAGTTTATTTCCTTAAAAAGAAAGTTTAGAAGCTAAATAATTATTTTGAAACAAACAAAAAAATCAGAACAATTATTTAGAAACGAAGAAAATAGTATTATTATGATTAAAAAAATTTAAAAGGTCATCATAATTTCTTAGAATCTAATAAAAAATAGTAATATCCACGATTTAAAATAAGTATCCATTTAACAATAACAAAAAAAAAATTGATCCAAGTAATTTTCATAATTTACCCTTTCCTTTTCCGAGATCACAACAATTAATTATGTTATCCTTAAATATTGTATCTTCTCCCAAGAATTATATTCTCCTAGCGTATCTTTTCAACTGCTCTGAGTTCTCTGACACAAGAAATGAGGTATTTAAACCAAGGCTTCTCGTCAACCTACATTATCTTTCTAATATGTTTTTATTACTTTAAAATGATACTTATATTGAATCAAAAATAATACTCTTCCGTCCCTAAATAATCGTCTGGATTGATCCAACGCATAGTTTAAGAAAAAGTAATTGACTTGATTATTTATATTGGTTTAATATGTAGTTTCCTTTAATGTCCATGTATATGTGGTCCATAATTAAAGTAAAGTGAAAAAATAAGGGTAAAGTGGTAAAAGTGATGTTCTAAAAATGTAAGTTTCAAAGTGGACAATTATTTTGGGACGGACGAAAAAGGAAAGGAAGACGATAATTTAGGGACGGAGGGATTACTAAAGTTGTAAAAATGGATTGGTGGTACGGATCAACCTATAATTCACTATAACCCGTTATTAGGCGGAGTGGGGCGAGTCAATCTACGAATGTGACGAGCCTGTAAATTGTTAACTCAGTCCAATCCATCATGTGTTATGGGTTAGACGGATCAATCCACCAACTTTTTAATAAAAAATAATAAATAAATAAATAACACAAAAAAATCTTACAATCTATTAAAAAATTATATTTTCTACAATTAAATTCTAAATAATGTTTTTAACAACTTTCTCTAATATTAATAGTATAAAATGAGAAAAAATAGAAATAAAAAATTATTTTATCATTACTCTTTTTGTATGTTTTTATATTCTTTTTTTTCGTGAATATTGCGGTTAATTATATTATTCTGGCACTGTTGTTGCTGTAAGTGCGATTTTTTAACGAATCCATAAATATTTACTAATATTTCAGATATAAAAATAATCTCATATTTTGAGCGAAAAGAATTTAATATCATAGTTTCAAACTTGTGCTTGTGTTATTTGAAACTTGTAAATGACGGGTCAACCCACCACCACCTCGCCCCGACTCGTAACCCATCCCTCGCTCAACCTATTTGCCCCATCACCTAGTGAGCTCATATTTTCCCAAATAAACCCACCTGTGGTGGGGTGAGCTAGGCCAATGAGCCCAACCTGTTTTGACAACTCTAGATACAAATAGTAGTTAATAGTTTTTGGGTGATACTCGGGTCGGTCCCATGTTATGATGTTATAACCGAAAAAGTTTTTTATATTTGTTTTCAATAGCTAAAGTACACCTTTTGAGGAAAATTGACGAATATATCCTTAATGAACAAAAGACGCGCGGACAAAGCCACAGCCCAAATTTGGGCATTACTATGAAAACATTAGGCATCACTCAAAATTCTGGGCATCACAATACAAAAGTCGCTGCCCAAATTTGGGCATTGCAAGGAAAAACACTGGGCATCGCTCAAAATTTTGGGCATTGCAATACAAAAGTCACTACCTAAATTTGGGCATCACAAGAAAAAACATTAGGCATCGAACGAGCATCGCTAATTAATTTTGTGTATCAAACAAAAATTGTGCATCGATTCGTCTACCTTTATCCACCATCATCTACCTTATGTCCTTTTCAAATCAAATAATTCGAAGTTTAGGTCTTTTTTTTTTTTACAGGGAATGCACTTCTCATATTTTTATTTATACCACCCCCTTTTCTCCATCTTCATTAATATTGCAAGATTGATACATTTAGTTCAGTACCTCTGCTCTTATCTATACTATATCGTTATATATCGGCTTTGCTATTTTGAGGGGCAGAACGTGAAGAACGAGATCACTCTAAGCTGAATCATAGGCTATTTTATTCTCTTTCAGAAAGGCATGAATCCTACTTCATATCATAGGGAGGATCCTTGTTCTGAGGAAGAATATGAAGTTGGCCATGACAACGACGCTACTTCGGATGCAACGATGCACAAATTAGATTTGCCTACAAGTGATTTCTTCGGCATCTCTGAGTCTCTCTCCGACGTCAATCCATATCCGGTCATGGTTACGAGGTTAGTGGCAGAAAGACTTGTGGTGATATCCAACGAATAGCTAAGGTTTGTTGGAGGGGCTCATGATGAATTTCCACTCAAACCGCATTAATCAACAGTGATCGATTGAATCAATTAATTTGAACAGGGGGCCATATCCAAATACTCTGTTTTGTTTTACATATTCATTGGAGAAAAGCCGATCAAGCAAGTTAGGAAAATGGTAGGATAAGAAAGGACGCGAGAAGGAGAGCATTTAAGGAAGAAAATAAAAAAAATGGACTTATCTGGTTGAAAAAAAAAACAAAGTACTTGAGCGGTTATAATTATATGAAATGGAACAGACCCGCAATTATTCCATAGTTTTTTGTGTTTATTTGATGAGGCTTAATATGCTTTTTAGTTAATTATGAGTAAAAAAATCAAAATTATGAAAAATTAAAGTTGAGACTTTTGAAGTCATAGGAAAAAAAAAAAAGCTACGAAAGGAACTATATTTGATTTGTGTAGTATTAAAGTTGGATAAAAACATATGAAAAACTGTTTTACGGGTATTTTTTATTAGACATATTTTTTTAATTTAATTCATCGAGTATTGATAAGTTGAACCGTAAAAAAAAATTCCATTTTATATTAATTAGGATTTATAAAACGGTTTCATAAATGACCTACCTAAGTGTGTAAAGAATGATCCCTTCAATCTTAACCTTATAATTTCAAATCCAAAAAAATATGGTTTGTGAGAACTAATTTGCCACATAAATAAATACCTATGATAATGGCTATGTTGCGTGTCAAAATTCAGGTGGAAACTTTGATAGTTAACCGTTAAAGAAAAGAGCGTCCGTTTATGGAACGAGTCTTACTCTTCTGTCGTTTCCCGCAAGTAAAGTTGGGAAGGGGCGAAGCGACCTCTAACGACGTTAAATGTGCACGCCTCCACTCTCTACCCCACAACCAATTCCCCCTAACACTCAACACCTATTTACTAAAATGCCATAATATATTAATCCCTCTTACTAATAGATTTAAGCAATCTTTTTCAAATTTGTAATCATTTCTTCATTAAATATTTTTTTCTCTCTCGGAATTTAAAGGAATCTAAATACTATACAAATATATATAGCAGCTTCAATTAACATTTTTCAATCGGTGTAACCAATCAAACTGAACGATTATAAAGAACGAGAGAGTATTATATTTATAAATAAGACTATTGACTTAAAGATAAATCAAAGAGGGAAGATTAACTATTTTTTTGGGACGAAGAAGATGAAGTGTAATTTATTCTTGACTTTCAACAAGAAAATGAAGTAGATAAATAAAAATGAGTAAAATTTGTATCTAACAGAGATGTAATTATTTTTTTACAGAAGCAATTTTTAGAATATGACACATCTCAATCACAATTTTTATAGAACTTGGTTGATCACATTTAGGGCTCGTTTGGTACAGCGTTTTTAAAATGCAGCGTTTTCAAAACACATTTTTATTTTTGTAAACACGTTTGGAAAATTATTTCAAAACGCTAGTTTTCATAAACAAACTATTTGAAAACGTAGCATATTTTTAAAACGCTACAAATTGAAGCGTTTTAAAACGCTCCACGTTTTTAAAACGCTGTATTGAAATACTTTTAAAGAGAAAACGCTGCATTTTTTACCAGCGTTTTGTCGAAAACGCTCCACCAAACAAGCACCGAAAGATCGTTTGTGTATAAAAGATTCAACACTATCCGTGTTAAAAATTTAATTCAATAAAAATAGATTAGTGAGAAATAATGGCATTTGAGTAATAAATCTGAATCCGGTGTCATAAAAAACACAGAATGAATTCCTTTGAATCCCAGTCTATCCTACTAAATCTGTTACCCTACTACACGATCTCCCTTGCCCTTCCCCTCTTCATAAAATATATCAACATCATCATCATCATCATAAACTTCCTGAAGCCAAAACCAGCAACTCCAACACACAGTAATCAAGAACTTGAAGAGAGAAAATTCAAGAAAACGGGGTGGGAAAAAAGAGAAAGCTTGAAACTTTTAATTTATTTTCATCTAGTACATGTTAATGCATCAAAAGAAATTTGACTTGCAGATCCAAAACCAACCTTCAATCCACCAAACCCACCTCCAAATTCTAATCCCAAACCAGTCAATCCCCCCAAAACCCAACTACAAGTCAAGAACTCATCTCAAAATTCAAATCCCTAATCATAGCCAGATTGGAAATGAACCCAAACTCAATAGCCCATCAACAAGCAAAACCCTGTTCACAAATCCCCAGAGAACCCCTATGATGTTTCACAAAAACGCAGCTTCTTCACAACCCTCCTTTCTCTGTTGTTGTTCTTCATCAGAAGCACTTTTAGCCACCAAAACTATTGCTTTAAAGCTCTTTCATAAGCTCTTTTGGATTAAAGCCCCTTTGAGGCTTTCAATTCTTGTCTTTTTGCCAACCCTTTACTTGCTTTCCTCCAACAATCATAATCTTTCTCTGTTTATTTATATAATTTCTTTAATTGCTTTTTCTACTGTTCTTATAGTTTCATTTCTTGCAAGAACTGTCCCATATAAGCTCTTTTCAAAGAATCCTCCTCCCACAAAATCACCCCCACCAGTTGTTTGGTCAATTGGGACAAAGACCAAATTGGAAGAAGGGACAGCGAATTCGGGGTCTTTGGTGAAGGTTTACAGTAGTGGAGATGTTTATGAGGGTGAAATTTATAAAGGTAAGTGTTCTGGTAGTGGGGTTTACTACTATAACATGAAAGGGAGGTATGAGGGGGATTGGGTTGATCAGAAGTATGATGGCTATGGTGTTGAAACATGGGCAAAAGGGAGTCGGTACCGGGGCCAGTATAGGCAGGGATTGAGGCATGGTTTTGGGATGTATAGGTTTTTTACTGGAGATGTGTATGCTGGGGAGTGGTGTAAAGGGCAGTGTCATGGGTGTGGAGTTCATACTTGTGAGGACGGGAGCAAGTATGTTGGGGAGTTTAAAGGCGGCGTCAAACATGGGATTGGACACTACAATTTTAGGTAATTTACTTTATCCTGTTTGCTGAATATGGCTGGTCATGAAGAGTTAATGTGTTCATGATTTTTTCTGTATGCATTGGTGTTATTTGTTTATCTAAATGTGTTCCTATAGTTAATATGTGGTTTTTGTTTGTTATATCATAGTTCATCGAAGATGTCCACTTTTGAGTTCTTATGATTCCCATGCTCATATTTTTGAATACTATTATGTTCTAGGTTATCAATACACTGCAACTTTAGTTAATAATACTAGCTTTTAGTCTTGTTGTGCCGTAAGCTGTTTAATGCCATCTACTCCACCCGCTTGCAGACCACTTCGGGATGACCTACACCTGCCTAAGGCTTCCCATTTCCTTTTTCTACTAAGGCAAGACCCTCCCACAGAATGGTTGAATTTGCTAACTTTGGTTAATCTCATGATTGTATCAGCTATGTTTATGTGGAAAACCGAAACACTAAGTACTTAAGTTGAGGTGTAAGTTTCCACCTTTTCGTGTTCAGATTCCATTTCCGATTTTATCAATTCTTATTTCTCTTCCCAAGTGATTGATAGTTGATGAATTGAACCCATGTTAAGTATTCTACATTTTTTGATCAATTATTATTTCACTGTTTTGTGTGTCTTGCTACTTTATGTGTGCAAGTTATCGCCCTGTATGGCATGACGAAAGTAGAGGCACAACATTAAAGTATGATCTTTCCTTAAGCATATTAATTAGGGAAGGACAGAGTCAGTCAAACAGAAAGTTAGTTATTTTTAATGATTATAAACCTTTGACGAGTGTTAACAGAGAGGCTATTTAAACCCCTATGTTTACTCGTCCATCCTTGAATTAAGTTAAATTCATACCGTACGTGGACATAATTTCCCTTGTAGAATTATATTGTAGCTACAGTCTTTTCCCTCTTACATCCATTCACGCTTTGCTGTCTTCATATTGCAGCAAGTTATTATCATTTATAAACATAGTCTGATATGACTTCATTGTTGAAGCTTGAACATAATTGAAGCTTCTTCACGTCAAAAATTACCTGTCATGTTCACAGGCAAACATATGTTTAAATGTCAACAAATCAGACTGAATGCCATTTTGAAGAAAAAATTTCATAGTCCAAGTTTAGATCTGAAGTTATCTACAGTTTAAGATGCAATGCCCGGATATATGTGAATTCATGTGGTATGTTGCATATAATCACTCCAATCTCCATCCATTTTTGGTTCTCCACTATGGAAGGATTTGTTTTAATCCACCAATGGCCACCCTTGTACTCACTCGCCATTAAAATTAAGGTCGACCATCTGCATTTGATTGATTTCTCGAATAAAAGTCTCATTGATTTCAAGGTTAAAAGTCGCTTATAAGGGCCCTATACTGAGGTTAGCTAACAGTGCATGGGAAGAAATGGGGGGGAAGGGGGAAAGAGAAAGGAAGGGAGGGACTTACTTCCTGTTTTTGTCCCGTAAAAGAATCCAATTTGCAAATTAAGCAGTCTATCAAATTTGACTCCTCAGTTAGGTAGTCACTTTGGTCTTCGAGAAGCGACTAACCACGTTGACAAAATGGTGATGATGATTATAGGGGGTGAGGACTTTTCGACCTCTACCGCGGTATTCTCTGCTATGAGTATTGTAGCTTTTTCTGTTTGAAGAGATAAACTAAATCGGGAAAGCTATCCACTTTTTTTCAAAGCTTCTCCTCAACATAACTCTTTACTATTTAGGTCTGGTAAAATCTGAATTAGTTCATGAATACAGAGTCCACATTTCAAAAATCCTCCGCCCATTTGGACTTTGGAGGGAGGGAGCATATTCACCTTCTGTTCTGAACGAAACTGAATTTTATGCAGCTGGATTTGATAATCAGCAGAAGCATTGAATTATTGAACATAGCAGATTCCCTAGGCAGAACAAAGAGTTTTTGTGCCTTTGATCGTTGAAAGATTTGACATGCTTGTAGAGTTTGTATGAAAACTTAAAAGTACCTTAAAGAATTGGATAATCAAAGAGATCCCTTTTTCAGGACGGAGGGAGTATTGAATAGAACAACTGTGTAAATATTCTATAATCTGATTCATTTAGGGGTGAGTGATAGTCATGAGTGTGGATACAGGGTTTATGCCAAGGTGTGAATGGTCAGGAAAATTGTTCAGTTGAACTGGCGCACCATTTTATCTTGTTGATGTGGTGTGATAACCTACTTTTTGGCACATGGAAGTATCATACAACCAAAACAAAAAAACTACTTAGACCTAGGGCAGTTTTGGCACGCCTCAACCGACTAGCCCAAGTGTTAATTTAGAAATAGTGTGTTGCATCAAATCACCCTAGCAACTAGCAATGTGGCATGTATCAGTGGTCATGCACCAGTGCACTAGTGGGGTTCACCAATTCGTGACACATTAGCTAGTAGTCAAAACTGGTTAATTGCTTTTCCCTAGCATTACTCCCCTCTTAGTTACTAGAGTGCCAACTTTATGTCAATAGTTCCGCAGGAATGTTGCAGTTCCAATTCAAAGTACTCACGACCGGTACCTTCTATAATTTTTTATTCCAAATCCTGATTTTGATTGAGTAGTCACCTTTCTCATTACTCCATAGCTTCTTGGCCTTATCACATTGAATTAGGCAGTCTCGTATCATGTTATTTCTGACTGGGGTAATAATATATGTGCCAGCTTAATTATGTGATGCTGTTGTAAGTTTTACTTTTTAAGCCCTTTTGGGCCTTCTGTTTTTAATGTCGTTGTATATCTCCATTTCTGCATTTAAGTATATATAGAAAGCCCTGAATCCACTCCTGTTATACTCCCTGATCCCTCTTCCATGAGTTGCTAACTAACTTGTCCCTTTCCTGGAGCAAAATGACCTCGCAGGTCATCAACTTATAACTGCTCCAAAACTCCAATACTCCAACACCCCAATACGCTAAAAGGGACATTGCTAGCAAATTCATGCTCTATGCTTATCATTTCTATTCCATCCTTCTATGCAACTCTCTCTTGCATATTGATATATGAGATCGGGTCCTATTTTCATAAACTTATTTTAGTCATGCTAATACAAGTCCAGTTTTCTTAAAGCCAATTAATGGTGGCGGGTGATTCAAATGAGTTCAGAAGTTAATTGAGGTCCCAAAAAGAGATGCTCTGACTTATTTCTCTAAAAACGAATTGATAATCTCTTAACTTCCTGAAACACCCCTCAGCAATATGTGGAACCATGTCATTCATGCCATTGGCGAAGTTTTATGTGGTGGAGACATGTCATTCATCATCATTGACAAGGTTATTAAAGTCAATTTGCTAACAATTCCCAAAATAGAAACGTACCTCTCTTTCTGGAATTAACTAAAGAGCAAAGAGTATCCCTCATTTTGTGACAAATTAAAGAGAGGAGTATTCCTCTCTTTGTGGAACATGGAGGGTAAAATATGATGTGGGTAACACACAGTTGGGCCCTAATAAAACCTTTTACATAATCAATGCCGCCAGAAGGAAATGCAATCAGCATCTCTTGACACTATGTACCAGGATTTCTGCAAAAGTTTGATTCGCAGAATGGCCACCAAAACTAAACTCTTGAATTTGGCAACATGAGTGTTTCCTTCTTTTTTGGGTTTCTTTTCAGAATTTCTCGTCCATGTTGCTATCTTTTCATATTGAAAGGTTTATTTAGTAGCAAACTGAGGGTAGTACGATATATTCTGTTTGAAAACTTTGAACTGATGTGAAAATCTTAAAGAGTCAAGACACTAATAATACTTTTCAAACTTGACTGTAGAGGTGGCCTTCCCACGTATTACAACTTATGTTCATTTACAATTTATTTGACATTTTGTTATCAACTTTTTGTGGAGAACATTAAGTTTTCTTCCAGAATGAATGGGCTGATGTCCTTACGTGGTTATGCAGAAATGGGGACATATATGCGGGAGAATACTTTGCAGATATGATACATGGTTTCGGGGTCTACCGGTTTGCAAATGGACATCGATACGAGGGAGCTTGGCATGAGGGAAGAAGGCAAGGGTTTGGTATGTACACCTTCAGAGATGACCAGACTAAATCAGGTCACTGGGAAAATGGGGTTCTTAATGTTTCCAGCATTGATAACACCCCTGGTGGGATGGATACCCATGCCAAGGTCCTTGATGCAGTCCAGGTAATTAAAGTTTCATTCCCTGATGTAGATTGCTAGTTTGCTACACCCACACACACATTATAGAAACCATACTAGCTAATAATCTTTCAACTGGTACAATTTTTCTTACCCTTGACTCCTTGTTAGAAATCAAAGCGGATTGCTGAGAAAGCACTTGTGGTCCAACATATCGATGAGAGAGTGAACAGAGCGGTCACTGCAGCTAACAGAGCAGCCACTGCAGCAAGAGTAGCAGCAGTTAGGGCAGTCCAAAACCGAATGCATCAAAAGGAAGACAACCTTGATCTACAAATATCCGCTGTCTGACCCCTGAAAATGGGTGGCTGAATTTGATCCTCCTTTCATTGGCCATGTCTGGGAAACTTTTTATTTCTCTGGCCTTTTCGTTTTGACGACTTCTCGAAGAAGTGATGCAGCCAAGGAGAGGTACCTTCTTGGAACCACAATCAGTGTGGAAAGGCTGATTGAGGAGCAAGATTGGATGCCTTATGCCTAGTTTAATATTAGGCTAAAGTAAGGGTAGGAATGAAGGGGTACTTAAATGCTCCGTCTTCCAGGCATAATGCGAAAGAAACATCTGCAATTTGGAAACTGCATAATCAGAGTTACCAAAATGCATGAGAATGAATAGCTTATACAGTCGTTTGTCTTTCTGTCTCTTGTAAATGTAAATATCTGTATGGAAGAAAATGGTAATGGTAGTATGTTTGTAGGGTGTTTTAATGTTAACCCCTCCCTTGAGCTTATGACTAGTATCCAATGTTAGGTAGGTCAGGATAAGACTAATTTATTTTACTAGTTATCTTATCCAGTATTTGGTAGTCAATATTAAGTTCATGATTAGATTTTTTTTTTTTTTCGAAAATACCCTTATATTGAATTATGATAAAATATGTTTTACTATAAAATTAGCATGCAATCAAGAACAAAAATGTAAGGGAAGAAGATATAAGGGTGCAAGGAGCCAAAAGTGGTGTTTAACAAATAACCCCATAGCATCATATACATAGGAGCAATGGAATTGTTGTGTCAAAATTGTCAAAGAAGGTTTGTACTACTCAGACTCTTATTCTACCATGATATTCTCTATTCTAACTATGTTATTGTTCACTTTTACTTTTTCAATTTTTTCATAACACTCCTCCTTGATCATAGCATTACAAGTTGAATAAGTGTGTATGGGTTGTTTTGTTAAAAACTTTTTCATAGAAAACCCAGTCGGACAAAACCATGATAAAAGAAAAAAGAGTACAACCATATATGCTCCCCTTTGAGCTAACAAGGGTCAGGGGAAATCATCTTTGTAAATCTCGTAGATTTCGCATTCCAATGTTGTGAACATGTTTATTGAAGGTTGTAGTGGGAAGTGCTTTGTAAATAAATCTGCAGCATTATTACTTGATCGAATATATTGGATGCTGACCTCTTTCTTCTTTTCAAGTTCTTGAGTGTATAAAAAGTGCTTCGGGGGGGATATGTTTTGACCTCACTTTTGATGTATCTCTCTTTACTTTGGGCGACACATGCGGCATTGTCTTCAAATAATATTGTCGAGTCTTTGTTGACAGGTAGTCCACTGGTATTTTGAATATGTTGCTGAGTCATAGATCGAAGCCATACACACCTTCGACTGGCTTCATGAAGTGTGATCATCTCAGCATAATTTAACGATGTAGCAACTAGTGTTTGCTTTTGAGAACGCCAGGAAATTGCAGTACCACGCATCGTGAAGATATAGCCAGTCTGTGATTTGAAGATCAGACAAATAACTCGCATCTGCAAAACCAACTATTTCATCCTTTGATCTTTTAAGATAAAATAATCTCAAATCGATCGTTCTTTAAAGATAATGAAATATGTGCTTGATTCCATTCCAGTGTCTCCGTGATGGAGATTAACTATATCTTGCCAATATATTTGTAGCAAATAATATATATGGTCTAGTACAATTTGCAAGATACATAGGGCTCCAATAGCACTTAAGTATTGTACTTTAGGACCAAGTATCTCTTCATTCTCGTCACAAGGACGAAATTGATCTTTTTTAATAACTAGCGATCTGTTAACCATGGGGCTAGTGAGAGGATTTGTCTTGCCCATATTAAAGCGCTTCAGGACTCTTTTTGTATAATTTGATTGATGTACAAATATTCCACTATGCAAGTGCTCTATTTGTAAACCAAGGGAGTATTTGGTCTGTCCAAGATCTTTCATTTCAAACTTTCCATTTAGGTAATTGACTGCTTCTTGAATTTCCTTGGGAGTTCCAGTGATATTCAGATCATCTACATAGACGGTAATAATTGTAAATACAACTGTCGTTTTCTTGATAAAGACATACGAACATAATTGATCATTCACATATCCGTCTTTCAACAACTGCTCACTTAAGCAATTATACCACATGTATCCAGATTGCTTTAATCCATACAGTGATCGTTGTAGTTTAATTGCACATAATCTTTTGGGCTTTGAGCTCAGTGCTTCAGACACCTTGATTCCATCAGGAATTCTCATATAAATATCGTTATCTAATGACACATATAAATAAGTTGTTACAACATTCATGAGATGCATCTCTAGATTTTTCGAAATTGATAAGCTAATTAGCTATCTGAACGTAATAGTATCCATAACAGGGGAATATGTTTCTTCATAATCAATCTCAAGCCTTTGGGAAAAACCTTGTGCAACAAGGCGAGCTTTGTATCTCACAATCTTATTTTTCTTATTTCGCTTTTGAACAAAAACTCATTTGTATTCAATAGGTTTCACAGCTTTAGGTGTGACAACGATAAGCCCAAATACATTTCGTTTATTCAGCGAACTTAATTCAGCATTCATGGCATCTATCCATTTGATCCAGTCATGCCTCTTTTGACATTCAAATACAGATTTTCGTTCGGGATCATCAGTCCCGTCATTAATTTTTTATGATACCGAATAAGAGAATATATCATCAATATTATTCATTTCATCTCGGTTCCATCTTTTTCCATTACACATGTAATTAATGGAAATCTCATAGTTATCTTTGTCTGTAGGGCTTTCTAGACTTGCATGATCGTGTGTTCCTTTTGGAACACATTCACGATCATGTGATTCTTCTAGAACATATTCACGTAATTGAGGTTTTTCAAGAACCTTCCTTTTTCGAGGATTTTTATCCTTTGAACCAACGAGTCATCCACAATTCATGCGTGTCTTAGATTCATTCGACATATTTTCATTTGGTAGCCCTTTCGGAATTTCAATTCAAGCAGGAGCATTTGCAGCAGCTACATGTGACTTTGTCACTCTCTTTGTGTCTACGAATGCATCTGGCAATTGATTTGCTACATTTTGTAAATGTACGATCTTTTGAACTTACAGTTCACGTTGCTTTGTAGGAGAGTTAAGGTAAAACAATGATAATGTGCACCATTTGATATCTTTTCCCACTTGTTTCCCTGCTTCACCTAAAATTGGGAAATTTTCTTCGTTAAAGTGACAATCGACAAATTGTGTCGTAAAAATGTCACATGTTTTTTGTTCAAGATACTTGATAATTGAAGGAGTTTCATACCTAACATATACTCCCAATCTCCTTTGTGGTCTCATCTTTGTGCATTATGGTGGAGCAATGACTACATATACCGCACAACCAAAGATTCTTAGATGAGATATATTCGGTTCTCGTCTGAATGCTAGTTGCATTGGGGAGTACTTGTGATGTGCACTTGGTCTTAGATGAATCAGTGCAGCTGCATGCAAAACAACATGACCCCACACAGAAGTGGGGAGATTTGTTCTCATCATCAATGGTCTGACAATGAGATGAATACGTTTGATTAACGATTCAGCCAAACCGTTTTGTGTATGAACATGAGCTATTGGATGTTCAACATCAATTCCTATTGTCATCCAATAATCATTAAATGAGTGAGATGTAAATTCACCAGCATTATTAAGTCTAACTTTCTTGATCATATAATCTGGGAATTGTGCTCTCAGTTTGATTATTTGTGTAAGGAACTTGGAAAATGTCGTATTGCGAGTTGATAATAAACATACGTGTGACCATTTGTTAGAAGCATCGATCAATACCATAAAGTATTGGAATGGTCCACTTGGTGGATGGATAGGTCCACATATATCACCATGAATTCGTTCTAAAAATGATGATGATTCATTTCCAACTTTGGTTGGTGATGGTCTAATTATCAACTTTCCTTGAGAACAAACATCAAAATGGAGTTCATTAGATTGAAAAATCTTCTGGTTTTTCAATGGATGACCACTAGAATTCTCAATAATTCTTCGCATCATTATTAAACCGGGATGACCCAACCATTCATGTCAAACTTTAAATGTTTCAATAAACTTCATGTTTACAGTACAATATGATTAAAATATTCGTATCTTTTTACTGTACAATCCAAAAGATAGAGCGAACAATTTTTCCAATATACACTTGCTTCTGAAAGTGTTTGAGATAATGCAAAGATATTCATTATTCCCTTTATTCATAGTTTCAATATGATATCCATTCAGACGAATGTATTTGAAACTTAACAAGTTTCTTTAAGACTTAGGAGAGAACAACGCATTACTTATCATGAATTTCGTGCTTCCAGACATTAGGAAAATTGATTTGCCAAATCTTTCAATTATTTTGGCATTACCAGATATAGTGTTGACATTAGTCTTGTCAACTTTGAGATAAGAAAAATACTTATTTTTATGTATGGTATGTGTAATCGCGCTATATGCAAGACATAAATCACATCCTTGGATTTTAGCGCTACCCGTAAGACATAAATCTTCTCCTTGGATTTTGGATTGAAATATATTTATAATATGTTTCAAGATGAGGGAAAGAAAGAAGGAAATAAATAAATAAATAAATAAATAAATAAATATATATATATATATATATATATATATATATATATATATATATATATATATATATGACAAGTACATAAAATACAAAATACATATATAAATTGCATTGTTAACATGCTAGTACACATAGGAAAAACAAAAACAAATAATACTTGTACATAATAACATGTTACTTTTACACATATAAAAAAAAACATTTTAGGTAAATTATTGTTCATGACTATTATTTTCACTAATGGTATTGGTTGTATCGATGTTGGTCATATCAACAAAATCAAAATCAAGATCTTCATGATCATTTTCAAGAAAGTTTGTCACAACATTTTTCTCGTTTTGTGATCTTTCATAAAGATCAACTAGATGTTTCACTGTACGGCATGTGGGTGCCTAGTGACCTTTCATGCCACACCTAAAACATGAACTAATTCATTGTTTGAACGCATATTTTGGCTACTCAAAGAGTTATCTCTATCATCATCTATGTTCCAGTTCAGGTGGCGAGATGAATGTCCATTATATAGATGATGATGATGATGTTAGTTATTTCTTCCACGACCTATTCCTCGGCCTTGTCCATGATTTCTGGACGTGATTCATGATTTTTCATTAGAATCTCATTATTATGTTCAGCTACTAGTAGGCAAGAGATCAATTCCAAGTATCTTTTAAAACTTCTCTCTCGATATTGCTGCTGCAGGAACAAATTTGAGGCATGAAATGTGGAGAATGTATTCTTCAACATATCATGATTAGTGATAGTTTCTTCATATAATTTTAACTGTGAGATAATCTTATACATCATAGAATTATATTCACTTATGGTTTTAAAATCTTGTAGGCGGATATGGATCCAATCGTAGTGTGCTTTGGGGAGAATTACTGTTTTCAAATGGTCATATCTTTCTTTCAAACTTTTTCAAAAAAAAAAAAAACGAGTGGATCATTAACTGTGAGATACTTCATTTTTAAATCTTTGTGGACGTGGTGTCGAAGAAAACTCATGGCCTGAGCTTGAATTTGATTGCTTATCCATTCATTATTATGTCTTTAGATAGTATTTTCGAGGCTCTTGGTGGCCAGGTGGGTTTCAGCATCTATTTTCCATGACATATAATTCTTTCTGGATATGTCCAACCTTTCAAATTCAAGCTTAGCGATGTTTGTCATTATGAAGAAAAAGAATATACATATAATAAACAAAACATATATATTAATAAAATTATGACAAATTTAGAAAAAAAAAATTAGAGAAAAAAAGAGAAAACTTTTATTCAGAGCTTAAGGGATATCTAAAATAAATACATAATGGTTGGTATTTAAAACCGATACATGATTTTACTATTGTGTCAAACGTTAGATGTTTGACACATATTTCTTCCGTCTAGGACCATAGGCTTCATTCCTCTACTCTATGTTCACCTACCAATTACTTCCAACTACATTACATTTATAATCTAGAAATTTTATTTAAAATATAGTAATCAATACATGTTGAAATGTATGTTAAAAGCTACTACTACTACTAACATGATATACATGATACAAAGATAAGTAACAAAAATCTGAAAATCGTTTAGAGGGTATTCAGCTACGAAAACTAATATATATGGTGCACACAATAACTAATATGATAATAATCATCAACATTTGGTTAAACATATTGTAGAGGTGAATATAGTATTTGTGGAGTTTGTAAGGAGGTAATAAAAGTGTGAGTGAACTATTGAGATGTTGTTGTATTTATGGAGTAAAAAAGACTGTTTTATGACCGTTAACCAGTCGCTTGTAGCCATTAGTGGAGAGAGATAAAAATTAGTTAACTAGCCGTTGGAGGAGAGGGGTAAAAATGTAAAAATTCTGATTTAATAAAATTGCATTTATATTATGCATAAATATATAAAAAAAAATTATGAGCAATAAGTAGATTACAAATAAAGTAACTATGCATATTATTATTACCGGTCCACACATGATTACTATTATTTGTCATGCATATTTATTCACGCCACGTTATTCTGCAAGCATTTCGGATATGTGTTTATGTTGGTCCACAATAATGCTCAAATAGGCTAGAGGGGGTGAATAGCCTATAATGCCAATTTAAAAACTTTTCTTTTGGATATTCATAAAGCATAGTTTAGTTGGCAAATACAGATTATCAAGTTGGGGTATGTCTGCCGGTAGAGACTATCAGTTGACTTTCCCAAGGCAGAAGTAGCAACTCTGCCGATAATCAGTTTATTCAAATCAAAAGCCTTTGTAAAAGATTTGTGCAACGGAAAGTACAGAGGCTATGATTTGGAGAACTCATAAGTGGCTGTACACGAATATATGTTCATAACAACAACACTTATTTCTTCTTTCAAATGCAGGTTTAGGAGATCAAGTAGAGAGTGGTTTTTCTAAAGATAAATCATTTATAAAAACCTCATAGATATTTAAGGACCGGAAGATAAATTATTAGTAAGAACATATGAATTTATTCAAAGATAAATTACATATTACATTAGTCTAAATAATCTATGTACAGTTTATGGTTTTCTCCTCCTAAGTCACAATCCTTGCTTAATTATCCATTCAAGGATATGTTTAAGCTTGCAAAGGATAATAGGAGACGAGAACGAGAAACTGTTATGAGAAGATGATTATATGGTCGTTCAGATATAAAAATATCTGAACGAGGTGAGTGCATAAGCACCCATCCTCTCAAGATGATTGATAATTGCACAATCAACAGCATTTGTATAGGAATACAAATATGAAGATATGAATGCAATATCTACAGACAGCTCTTCATTTTCCTCAGACATTGTGCATCATCACTCTTCGGGGGTGGCATCTTGATCTAACTAAGCGACACGATTTGTGCCTAATATTAAAACCCGAACACGACACGATAAAAACACGAAAAGCACTAGGCACGATCAGATCAATCTTCTAAACAATCATATTTTGTATCATAAATTTTCAAGACTTTAAATCAAATGATAAAACTATGAAATAATCTTAGTTCAATCCTCTACCGATCGTGTCTTAAGTGTTTTGCATGAGTACACTGCAATCTGTTGTAGAAATCAGAGATACGTTGGTGAAGACGATCTCTTTTGGTGATTTCCTTTTCAATGAAGTTCTGAGTAGATTGAGTAACTCGTTGCTCACTGTGATGCTCTATCACCGTAGTGCATACACATATGATTTTCTTCTCTTTTTCTTTCAAGCGTGAGAGCTGATTTTTATATAGGTGAGAATCAATATGATCGTTGGGGGATGAGTGCACGAAGATTTCTATTCGTTGGAGAATATAGTGGTTGAAGACTATCGGATATAGATCTTTGTCCATAAGATCTCTGACTTATTTGGGCGGCGATTTCGTCTGTAGATCTTGGAACTCGTTGTGCATCGGCCGACCGAATTGATAGGTGCGTGAAGAGTAGGTCGACGATTTGCATCGTCAATAAAGTAATTTGCTTTTTGACTTTAACAGACTACTTGAGTGAGAGAAAGTCTTGTAGCTTTAAGTATGTCAGGCTTTGTGAGGCACAGACATATTTATCTTGATTTGATCGGCTAGTCGACTTTTCCCTGTAGCACGTGCAGATTTTGAAGTCTGCCGTTGGAGGGCTTCGTACCAGTGGAAGCAAGTCTTTCGATAAAGGGGAGTTGATGTCTGCCGGTACGAGCTTTTGAACTTGTGGCATGTCTACCGCTGAAGGCTTTGGACATTGCTGCAAGTCTTCTGGTGCTACATGCAATCTGAAAGGCTGTCTGCTTTTGATCATCTTATAGGAGGTAGGACTTGATCAGGGTACACCTAATCTAAGACCTATGTGAAATCACACAAGTTGCCACACTAACCGGTACGCAGACCTTTTAGCTACTTGTGATGATTCACTTGTAATGGGGGCAAGCAAATCAAATATATGGAATATGCAAGGTGATAAATAAATTATCAAGAAACATATTCCATTAATCAACAGTTTAAAAATTAGTAATAATATTATTCATATAACGAATTAAAAGCATAACAATTCATAATATATTTGTAGCTTGGGGTTACTTCCGCTCAAGTATCAACGAACATATATTTTATGCGTAAACTAATAAAATATTATCTCGTCATTGCACTATATATTATAGATAGTGGCTCATCCAACATTTTCTTAATAATTGTGATATACGATATATATTAAAGTAAACCAGTAAGATAAAATAAAACATATCGACGAAAATTCTTACCGATGAAAATATTAGGATTATAGCGATCATTCTGATAACGTGCTATAACATTAGCATACAATCAGAACAAAAATGTAAGAAAAGAAGATATAAGGGTGCAAGGAGCCAAAAGGGGTGCTTTACAAATAACCCAATAGCACCATATATATAGGAGTAATGGAACTGTTGTGTCAAAATTGTCAAAGAAGGTTGACACTACCCATACTCCTATTCTACTATGTTATTGTTCACTTTTATTTTTCCAATTTTTTCATAACATGCTTCGATTTATCTTTACTCGTTGTATTTTTCATATGTAACTACCGTTCCATTCTAAAATTTAAAATTGAAAACGTGGGAGCACACAATTATAATTCATATTCATAATTGTAATATTAATATCTTTTATCTCTAAAAATACTAGTTCTTTTTTTTTTTTTTGGGAAAAATTAGAAGTTTTAAATAAATCATAAGATCACACAAAAGCTCTAAATTTGAAATGGACTTTAGCTTCTAAGAGACTTTAGGGACGTTACTTTTCTCTCAAACTGCTTTCATAAGCCAATTCTCTCTCTCTCGAATGTTGTTTGTTCATAATCCAAGAATTTGTATTTATTTACGTACAGTCAACGAATTGTGAATTTCATAAATAATAGAGTTTAATTTTTTTTATCATACGTGCGTTTTTTTCCAATTAATTTAAGATTTCTTTTATCTTACACATACTTCTGCCGTCCTAAAATTATTGTTAAGTTTGATTTTTTTGGTTTAACTGATTTTTTTTTTATACAATTATGAGAGCATCCCCATTGTCTTTTTTTTTTTTTAAATTCTTAGACAACTTCTTATGAAGAAGTTGCTCAAAAATGCTTCATTGTATGTATTTTTCAATGCCAAATAGGAGAGAGAGGGAAAATTAATTCCCAAATAAGAACCTGCAAGAGCATTGGGAAAGGTGAGAAAATGAGGGAAGGGAGTGGGGCCGGGTGGTTTACAGTGAGAGAGGAAGTGGGTTGTCAGTGGGGTGTGTGTGGGGGGGGGGGGTTGTGTGGGAAGGGTTTTGTTTTTTTAGATGGTGTTAAATTTAATATTTTTTGTGTAAGAAGTTGTGTAAGAATAGTATACAATGAGAAGATTTATTCTTAAGTATGTAAGAAGAAAAATATATATAGGTGGCAGTGGGACCCAATTAAGAAGTTGTATTAAGAAGTTATACATTGAGGATGCTCTGATCATGATTTAAGAAAAAACTATGTCAAAAAAAAAGATTGAATGCGTGTAATCTTCTAGTTTTTTTTTTTTGTCTTTTTATCGTATGTGTATATATATATGTGTGTGTGTGTATATATATATATATATATATATATATATATATATATATATATATATTCGATAAAAAATCAACACCATCAAGCAATGTATAGGGTATAGGGAACGGGATGTGTCATTTCATTAAAATTATTTGTAAGCAATATTTAATGATTAAAACTGTATTGTTCATAGAAATGACTTTTGATAAACAATCTTTGCCATCTAAAAAAACACTATTATTATGATAGAATATGACACACACAACAATGTTTTATGGGGGATTGAGTTAAAGTGTGTTGGGATCTTGTTTAACATTTGGGCATGGAAACGGAGGCCAATATGAGAACAATAAAAGTAGCTTTTTTTGTTTTTTTTTCTAATCCAAGATTAAATAATAACTGGGGTGGTGAGGTATTATTTAATCATGTATAAGGAGGTTATCCGAGTATATGAATAATTTTATCCGACACACAAAACTCTACCAAACATTGGATATAGATAAAATAGTGTTATCCGCCTATTTATTCAGTTACCAAACGATCCCTTACTGTACCAATAGAGTCGGTCAACCTCTTCAAATGACACCATGTCTGGCAATCACAACCGAAAACCTGTTAATCCACCCAACTCGACTTAAAAATTACACAACCCATTTTTTTTTTTTTTTGTCAAAACAGGTTACTCAGTTCAACCCAAAATAATTAACAGGTCAATTTGTGTCATGTTAAAACAAGTCAAACTCGTTACCCATTTTGATCCGTTTAATTTTAAGTCATAACGGGACGCGACCCGTTTCAACTTAACTCACCCCATCGCCAGCCCTAAATGACACTAATTTAATTCCTAATGCACAGTAACATTCATTTAAGCCCTGATGCATGCATTCAAGACAATACTCTCGAACAAACTTCAACTTCTTCAAGAGGATGCTACTCCTCAATTCCTAGTGTGAACTGATCCAAAGTAGACCTATCTGCTCTATTCATGGAGGTTGAATCGCTCGGTTCACGCACAGGCAGATAGGTCTACTATGAATCGAATGTTACAAACCCCATTCATAGTCCAGTAGGCAGCAGTAGCATTCTTTTAACCCCTATGCTTCCACTCAAGACAATCCTCTCAAACAAATTTCAACTTCTTCAAAGGATGCAACATTGCTACTCCATCAATTCCTAGTGTGAACCGAGTCAAAGTAGACCTATCTGCTCTATGCATGGGGTTGATAACGTTCAAGCAAATGTCGACTCTCCCATGCAAACCCCAAATACCTTCGAGTCATCTTCCCAACTATCAGATCTTTGATCGGGCACGAAGTGGCAGAGGCATGGCAAACCACACCATACTACCATAGAACGTCTACTATAGAAGGACCAGCGCAAACTACTCTTGGTTCTATCATGAAAGAGCTCATTGTACAATCATTCATGAGGAAGGTTGAGCAGACCAACAGAATGCAAGAGTTAACAAAACCACTAGATTACCAAAATGGAAACTACATTTTGTTCCAGCAATATTGATTCACTCGATAACAGAACAAATTCTCTAAAACAAAATAACAATGAAAAAAAAGAGTCTGCATCATCTGCAACTAGCCGAACACGTATCAAAATCAATGTAAAACAGAGCCTTTGCTTAATTCTCTGTTTGCTCCCTCAGCCTTCGGATGGTGCTCCTGACTGTTACAGCACTAGCAGTGCTGTTAGATAAGAAAATGAACCATTAGCAGGTCGTAAATATCCAGTTTGAAAACGAAGGGCAAGAAGGTTCAGTATTAATTAGTCATAGAGAAGTCATACTTTAATGTGTATGCACCGCCTGCTTTCACTTTGCCACAATCTTTGCAGCCCCAAATGCCCACTGCTTTTCTTTTCACTGCATACTGCACATGGTAATTTCCTTCAGTTAGATGTACAGTACAAGTAATACGGAAAAGCTCAAATGAATCATGTAACACAAATTCTTACAGGACTCTATGGATGATTAGAGGCATAAGCAATAGGTAGACCAGGAGGAGAAATACCTTTCCACAAAACTCGCAGAAGTACTTGCTATGCTGACTGACCTCCATCTTCTTAATCTGCTTACGCAGACTGGCCCCATAACGGGTACCTAAAATAGAAAGCAAAGCAGCATAAGAAACAAACTGAACACAAGCCAAAAACAGGCTACCCTTCACAGTATAATATTATTATAAAATAACCAAAACAGAGAAATGAATATCAATTTTTAGAAGAAAAATCTTGCAGATCTCAACTTAACACATCTTTTTCCATAAAAACTTAAAAAGATTAGTAGCCAATCTGGTTGTCCACAACATGACTACATAAAAGCTCTTAAAATCCAACTGCTAAATAAATCAATTTCCAATTGTAAAAAGAACTTGTTCATGATAATCAACCTTGATACAAGTTACTAAACATACTGAGTGTGCATAACATAACAACTGTTACAGAGAGATCAACACTAAATGTATAAAATTAGATACTCCCTTCGTTCCGGGCAAAGAATCCACTATTTTATTTTGTGATGTTTCACTTAAAGAGTCCACTTTCAAAAATTAAAGCATAAAAATTTTATTACTAATGAACTACTAAAAGTGTCATTTTCTTAAAAAGTTTGACTTCCAAATGGAGACTCTTTGCCCGGAACGGAGGGTTCATAACCAACATGCACCATTAACATCAAAACTGAAGGAAAGGCCCTAACAAGAAGAATTAATCCCCTTAACCCGCTACTAAACATGCAATATGGAATTTTCATTATATTTGCTCTAGATAATCTGGGTGTCCTATTGATTTCAGCCGAATAAAAATAATACTCTCTCTGTTCCTAAAAAGTCATGTTTGACTTGACACAAATTGTGAAAAAACTACACAACTCTAATATAAATATTAAAATGGTGTGTTTCCTAAATATGCCTATGAAAGAGTGGGACTCATCAATTAAAGTAAAAATCAAATCAAGAGTGAAGTGGTAATAGAAATATCCCAAAAAGAATATACTCTTTTTTAGGAATGAGGGGAGTTTTTTTCTCTCAAAAAACAGGAGAAAATGTTTTCAAGAAGTAGAACATTACACACAACCAGCAATAGCCAAAAAAAAAAGCACTCGACACTTACCATACTTTCCAACAATACCAGCCTTCTTCGTCCTCTTGGTCTGCATTACAAGTTCAAGATCAATTGATCAGTGAAGTATAGGCATTAGACAGTAGGAATAATCTATTACCCAAGTGGAGAGATAATGATGTTTAGGAAGAAACAAAAAAGCATTTTAAAAATGATAGGTGGCCCTAGTACCACCTAATAGAAAGCTATTAGGCACCCAGAAAAAGAGATAACAATGTTTAAAACCCATTGTTCCCTGGAGCTCGTTCAGCAGTGAAACCAACCCTTAACATTTTCCAAAAAGAAAGTCTGACATGAAGATATTCTCAGAAGCAGCACAAGCAAAATTAATTCCCTACTAGAGGTGCAGAAACGGATAAACTATGGATGGAATAACAGAAGCAAGCTGAACAGGTGTACACAAAACTTATTTGCTTTGAAAATAAAAAGACGACCAATAGTCAATAGATTCAAGGGATGAAGGAGCAGCTGAACTTCAAAAATCCTTGCTGGATATCTGTGAATTCTCAAGTATACAAGCTTTAAAGCTAACCAATCTGAAAACCAGCCAGAAAATTCAATTCATATATGTCATCCACATGAACAAGAATTTAGTACCATTCATAAGGCAATCTCGTGCAACATTTCAATATTCCCAGATATTTGAAGATTTTAGCCTTTGAGGAGCTACTTTAATCATTATTATTGTCATGAACAAAAACTAAACAGCTCCCCAAGTTTAAAAAAAATTCTGAAAATGGAGACCCAGTTCTGAAAAATGTAGACATACAGTGTATGTACACAGCCATAGAAGCTACAATTCCTTACCGTAAAAAAGCTAATGTCTTTATTCAGTTGTTATCACTTCAACTCATAAGACATACTCTAATGCTTCCAATCATCATAGCCTCCATTTCAGCTAAAGGTCCTTAGCAATAAGTTGACAATTCTATAGGAACAAAGGAACCATTGAGACTCAAACGGATCACACATTCAACCGAGTGTAACTGATGAGATTCACATACTACATTGTGGGATTTTTCCTCAATCTGTGTACCCTAACATTCATAAGCCACAATATTTGATCAAACCTAACCTATGAAATACATGACATTGAAAGAAACAAATAAGTATAGCACAGATGATTAAGATGCATATCGCAAACATGAAGCATGGAAAGAGAGCAGCCCAATTGCAAGGAATAGAGCAGCTGAGTATGATGAATAGGCGCAAATTTACTAATCAACCAAACAATTAGCAAACAAAAATAAAACTTTGGAATTAGAAAAAAAATCTTGCAATGAGTCGACAGAAAGTCAATTAAATAATAAAAGCTCAAAATTCTTCATAGAGCATAGAAAGAGAAAGAGAAAGAGAGAGAGAGTACCATTTTCGCTAGTTAAAGATGAAAGCTTGAAAAAAATGGGGGAGAGCGGCTGTTTCTGACAGAGGCGATGTCAAAAACCCTAAGATCGCTCCCTTTCGCTTTTATAAGCCATAGCCCGTCGAGAAAATGGGTCGGGCTTTCTGATGGGGCAACCTTTTTCCTTTTTCTTTTTTTTTTAAAGCTAATGCATCTGCAACCACAATATTTTCTCGATAAAAGGAAGTCATGTTTGCGGTTTGCCTCTACAAAGATAAAAATAAAAATAAAAACATTAATTTTTATTATAAATATTTGATTTTTTAGTTTGGTGGTGCTCATGTGAGATTAGGATATATTGGTCAACATAGGAAGAATGTCTAGGGTAAAATAGTAAAAATAAATTCTAAAAGAGAAAGATTAGAAAGTTAATTATTTTTTAAAATTTTCAAAAATATATATTAGTATAATATTTCTTTCGTTTTAGACAAAAAGTCTATTATTATATTTTGAGGTGTTTCACTTAAAGAGTTCACTTTAAAAAATTAAGATATAAAAGTGTCATTTTTATCACTAATGGATTAGTAAAATTGTTAATTTTTAAAAAAATTGACTTTTAAATAAAATTTTTTACCCGAAACGGATAGAGTAATAAACTTCTCTTTAAAAAACTTAAGGAGTGCTTGATTCTCTTCTTATATGTCCCCCAAAATATATTTACTAATAACATTTTGGTGAAAGTAGAAAGTAAAATATCAAGTGCAATGACATAAATAGCTAGAAAAATTGATTAGTGACAGAAGTAAAAAAAAAAATTACATCCCTGAGATGGTGTGTATGTAATTGGTTAAATATTTTTCATTTAACATATGATGTCACACTTTAACCTGTTATACGTTTAACCCGTTATATCCAACCTTCATTAAATAGTTTATTTACAAAATACTAACTGCCGCATTCATTAAATAGTTTATTTACTAATTACTTCTTTTATAAAAAGGAGTTATAATTAACCATAAACTCTAATTACTAATTAATCCTTATCCTTTTCCTTTTATATAAAGGAGTTTCAATTAATCCTCCTATAAATATATGTCAAATCCTCCTTCACAATTAACTATAAACCCTAAACTTGTTCATTTCCAACAATTTATTTAATGAATTCCGATCCGAATAACAACGTTCATGATGATTCTTCGAATTCTTCTTTTACGGTAAGTTGTTACCTACATTGTACTCAATATATATATATATATATATATATATATATATATATATATATATATATATATTCGATATTAAAAACCATGTTTAAAGAAGAAAATAAAAACATAAGAAGAAAATTGTAAGGAAGTTGGCGTTTTTTCAGTCCTGACAATTTTTTTAGGCTAGCGACTTTTTTACCTATTTTTTAAACAACTTGGCGATTTTTTTTTCATTTTTTTATAAAATACCTAGCGGTTTTTAATTTTTTTAAAACAACATGGCGATTTTTTTCATATTTTTTTTAAAAAAACCTGGCGTTTTTTGTCAATTTTTTTTAAAAAGGTGTCAACCTTTTTCAAAAAAAATTAAAAGCATGGCGATTTTTTTTCAAAAAAAATTTAAAAAGTGGCGACTTTTTTTATGTTTTTTTAAAACACCCGGCGACTTTTTTGAATTTTTTTTTAAAAAGGTGGCGATTTTTTTATTTGTTTACAAAATAAACTGGCGATTTTTTTCAAAGGAGAGAATCTTTTGCTTGACATGACATTAAGCATCTCGGAATTCAAGAACATTAGGTCCAAAGAATTTACATCACTCCACCTGCTCTTGCAAACAATGTTTGAAACAATAATTATATGCTTGAACTTATCCAAAAGCTTTCGATCATCATATTGGACTAAAATAGCTCTTCTTTCTTACCCTTTCCAAACTTTCGAAAACTGCTTCCCAAGTTGAACCTTGATGACCTAAAGGAACTGTCTTCCTCCCTTTTGACAAAAAGCCCGAGATTTAAACTATCAGCTAGGTTTGAAGCATTTTGAGAATATCTCAAACTATTTGTGTAAGTGAAATTCGTGAAGCCCGCCGCATCAAACTTGTATCTGCAAAGCGGACAGCTAGAATGACTTTTCAAGCCACTTATCGATGCAATTCATGTGAAATGCATGTCTACACTTGGGCAACAATCGAAGAGTCTCTGAGTCCTCAAACTTTGATAGGCAAACAACACACTCTAGGCCTTTTTTCGACCCCTTTAGTGAAGAAAACCTGAAAAAGGGGAGAGACTCGATAACTTTCGTGTCAATCCTAGAAAATCTAGACCTTGATCGAAGAAGTCCACGATGACCTTGCTCATCACTCAACTCATCGAGTGCATTTGTGCGATAGAACTTAGCACAATAGAGTACAAGAAATGTTAAAGAAAGGGTAACAGAAAGCATTCCTATGACAAGAGACGGAGAAAGAAGAAAGAGTCGTTGGAGAACGGTTAGGCTGCCGTCCGATTTTTGGGATTTTTAGGGTCAATCCTTCGGTAAGAGAAAGACATTGATCAATTAGCTGGGTCACGGCGTTCATTGAATTGCTAGAAGAGAGAAAGTGGTTCTAATTCTCCACCTATATACCTCATCGATGTTCTTGATTTTAGGGGTTAGATATGTGTTTTAATTTAGTTTAATTTAGTTTAATTGAGTTTTTTTTAAAATGGAAGAAGGGTAGTTTGGTAAACAGAGCTATTTTAAAGTTAAGTATTTTTTCTTTTAAATCAAATGATGATAGTTTGGTAATTTAACTTCTTAAGTGATGTTGCATTTAGGGTTTTTCGGTGTAACATTTAGGGGTTCTGTAAATTAAAAGAGAAACACAAACTGAAATATAGTGATTGAAAATGATAACGGACGCCTTTTTGGATTAATAGCACTCAGCACCCTAAAACTTTCCCTCCTCGGCTAGCATGGTGTCTTTAAGACTATTTTTCTATTTTGTGTTATAATTTCATGAAATTAATTTGCTTATTTAAAATAAGAAATGTTTTTAACCTTGACAGTCAATAATATTATTAGCTTATTATTATTATTCTAATTTAAAAAAGATGCTCGAAACTCATACTTGTACATAAAGTACCCGTATTTATGTTCAATTTTCCAAGGTAAAATTGAAACTTTTCACACTTCAAATAGAAATGGAAAAGAATGTTCAAAACATCAAACATGGTTTAAACATCCCCAAGCTGAATTTTTTTGGTGTTCTAACATTATGTGTGTCAAAAGTAAAAAAGAAGGAAGAAAATTGGTTATTCGTACCTCATATGACATTTAGAAAAGGTTGGTATCTATCAATTAATACTCCCAAGGATTCAAGAAAAAGTTGCATTTGAAAAAAGTAATTTGTTAATATCATCCTTTTACTTTTCCACAATATCCACTTTAAATTGCACAAAATGTATGCACTAAATCGTTTTGCGAAAATTATTTAAATAACCATCGTACTATTCATAAGATATCGATTTGACCAACCATATTATAGTATTTCAAATGTGATAGATGTACTTAGTAATTGGGTGTGATGTGGTCCTTGCCGTCAACGCCCCCATTCAATTTTGTAATAGTTGATGTAGATTAACAGATGGATTGTACGAAGGGTATTTTTGTCTTTCAATTGTACCTCACTCTTCCCCAAACAGTTTTCCTTCAATTCCACCTTTTAGGGTGCAATTGAAGACAGAAATATCCTTCGTACAATTCCTCCATTAATCCACGCCAACAGGTTTGTTACAAAATTGGATGGGACGTTGTCGACAATGACCACATCACACCTGATTACTAAGTACGGTTACATTTGGGATATTGAGCAAGTTTTAACACATGTTTAATTCATGTGTTATTATGCTCCTTCTAGGAAACTTCCTAGTTTTATTTCCTTCTTACATGATTGATTATTGATTTAGTAATTGATTGTTGGTGTCTTTCTTAAGCAATCTTAGTGATCAAGTTTGAATTATTTATGGAATGATTTATTTGACTAACAAATTAACCATTCCATGTTTAGTTCCTTCCCTCTTTATCTTGCAGGCCTAGATGACTTCTTGGAGTATATAATAGAGGCTCTATCATTCAGAATACTAACGCTTTTAGAGAGTTTTCAGAGAGAGAGATTGTGCTGCTGGAACAACCGATGTGCTTTGGAATGTTACAACATTGCGAACTACATTGACCAACTGCTTTCCAGATTTTGTGCTTTTGCTCACTAATCTATTTGGATCTTTGTTTCTGTAAGCACGTATGCTAGACTGATAGTATCAAACTCTGTTAGGAGATTTTCGTTTGTTTTTCACATAGTGTTAGTTTTTCATAATTGTAACTCTTACAATTGTTTTCTATAGTGAAAGTTTTTGGTCATATTGGCTAAGTCTACAAGTTTTACTTGTAGACTTGAACTTAATACTTTGTCTCTTATCTCTGTGACTTATTCTCTCTTATTTTTGCTGCTTTTCTTTGTTGAATGTGTCTGTGAATGTTGCAACATTTTGATCTACATTCTGAGATACATTTTGTGCTACATTAATTATTTTATTGTTTTTAGTCGAGAACCCGAGCTACAATTCTTTCAAATATTATAATGCAATTGGTCAAATCGATTACCTATGAATAGTACGATAGTTATTTAGATAATTTTCCCTATTGTTTTTGCAAGACATTCTAAACATACTTCTGTGTGTTTTCTAAAGAAATTAAAAAAATGAAAAAACATAAAGAGTTGATGCTTAAATATTGATTAATGTGATTTTAAAAAACAAATCAAAATAAAAAGTACAATTTAAAGAAAAATTGGAGTACTAATTATAAAGTGGGAGTAAGTTGCACGTCACCCTGGTGGTTCGACCAAATTCCTATATCTCCCGAATAGTTTGGCTTTGTTTTCGTGCTACCCTTTTTGTTAGGTTGTGCTGGAGTTTCAGTTTGCATGATCGTTTGACTAGTTAAAAGTGTACCCTCAAATGTAGGGGTGTAAGGCCGAACTATCGAATCAAACCAAACTAGTTAGTTTGATTCGGTTTTAGTTCAAAGTGATTCATCATTGGCTCGAAAATTTTGAAAATTGGTCGGTTCGGTTCAATTTACGATTTTTGTGATTAAGTCTGTAATACCCCGGTACTATTTTAGTTCTATATTGTTCATCATACGCTATAAACAATGGTATAATTTTAAAGAGTGACCCTAAATACCACACAAAAAACACTTAATGCAACATATACTTAAGGGGTCTAATTATTAAGTAATCCTCTTATAAAAAAGTTACAATTAACCCTAAACTCTAAATACTAATTTATTCTCTTATAAAAAAAAGTTATATGAATTTTGAATACTGATATACCTCAAACATTACGTTACAATTAACCATAAACTCTAAACTTGTATTCTTCATTCCAACAATTTTTCAATGAACTCCGATCTGAATAACAATGTTCATGTTAATTCTTTTTTTACTGTAAATTCTTACATACGTTGTACTCAATATATGTTATATATTTCTTTTAATCTATATTTTAAAAAAAATCTAAAATCGCAAAAAATAATTTTGCGGCAAAAAAAAAAAAAAAACGAAAAGAGGCTTAAGGTTGTCAGTCCTAAGTGACTCTTTTGTTTAAATTACAAATCACCTATGACTCTTTTGTTTAAATTACAAAAAATCGGGCAACTCTTTTGTTTAAATTACAAAACACCTCTCAACTCTTTCGTTTAAATTAAAAAAAACGGGAGACTCTTTTATCAACATATTTTTTTTCCTGACGATTTTTTTCTATTTTTTGCCGTAACTATTTTGTCCAAAATTGTTAAGAATGGTTGGCAGTTATTTTTTAAGAATGTGAAGTTTTTTGGTGACTTTTTTACTTTTTTTTTAAATGAAAAAATATGTAAAAAAAATAGATAGTAGGACAGAAACACGTTCTTTTTGCTAAAATAATTTTTTCGTATTTGTTTACAGGATCATCAATTTGAAAAGGAGCAACACATATTTCTGAATGTCTCTCATTTTTTCATAACTAATGAAATATTTCATAATTGAGCGAAGACAGAAGCTTGGATTAGAGCTATCGGGCGTAGTGAGAATATGCATTTTTTTTTTTGTTAAAAGAGTTAATGTTAACAATGATGGATTGCGTAAAGTGTGGCTTGGCTGTGAGCATGGTGGGAAGTATAAGTTCGATGCTAAAAAGGATGAGAGTGATATAAAGAAAACTGGTTTGAAAAAACTTAAGTGTAAGTTTGATGTGTACTTGGTACAACAAATAGATGTTGGGTGGAGAGTCAAGGTTAGCGAGTCCAACACCAGACACATTCATCTAATTGCAAAAGAAACGCAGTGGTATACTTCAGTGTCCAAGTTGTCCGTAAAGGAGATTGAAAGAGTTGATCAACTATACAATGATAACGTTAAGCCAAAACAAATATTAAATGAACTGTAGAAGAAAGATCCTAGAAATAGAAGCACAATAAAGCACGTGAGAATGCTCTGGTAAAGGTAAGAAAGGTAAAAATGAAATCACAAACAAAAATGCAGTATTTTTTCAATCAGATGAGGGAACGCGGATATATTTCCTGATACGGGTGTGAGGAAAATACAAAAATATTGACAGACATTATGTTTACTTATCCAAAGTCGTTGGAGTAAGTGGTGTTATTTATGTAAGTCCTTCTTATGGATACAACCTATAAGACCAATAAGTATGAGATGCCTTAATTGGAGATTATTGGAGTTACATCAACTAGAAAAAAAAATTATCATGTTACATTAGCATTCTTGAAAAATGAGCGAACTGATACCGTTAGTTGGGCATTATGTGGGTAAAGGGGTTCTTTGTTCTTACATGCTGCAGCTCTGAATGTAATTGTCACCGATAGGGAGTTGACTCTAATGACTGCTATTTAAGAGTACTTTCCAGAGTCTCACCATATGTTATATATGTATGTCCTTCTTATGGATACAACCTATAAGACCAATAAGTATGAGATGCCTTAATTGGAGATTATTGGAGTTACATCAACTAGAAAAAAATATCACGTTGCATTTGCATTTTTGAAGAATTAGCGAACTGATACTGTTAGTTGGGCATTATGTGAGTTGAGGGGTTCTTTGTTCTTACATGCTACAGCTCCGGATGTAATTGTCACTGATAGGGAGTTGACTCTAATGAATGCTATTCAAGAGTACTTTCCAAAGTCTCACCATATGTTATATATAAAGAGAAAAATGGCAAAAGATAATTTTCATTAATAACTTGATGTAGTATTTATACACACAGAGGATAAAGACCCTAGCTAAAGATATACGTTACAAAATATGGTGATATACACAATCATCCTATATACAAGGAAAGATTGAGTCAACTATTTACAAATGGTAACCAATCAATTAGAATGATCAGGAATGATTTATTGGATTTGCCATAGAATGAGGAGGATCAGTAGGATCCTTAACACGCCCCCGCAAGATGGACGATCTTTGTGTGAGACCAATCTTGAAGATAAGAGACATTAATCGAGCACGAGAGAGGGGTTTGGTGAGGGCGTCGGCTAACTGATCAGATCCGGAGATTTGTTGAACCCGAAGTTTGTCAAGCTGGATTTGTTCACTGACAAAATGAAAGGCAAGAGCTAAGTGTTTCATCCTAGAATGAAAAACAGGATTTGCTGAGTATGTGGTAGCTCCAAGGTTGTCACAATAAATTACTGGAGGAGTGGTAGATGCTATGCCAAGTTCGGACAGAAGGTTAGTGATCCATAGTATTTCAGTAGTTGTGGTAGCGACGGCACGAAACTCAGCTTCGGTGGAAGAACGAGCAAGTGCACGTTGCTTTTTGGAAGGCTAGGCGACAGGATTTCGACCCAGGTAGACTATGAAACCGGTGGTGGACACAAAGTCATCCTTGTCACCTGCCCAATCAGCATCACAAAATGCATGAAGAATGTTAGGAGTATGTTTAAAAAGTTGAATGCCCATATGGAGTGAGCCGTGAAGGTAACGAAGAAGTCGCTTAAGGGCTATCCAATGGGTTTCTTGTGGGTGGTGAAGAAATTGGGCTAGTTTATAAACTGGAAAAGCTATGTCCGGCCGGGTGAGGGATAGGTATTGGAGACTTCCAATGATTGCGCGAAATTCACATGGGTTGTATATAGGTGTGCGAGGGGTGGCAGAGAGAGTGAGATAAGTAGCTATCGGGGTGGGAGAGGGTTTTGACTCAATCATGTTGTGTTTAATGAGTATGTCACTGATGTATTTGGATTGGGAGAGAAGAATGCCATTGGCATTAGGTGTTACCTCGATATCTAAAAAATAAGAGATAGGACCAAGGTCCTTTAAGGAGAACCGAGAAGCAAGATTGTTTATGAAGGTGTTAAGGAATGTGTCAGAAGGTCCAGTGACAACAATGTCATCAACGTAGACGAGAAGAATGAGATGATTAGAATTTTTAGTGTAAGTGAAGAGAGATGGATCAGCAAGAGAGGAAAGAAACCCAAAGGAGAGAAGATATTTTTTGAGTTCAGTGTACCAAGCATGGGGTGCTTGTTTAAGGCCATAGATGGCTTTTGAGAGACGGCACACGTGAGAGGGTTGGCTTGTGCTTTGAAAACCGGGAGGTTGAGTCATGAAGACAGTTTCAGAGAGATTGCCTTGAAGAAATACGTTATTGATGTCAAGTTGGCAAAGAGACCAACCTTGACTAATAGCTAAAGAGATAATGAGACGGATTGTGGCAGGTTTGACGACAGGACTGAATGTATCAGAGTAGTCAAGGCCATGGTGTTGATGAAACCCTTTGGCGATAAGTCGAGCTTTGTATTTGTGTATGGAATTATCAGGGTTGTACTTTATTCGAAATACCCATTTGCACCCAACTATGTTAGGAGCTTCATGTGATGGAGCTAGAGTCCATGTATTATTTCGCATGAGAGCAGTGTACTCATCAAGCATGGCATCATACCAATGAGGGGAAGAGAGTGCATGTTTGGTGGAGGTGGGAAGAGAAGTGGGAGATGGGAGAGCAACAAATTGGGCATATTTAGGGTTAGGTTTTCGAATGTTGTTGGAGAGGTGGGTAGTAATGGTGCGTGTGGGCTGAAGATGGGGTAGGGCAGCGGAACTTGAGGTGGTAGGTGGCGGTATGGTATCAGTTGGTGTGGTTTGTTGGTGGGTAGTGTCAGGGGCTGGTGTGAGTATAGGGGGGTTCTGTGTGATCACATTAGGGTTCACATCAGGTTGGTGAAGTTGGTTGGAAAGAGGGGCAGTGGCTTGGGCCATAGGCGGAGTGGGAGTTGAGGTGGGAATTTCAGGTTGGGTTGGATGGAGTGGACTGGAGATTGAAGGCGGAATTGGAATGGACACGGAGCACCATTCGGTGGGGGAGATGTTTGGAGAGGTAACAGGGGTAGATACAAGAGAAGTATAGGGGAATTCGGTTTCGACAAATTTTACATGTCGAGAAGTGTATAAGCGATTTGTGGTTGGGTCGAGACAATGGTATGCACTTTGAGAAGAAGAATAGCCAACAAAGATACACAGAGTAGATTTAGGGGCAAGTTTGTGAGGAGAATAAGGTTTGAGCCAAGGATAGCAAAGACAACCAAAACTTCGAAGTTTGGTGTAGTTGGGTGGTGTTTGAAAGAGTCGAAAATATGGTGAAGCATTTTGTAGGGTGGGAGTAGGCATCCGATTAATAAGGTATGTGGTTATGGTTAGGGCGTGAGGCTAGAAGTGTAGAGAGAGATTAGCATGAGAGAGTAACGTGAGCCCGGTTTCAACAAGGTGACGGTGACGGCGTTCAGAAAAGCCGTTGTGCTCGGGGGTATAAGGGGGAGATGTGAGATAAGATATTCCATATTGGAGTAAGGATGGTGTGAGCTTGATATATTCTCCACCGTTATCAGAGAAGAATTGAATAATGAGTCGGGAGAAATATTTTTCAACAAGGTGCTTGAAGCGATTAAAGGTCGCGAAGGTGTCAGATTTTTGTTTTAGGGGATATAGCCAAGTGTATTTTGTGAAGTGGTCAATGAAGATGACGTAATATTTGTAGTTATCATAAGAGTAAATAGGTGAGGTCCAAACATCAGAAAATACAAGTTCAAGAGGAGCATGAGATTGGAGAGTAGAAGTAGAGAATGGAAGCTTATGACTTTTATTAATGTTGCATGGATTACAAGAAGGAAAAGAACTACATGGAATTGATAAAGAAAATTGCTTATTCAGAAGAGAGACAATAGGGGGAGAGGGGTGTCCTAGTCTATGATGCCAAGCTTGAAGGGTTGTTGTGGTGCCAAGATGTGCTTGAGGGGAAGATGGATGCCAAATGTAGACTCCACCTTCAGTTGTTCCTTGGAGTAGTATGCGTTTGGTTGGAATTTCCTTAATAAGAAAAGAGGGGCGTGAGAATTCAATAGATGCATTATTATCTTTGCAAAACTGTGAAACGGAGAGAATGTTACGAGAAATAAGGGGTACATGAAGAACGTTATTGAAAATAAGAGATGAGTGAAGAGTAGGAAGAGAGAAAGAAGCTATATTAGAGATAGGAAGGGATGACCCATCTCCAACGATGACATCGTCAATGCCATCGTAAGGGTTGTGAAGGGCTAGGTTGGAAAGGTCATTAGTGAGGTGATTGGTTACACCACTGTTAACAAGCCAAGGGGCCGGTGGTGGAGGAGGGGAGGTTGTGGCCGTATGGGCTTGGGGTGCGGAGTGTGTGTGGGGAGAGCGTGGTGGACGGTTTGAGGATGGGGCGGGAGGGAAAACAACACTTGGGTAGTCACGTTTGAATTGTCTACATTGGGAAATTACGTGACCTACATAGCGGCAGTATTGGCATTTGCCCTTGAATGGGTTAGGGGAAGGGTTTCGTGGTTGAGTTTGAGCATGGGTGTTGGTGGGGGTGGGGAGTAGAGGATGGTGTGGGAATGGACGAGAGGGTGTGTTTTGGGGTAGGGTTTGGGCGACATGGGCGGAGATAGGAAAGGAGGGTGGTGGTTGTTGTTGTTTGAGGGTGAGTTCGTGGTGGATAAGTTTTTCGTGAAGGGTTTCAAAGGAGATGGGGTTGTCTCTTGCCCTGACAGAATCAATGATGGGTTTATAGGATTCATAGTCAAGTCCTTTTAGGACTTTGGCTACGACATCCTCCAAGTCCATGGGTTTGCCAAGAATGGCTAGTTTGTCGGTTAATGATTTGATTGAGTGCATGTATTCGGTGATGGAGAGGGTGGATTGAGTGATGGAATCAAGGTGGTGTTTGAGTTGGAGGATGTGACCACGGGATGGATTGGCATAGGTGGTCTTAAGGATGTTCCAAGCTTGGCGAGAGGTGGTGGCTTGGTAAACAAGTGGGGCAACGGCAGTGTCTAAGGTGCCAAGTAGGGCACCCAAAATGAGGCGGTCTTGCCTATTCCAGGTGGTGACGGCTGGGTTGGTGGTGTCCTTGCCATCAACTTTGATGGTATCAGTAGGTGGTGGGTGAGAGCCGTCTACGTATTTAAGGAGATCTAGGCCATAGAGTAGAGAGATGACTTGAAAGGACCACGAAAGATAGGTGAGAGGAGTAAGGGTTTTGCAGTGTGAGAGGTTTACCAAGATAATTGGGTTGTTAGGCTCGGCGGAGTTTGGGATGACGGAGGAGTTTTGGGATGCCATGGAAAAAAAAGTTTGAGATGTGTTGATCACGTTGCTCTGATACCATAAAGAGAAAAATGGCAAAAGATAATTTTCATTAATAACTTGATGTAGTATTTATACACACAGAAGATAAAGACCCTAGCTAGAGATATACATTACAAAATATGGTGATATACACAATCATCCTATATACAAGGAAAGATTGAGTCAACTATTTACAAATGGTAACCAATCAATTATAATGATCCAGGAAGGATTTATTGGATTTGCCATAGAATGAGGAGTAGAATGAGGAGGATCAGTAGGATCCTTAACAATATATGTAAGAGACACATAACAAAGGATGTCGAGAAGTATATGGTGAACTTGATCAAGGAAAATAAAAAAAATTGTGGTATTTATGGCGAGGTGGACGAATGTAGTGGAGTTCAAAATGAAGGCTGAATACATTGCTAATGTTGCAGTGATGGAAGATAAGTGAAGAACGTCATTTGTTTTTGCTTTGACCAAACAATACATGCATTTCAGTCAACGAACGACCAACAGGTAAAACTTATACATTTTACGAAATACAATATTTTTGAAAGAATACTATTTTATTGATATGTATATTCACATTTTTTCCCAATGTGTTATAGAGTTAAGAGTGCACATTCTCAGTTAAAGAGATGGTTATGCACGTCATCCGGAGCTTTTGATATCATATTCACATGAACCCATGATGTGGTGGAGCTTTAGTTCAATGAGATAAAGAATAAAAACTGAATTTGAAAGGTCTTTGAACAAGGCACATCCTGAGACAGAATAATTCTTTTTTTTTTTTCATCGATTGAGATTTAAAGTATCATAATATGCCATTAACTTGCTAGTATTCGGGTGCCATCTCTCAACGAATGCTGATATAAGTGGCATGTCCAACTGTCGAAACATGCAATTCTTCAAATTCCCCCAACCCAATTCTAAATATCCATTTGCTTGTAGTTGCATCCTCAATGCTCCAAGACAATAAACGATCAACAGAGCCATGACAACCCAATACATCCCTCTCATGTAGAACATAAAAAATAAAATATTATCAACAGTAAATTACCAATGATAGAGTGGTTATGTGTAAATTATCTCGCCGTGCCATATTGCATCTACAACATGGCCGAGAAATCCACTAAGTATCTCCAGGTCAACATCCCTCCTGGATGTGAATCCATCAACCTCCATATATCGTTCATTATTGTAGAAACTCACATACCGTAGATTTACTTAAAACCATTAAGTTAATCCAACAAGTTTAATACTTGTCCAAAATCCTTAAAATTAGCTTTAACCTAGACTTTGAAACAAGTCTAAATCTATCTGATGAAACCTTCAGCAGATAAGTTATCCTCTTATGTTCATACAACATATACCCCGTTTGACTTTGCTTAGCAGCCTTCCTACTTGTTTCATTCTACCTGCCTAAAGCATAAGTCATCAGCAACTAGTTGCTGACAACACCAACACATGCTTATTCACTCAAAATTCTTTATCTACTGAAACACTTTATCCGTTGAAATATTTGACATTCACACGCTTATTATAAAACATTATTTTGGTCATCTTTTTCAAACAAACGAACTATTCACATGTCCTTTCAATAGAAGACTTTCATGCATGCCTTAAATATTCTTTATCTATTCAAATCTAACTAACCACTCTCTTTAATATTTCATGCTAGAGTGTACGTTTTGTCTCTTACAGTTTGCAGAATTTCTGGGCATTCAGTGATAGATCATGATCATCATTTCATCAAGAAATTCAAATATTCAACATCGTTCTCAAACGGCTACAAATCGGGATATCTCTATAAAAATAGTTTGAAGACATGATTGCAGATGAAACACAACACAGAACTACGTGCTCAAGCCTTCAAAAATCTCAAATTCTCCAAGCACTCAAAAAGAGACAAACACGTTGGAACTTTCATTTTGATCCAGACCTTCAAATCTTTCTTTGACGAATTTCTTCTCTCAAACACTCACTAGATAAAATCTTTCATATAGTATTCTTTTCAAGTATCTGTTTGAAACAATCAATATCCGTTTGTTCATGTACTCCTTCAATTTCTTAAGGAACATTTGATTGTTGCACGAGTTTGATTCTTGCTAGATCAAACTCCTCAAAAACTGGTTTTTGTTGTACACTGATCCGTTAGTGATCACTTAGCATTTATATATTCTTAGTGCATTTCAAAATCCAAGTTTGGCCAACTTGGTAGTGCGTAGCAGTTTTAACACTTTGAACCACTCCAAATAATGTGTTCTGTCTACCTGCTATTTTTGCTGTTCATACACTTAAGCAGCTTCTATAAAAATAATGTTCATTGAATACATGTGATTACAAAATAAAATATAACTACAATTAATTATAAAAAAGTTTGCTATGTAAATCTTCATATATGATTTGTTTGTATTTGAAACTTTTTCGTCTCTTTCATCGTATCCGAAATTATAATATCAAAACAAAATTTATTTTTGCAAATAACCACAATTAATTATAACTTATTGGTAAACCATTTGAATGTATATGATTAAATCATAATGGTCGATAACAACCACAAGTTATAAATATTTAATAAATCTATATGTTATATAGAGAATAGTATACATCTGAATCACTATTTATACTACTTAAGATCCTAAATTTTAATAAAAATTGATATCAATTATTAAACTCTAGAAAATTATAAACGAGAAAATGAATTAAACAATTATAAAAATAATGAATTAAATGATATCAATTATAATTGGGTGGGTTGGGTCAACCGATCGTGTCCCATTATAATCCAAAATAAAACGGGTCGAATGAGTAACTTTTAAACCATATTTTCCGCCAAGAAACCTACACTTACACTATGGGTAAAGTCGACCCGATTTTTTGGGTTGAAATGGATAACATGTTTCGACCGAAAAAATGGGTTTAAGCCAAGTAATTTTCTAATAAACGGGTTTTAGGTTTTAATTATCGACAAATTATACCGATATAATTTGTTTCTTTCATTATGTTTTTTATTTATTTTTAAATTTTGTTTACAATCTTCATTTTATTTGAGTATAATTTAATTAAAATAAATATATGCACGTGCGTTTAACGCACGGGTGTAAAACTAGTTAAGTGATTAAAAGAAAACCAACTCAAACTGTTTTAAGTTTAGTTTTCAAAACAACCCTCAAAATTTTTAAAAAACCATTCATCGCTAGTCTTATTTCGTTGCTAACTGGACTTACAATTATTCGGGATCTTATTTCCTTTACTTGTTCCTTCTTTGTTGTGATTAATTTTTGTCAAATCTTTTCTTCCATACCCACAGTTACCAAGGAAAAATGGACAAGCCATACCAGAATTAGAAATATAGGAGTCCAATTTAGAAGACAAGCTTTAGAAATAAACGTAAGGCAACAATTGTTATCAGTGGTGAGCTTACTTCCTGACAAGAAATTGCACTGAAAATCAGGAACATAGAAAAGATTGTATGGGACAAGTAACGGTAGTTGTTTTACCATTGGGTAGATGAATA
This sequence comes from Codonopsis lanceolata, assembly GCA_013146195.2. Lineage (NCBI taxonomy): Eukaryota > Viridiplantae > Streptophyta > Magnoliopsida > Asterales > Campanulaceae > Codonopsis > Codonopsis lanceolata. Next base: position 104,275,156 of record CM028378.1, read on the forward strand.
AGAGAGTGAAAGGTTGGCAAAAAAGGTCAGAGATTCTAGTGTCAATTATCCAATCAGTAAAAGGCTTTGAAATGGTTACACGAGACACTTACTCCTTTACCATTGGTCAGTAAATTTAAGTCGTCAGTTTCTCGTTCTCTCATTTTTTGTAAAATGTCACCAACTTTTTCAAATAGTTTCTCAAAGTATCGCTAGGTTTCAAAAACAAAACCCACAAGTTTCACCCAAGTCTGGCGACCTTTTGAAAAAAAAAAAAAAGAAACCCTAAAAACTCAGTTTATTGGATACAATCCAAGAAATCCAAGGAAACCAAAAAATCTATCAACCAGAAAAGGAGCCTATGATCGTCTGCGGCATAAATTTTTGAAAGATTTAGGGAACTCACCTTGATGGGGAAAATCTATGATTATGGAAAGAGGAAAGTTTGAAGAGATCGCACTACTACGCCTGAGAGACATCGGTGGAGAGAGGGTGATTGAAGAAAGTGTTGCCAATGGAGAGAGGGAGATTGAAGAGAGAGTCACTGCTGTCGGCAGAGAGAAGGAGATCGAAGACAAAGTCGCTCACTATTGAGTAATTGTTTTCCCCTAAATTTCAAAGTAAAATAGTTTTTCTTTTTTAAAAAATATAAGGATGGTAGTTTGGTAAACAAAGCTATTTTAAAGTTCTTCTTTTAAAATGGAAGGAGGACAATTTGGTAACTTGATCTCTTAAGTGGGGTTGTGTTCAGTTTTTAAATTGGAGTAATTAATTATAATTAGACATAATTATATATGATTAGTATTTGTAGTCATTAATTAGACCTAAACTACTTTATTAAAGTTAACAAGTTTAATTAGGACCAACCAATGTGACCTATCCACCTCACTAATGAAAGAGCTAAAGCCTTGGCAGAGAAAGAGAGAATCGAAAGGAAAGTCTTGCTCCATAGAAGCTTCAATTCGGGTTTGAGTAAGGGACTAATATAGCAGGTTTCTAACATGTTTTAACCTGTAAAAATTCGTTTAATCGGTAAGGTATTATTTCCATTTATTTTCACTACTAAATAAAATAATTAATGGTAGTAGGTTAATTAATCCGTAGAAATTATACTACATATAGTTGGTTTTGACATGAAATTTGTGTTTTACTCCGTTTAATCAAAAAAATAGTCGGTAAAAATAAAATTGGGTGATATTATAAGAAGTGGCGGACGTAGAGATTTTCCCAACCAAGTGCACAAATTTAATAAAATTTACAAATCACAAATTCATAATTGCCCCCTACGTGTTTTCAGACTTTGAAAACGTTTAATAACATGATCATTTGTAACGCTCTTAAACAAATATTTTTTAATAAAACATACAAGACAATCATTTTAAAATTGATAACAAATTTAGTTTCGTGCAAAATAACTAGCATATTGATCAAACCAATCTGAATTAAAACAGTGCAATTTAGTTTACATTTGTTTTTTAGGGAAACCATGGCCACGGGGTTGACAAAGTCCCTTCAACAAATAAGCTCTCTTAATTTCATCAATTTGGATGAGATTGTATTCAAATATCTTTTTTCTTTCTACGGGATCTGACGGAAAACTATTCAAATCAACTAATTCTTTCGTAGCTGAAGTAATGGGAATAGACTAAGATCGGTGAATACCAACAGATGCACTACTAAATGCACTACCAATTCCAAATTCTTCTGATAATTTCTGTTTAAAAAATTTCTCCACAATCACTAAAACCAAATTCCTTCAAATCAACCACAATTTGAAAATCTACACAAATAAAAAAAAGGAAAAAAAATCTCATAAATCAACTACTTCAACCTTCAAATTAAAATGTCATAATTTCAGATTAAATAAATAGACTTTTCCTATTTCAAAATTAGGGATATTTCAAATTAGGGCTATTTTAAAATTTACAATCACAAATTCACAATTATAAATTCACTATCACAAATTCACAATTATGAATTCACAATCACAAATTCACAATTATAAATTTATAATTCACAATCACAAAATTAAATCACAATTATAATTTAGAAATTCTTGATTCTTGAAGAATACCTCTTGTAGAGCACTGAAAGGAGTAAGAGTAAGGGCAGTAGAGACTAGAGAGTTTGTAAAGATGGAAAGACGGAGTCACAGAGAGTCCGCCAATTGAGTCCGCCAATGCCCGTGATCAAAGGCCCGGGACCGAGGAAGGCGAGTGGGGGAGCCTGGTCGAGAGATCAAAGAGCGGGAGAGGAAGGCGAGAGGACGAGAGAGAGACTGAGAGGAAGAGACGGGATTTTAGATTTGGGAAAAGGGATTTAGGAGGGGTTTCAAATGACAGTAAGTAACTTTAAGGTATGTTAAAAAAAAAAAAATTTCACTCAGGTGGGGGCAAACTATATAATATAACAAATTATTGTTAAAAAAAACCTTTAACAAAATTAACCCTAAGTGGGGGAAACTCCCCCCATAATCCATAGCCTCTATCCGCCACTGATTATAAGTAGTAGCGATGACCTGTAAATGGTGTGACTGTAGTACCGACTCAACGGAAACAAGTTTGAGTTAAATAAATTATATTGAGTTGTATAATTATAGGTCAAGGCTAACCCCACACCAATATCTACTCTCTACACCCCATCAAAAAAAATTGCAAAAATATCATCATACCAATTTACCAAATAAGCCTCATCTTTCTTCTTCCATTCTTAATCAGCTTCCTCTATTTTTCTCTCCTTCCTCCATTTTTTCCGACGACATTTCCGACGAACACCACACTACACCGAAGTGTGCGACCAACTATGGCCGAACACAATGCCCATAAAATTTTGATGACGGAAAAGAGAAGGGGAATAGAGATGAGGGTTTTCTAGTGACAGAAAAGAGAAATGATAGTAGCAATCAACAGAAATTCAGATTCTTCAATGGCTTCTTCGTCTGAAAATTGGCTTATCAGACCTGTGTTCTGTATCTGACTGGGAGTAGTATCGGAGGGAGAGAGAAAACGAAGGAGAGACAGAGGCAGAGAGGAAGAAGGGTCAAAGGGGTTAAGGGTAGAATGTGTAGTTTAGGTGGGGTGTAGAGAGTAAGGGGTAAATTTTGATTAAATTGGTGGGATGTAGATAGAATTGGGATGTAGAGAGTAGATGTTGTTGTGTGGTTAATCTTGACCATAATTATACCTTTCGATGTTAGTAAATTATTGGGATATAGTTATACTTTCATAAAATTATAATACGTTAAGAAGCAATTGAGATTTGATGGTTACGGGCTAATTAATAATTTTCAATTAGCTCAAAATTACCATAGTGATATAAATGACTCTACAGAGTTCAGTTGAACTGTAACTGACTCTATGGTGTCTAATTTTAGAATGTGTACAGTATGTTAAGATATGAAAATAAAACTATAATATCATTATTAGTTGACTTTATGGAGTCAAATTGAATTAACTAATAATTAAGTTAAGTTATTAAAGTATTCTCGATAGAGAAGAGCTATTTAAATAAAGATTATTCTCACATAAATTATAATATGTTAGGAACAACTAGTGCCGAGTAAATGGAAAGTAGTTGGGTGCTATTAAATATTCCCTCCTATTCGGGCAAATAGTCCACTATTTTATTTTTAGATGTTTTACTCAAAGAATTCACTTTAAAAAATAAGACATAAAAATGTCATTTTACTACTAATGAAATATTAAAAGTGTCATTTTCTTAAAAATAACTTTCAAACGATGACTTTTTGCCCAGAACAAAGGGAGTATAACAATCGCGTCCTAAAATGACACTATAATATTTAATTATGGCACGTGGTTTAGCTCTTGATGTAAGTATTATGGTGACAAGTAACTTGCACTAGCTGTAAGTTGAAATATTTCTACGTTAATCAAGATACTTTATGAATACTCATTAACGAATAATGTGACATCAAAGAGTCAATTTAAAGATGATCAATATGGTATTGAGTTGTGTAATTAATCCCTACGATAGAAAGAAATTATAAGAATATATCAAGGTCCTTGTGTAGAACTTTTTCAAATTGGGGCCATTTGTATAGAGTGTTTGTGAATTAGTTACGGGGTATACAATTGTTTCTATACTTGTACTTGCATATAGATGCTTGACATCCTTTGATGTAGTAGATATTAATAGCATACTCCTATGGTTGATTATGGTTGATTTTGAGTCTAATATTTTATTTTTGGATGTTTCAACATAAAGTTAATGTATTCCCAAATAATGTTAATAAGATTAAGGGCACAAGTATCGGTAACATGTTCTTGTAATGATGTGTGTACCAAGTGGGCACAAGAAAGTTATTAACCAAATATGGGACATAGGTGTGAAGCACCCTGTAAACTTTTACTTGGTAAGATATGGACAGTAATGTCAATGACCTACTCATGTAATGTGTGGATCCGGTATGCACGAATTGTTACAAGTAAACATCTATGTGTAAATTGCATAAAGTCACACCCTCACTACTAGCCATAGTTGAGATGTAGCTCCATCGTTAGAGTAATACGCCTAACTTTGGTAAGCTAAGGACCCGAGTAGGTGTTCTTGGGGGACATCAATCATCGAAACATCATATACACAAGTATCAATGTGATCACGTTCTGACCCGAATAGGTGTTCTCGGGGGTATATTAATTTATAACATACATAAATATCAATATAGTTACATTTATTCAGGAAGGAACGTGCAGGCGTATTGCTACAACAACACAGATATGAAAAAGAAAGCCACAATCAATAGTGCACATGCCTCATGTACATGTAAATGAATTTGGTCAAGTTGTACTTATGTGGATACCATTACTACACGGATTATATGTCTCGTGATTACTTCGTGTACGGTTTACAGCTATCATATACTTGTTATTGATATCGTACTATCATTGGATTGTTACGACATTATGTGCATAATAACATGACATGTAATTGCATGTAGTAACTTACTGAGTTTTCATCTCACCCGTTATTTATTTTATCTAATGTGCTGTTAACGAGAAGATTCAATGTAATGAGGTTGAGAGTTGATTTGCGCAGCTAGCCGATTGTACTCCTGGGTAGCACTCTTGTTGTAGCTCGTCTCATTTGTCTCAATTTTAATGTTGGATTTATCTATATTGCAAACATTAATTTAATCACATAATTATTGAGGGTATTCACCACCATAACAATAATTTATTTTTGATGTTCGAGAAATACTCCTATAAGAAATTTATGACATACATAAGAAAATAACAAATTCATCAAATTAATAGACAAATTTGACTAGATTAAGCACATATTCTACGAAATTTCGCACAACGTAAATAATAGTATGAGGTGAGTTGAGAGAGGAGACATAGATCGAGAGGAGAGGGAAGGGGAGAAACAAATGGAAAGAAAGAGTGGGGGAAAGTTTACCATGGCCGAGTTGAGCAAGATTCCGGTGAGGTGAGTGTGAGCGAGGTCGGTGATGGTGAGAAGATAGAGAAGGCCGGTGAGTTGTGAGATGACAGAGAACTAAGCTGTGAAGGAGAGAGAGTTGTATCTGTCGCCACCGTTGGTAGAGTGGAAGTACCGTATATATAGATATATAATATTATAAAAATATATTAAAAGATGATTCTATTTGATTTGATTTATCAACAAAAATCTCAAACTGTCCACGCGATTTATAATGTCATAATATACGTTATGAAGATAATTTGAAAGCAGTTAATAATAGTTGCATACCAGCACAGAAACAGAAACTCTTTAGTTTAATCCTACAACAATTTAGGCCTATTGTCAACCAATAACCGTATGTTAGCCATTTTAACTAAAAAGGAAACATGGCATTCTATCCTTCCAAAACAGATACTCACATTGGGGTAACATAAACCAGCTTTAAACCCCATAAAAGTAGTCGTAATCGTGATGGCATCACATTCAAAACCATAACTCAATGCATGAACAAGATTCATGGAGTCTATCAGTCGAAAGTATAAAACTCATTCCCCATACCTAACGATAAAGCATTGACAAACAAAACATATACTAATACTATCTGCGTCAAGATTTACTTGATGGAGCATTGCGTCAATTTCTTTAGAGCCATTGACGTATATTTGTGTTTTGTATTCCCCATTTACATAAAATTAAAGATCATCAAAATTAAAAACCTAAATAGAAAAGGGGAATGCTCTTTTGATTTACATTTGTCATGACAAGAACCATCACCTAGTCTTTATGTAAATACGAAATCTGTATTACTTACCAGACACGGAAACCTGTCATCATATTGGAAAACTGTCTGAAACTTGTCCACATTGAGTATCAACAATAGAGAAGCAAAACCTGGAATGATGACAAACCTGAACCCACAAAAGAAAACAGGGATTTAGAGATGGTTTATGCTTTGATTCCATTCCAGGAGGGGTTGGACATCCAAATTAAAACAGACTTTACGTGTAACTTGACATTCATAACACTGCAGGAAATAGTGAAGAGTTACAAGTATCTATCTCCAAAACAAGGAAAAATACTTTTTCCGACTAAGATGAGGATGTTAAGCGTCGAGTTCAGTAAACACGATTGTTGTCCACTTATTTCAAACCTTCCCAGTTGTTCTCCTTCAATCTTTGAACAGTGGAAAATAAGAAGAAAAAAAAATTCAAAAGAAAACCTTCAACATTATGGAATGTGAGGGCCGGGTATTAACAATGCTCAAACCAGGCAGACAGGACAGCATTAGCAGCTACAGATTTCTTTTCTTGATGGTCCGTTAATAGTAGATGTCCTTTATTACAAGAAACTACTAAATGTTTGCAACAGTTCAATTGTTCCTATTGAGAGCTGAGAATATCCATGTAGTAGAATCAAAACACTCCCATGCTATTTATTACTAAGCTAGTTCCAGTTCTGCAAACATTGCTATATATGTATACCTTCAAAACAATGGACAACCATGTATGTATTAAACCATAAATAGTATTTATATCTGTAACCACCTGAGTCCAAAAGTCAGGTTCACTACGTGCACACGGGCTCATAAGCACGCAACACCTTGGGTCACCAGGCCCACCACAAGCGACCTAAAAGTCCATTCATGGGGTTGGTGTTGGTGCCCAGTGGTAGTGGTAGTGGTAGTGTGTGACCACCTTATAAATCATGCACAAGTCCCATAACTACCCGATGTAGGATGAGGACGTCACAATCTCCCCCACTTAAATCCTTGACGTCCTCGTCAAGGCCGAACCGTACCGCAGGCGATGCAAGATACAAGAGATGGCTCCCACCTCCCGTGGTTTAGCACTTTGGCCCAAACAACACCTTGTTCCCACATTTCCGGCCGGGACCCGCTCTGATACCATTTGAAACGACCCGAGCCCAAAACCTAGGATTACTACATATAGCCCGCACACTGGCCCACTAAGCAAGCAACACCTTGGGTCACTAGCCACTAGGCCTACCACAAGCCTACCCAAAAGTCCATGGATGGTGTTAGTGGGCAATATGTGACAATCTTATAAACCACACGCAAGTCCTACATCTAACCGATGTGAGATTGGGGTATCACAAGATCAATGTTTTTTATAATCAATGCTCATCTTAGCTTCAGGGAAAGCAAAAAGATTTATGGGTGTTTTCCTATTTGTACTTGCCAATCAATATCCAATCTTAATGTCACTTGGACCGTTGGACCAAGGAAGGAATGCAATATATGCAGTGGATAAACTTCAATTACAATTTTTGACTAATTGGGGGAAGAGAGAGAATCATCTTAGGCTTTCATATATCATAGCACAAAGCAATTGATTTACTAAAAACTAGAATCCAAGTTTTCATCTCCTTTTCCTATTTGTACTTGCCAAACAATATCCAATCTTAATGTCACTTGGACCGTTGAACCAAGGAAGGAATGCAATATCTGCGGTGGAAAAACTTCAATTACAATTTTTTGACTAATTGGGGGAAGAGAGAAAGAGAGAGAATCATCTTAGGCTTTCATATATCATGGCACAAAGCAATTGATTTACTCAAAACTAGAATCCAAATTTTCATTTCCTACTTCTCTCCTATTGACCCTTCTCTTGCTCCCACTGCCCAACTCAAGTCAGTATAAATCCCTACAGATTCAAGTTCCACGAGGAAGTAAGCTAAAAGGAAAGAAATGCTAAACAAAATTAAACTGAATTAATCGTTTGAACTACCATGGAATAAAAACTGCACTAAAATAGATAGCCACTCTGGCATACCAAATGGTAACTAAAGAGTAACAAAAAGAAAACACTAAATATACATGTTCACATCAATTTCATAGTTGCACAATAGATCCTAACACATACGAAACCTGCAAGTTCAATGGATAGCATGGAATCAATCATGTACTTTAATTCTTTGAGCAACACAAAAAGTATAAAGTAACTCTAAGAACTTACTGAACATAAAGGTCAGACCAAACTCATCCATAACGTAACTAAAAGAAAAGTAGGAAATGAAGTCAATCATAGAGACATACCATTATCCGGTTCACATCATTTGTCAAGATGATCAGGAACTTGATGTTGCCAACGTTCTGGATTAATTCAAAACCATTCCCGACTTCAAATGTGACATCAAAAATACATGGAAGTCGCTGGTAGAGATCCAGAAAACAAAAAATCTCGAATACATCCTTTGGCCGGTATCACTTCTTCAAACATATCACAAAGCTTTTCATGATGAACCATCTCTTTCAAGATATTATCCTCAGAGACAGTCAATGAGATTTCTGGCTTGAAGCTGTTTCGGCCTTTACAAGAGAAGACTAACTCGGACAAACGGTCCTTCTCAACCTGTCGATCATATTTCTCAACCTCCATTGTTCCGGTAACAAGATGGTAAATATAAACCACTTTTTCCTGACCAATCCTGTAGGCCCTACTTATGGCTTGTTGTTCGACCGATGGATTCCAGTTAACATCAAGTAAAACAACTCTTGAAGCCCCCACCAAATTTATCCCCTCATTGCAAGCCTTAATTGACGCAAGAAGTACCTTCACTTCACTATTAGGATCATTAAAAGAACAAATCGCAGATTGACGATGCTTTTCATCCATCTGTCCATCCATGTGCAACACTTCTTTACCTTCAATCCAGTTGAAATGAGCTTCAAGCAGTTCCATTATAAAATTTAATGGATCAATATACTTGCTGAAAACCAAAACTTTCTCTTTTAATTGCTCGCTGATGCGAATGAGTTCTATCAAGAACTTTGTCTTAACTCCAGCATACGGGTTCTTTTCAACCCTTTTGAGCTCACTCCTAAGTCCTGAGAACTCCTCTTTTTCAGCAATATTCTCCGGCAACAAAGATGGATGGACAGATATCAATGACATCAAGAATTCCTCTTTCAGAAAACTACGCTGTCCCTGGATGCTTTCAAGAAGAGTCTTCTGCATTTCAGTCGGTTTCAAAACAACTAAAGCATCCCTCAGTCCAGGGAGTTCTTTTTCGAGAATGGTGCCTTTATGCACATGCACAAAGGGGTCGATCATTGCTCTAAGTTCCCTTATTCTACTATTCCGATGTCTTCCGATGGAACTAGTTAGAACAGCCCATTTTTCTTTTGCAGCACTACCTTTCCTCCCTCGCCTTTTGCCAAAGTCGCCACAATCTTTAAATGAGATACTTTCGACAAACTCAGGATTTACCAAGCAGAAGATATTATATAGCTCTTCAAAATTATTCTGGAATGGGGTTCCAGAAAGGAGGATGCGCCTTTGTGTCTTTACTTTTGACAAAGCCTGATAAATAAGGCTTTCTTTGTTGCGAGGTGTATGCCCTTCATCAAGCACTAGAAGACTCGGAACTTGCAGGAGACATCGCCTTATCTGCTCATCTACATGGTTATTATTACTTTTCTTTCTCTTTCCTCCATTTCCAGCAAGCTGCTCAAACAAATTGTAGGAAATTCCCAGAATACTTGACTCTGTTTTCCAGGAATACAATTTACACAGACGAACAACACTTGTACTTCGTCCCACATTCCCAGCGCGCTTCAGTAAATTAAGAGCTGCAGAATTTTCATGGCCCGAAAACTCTGGCATGTTCATATTGTGAAAGGGTATGTTGAAATTCCATTTATGAAACTCATTTTCCCAAGTAAGAAGCATGCTGCGAGGAGCTATAATGACTGGCCTAGACTCCGGGTACAGCTTCATGAATGTCTGGAGAAAAATAATAGTCAGACGACTTTTTCCAGTTCCAGGGGCGTGTGAGATAATGCATCCACTCCCACCATCAGGAAGGGGCTTTTCCAACTTCTCAATGTTCAATCCTCCAGCTATGCTCTTCCAAATGAACTCGAAACCTTCACGTTGATGTGGATACATTGTTTCTCCAACACCAGGTACTAGATCCCACACTGTCCCTTTCTCATGATTCCAGTCTTTAGAACCATACAGGTATTCGCAATCAGCATCTTGGAATTGAAGCTCAGCGAAATTCGAGATATCTGCTTTGCCAATGTAATATTTGTCCCGTCTCTCAAAAGGATTCATAATCTGCATATAAAACTAAGTTCAGCTAGAATCTTTAACAGATTGACAAGCAAAAGATTACCAGACTGACACCAAGGATCATATTATCATTCTAATGTCAACTATTCGAACACCAAGTAAAAACGACTTAAAAGCATACCAAAGAAGGCAAGATGTGTTTCATCTCCAAATCCACATAAGAGCAAAATTTACACATAATCCCATATGGTTCACGGAGAATAAGTTGATGCTTTCCTCGAAGGCACAGCGTGGCTTGATCAGTTCCATTTTCGGGAATGTCAGACTCATCATTGTCAACCTGCATATCACCATAACATAAGATGCACTGAATGCACTTGAGAGATAATAGAAGTAGAATAGACCGTCAGCTCATAATGCAAGCAATTGGCGCAAGACTCAACGTCCAAAATGGATCTAAACCTGAGAAAACATGTTCCAGAGGCAATACACGTGATATACTAAAAACAGGAAAGGAACGAAGGAGTTGGACTACAAGTCAAATTTAAACTGAAAGTTGTTAGGGGGATAAGAGGTGCCTTTTCCCTTTACTTATTATTGTGGATTTGCTAGGTTCCCGATAGTTTGAATCATTTGACGCACATTCAAACCATACCATTTTATATTGGTTCTTCTTAAAGCAATTGGGAAACTATGGTTGAACCGGCTACAGGCTAGACTACAGCTATACAAGTGAATAAACAAGTAGCCACACTACCTTTCTAAATCTACTTGAATCATTTGGCTACCTAAGATTTGAAAAATGGCCATTTTATATTTTTAACATTTATTTCTATTAATAAAAGTTACAAAACATTCTATATGGTATTATGCTACAAGAAAGCAAATCCACCTTATTTAATCATTTTGGAATCTCATTCACAAGAACAAGAACACTCCCCTGACTAAAAGGAGTAAACATGCTCCTTATTATCTATTTGGATTATGTAAACTAATTAGCATTAATGCCAGACAATGAAGGTAATAAGTTATAAAAAGAATCAGATCTTAGTTCTACTCCATCCAAAAAGAGTCACTTTTTTTATCTTTTGTTATGTCCATTTCACAAAATTTTCATTTAAGAAGTTAACTTCAATTGCCTAGTGGCTACCAAAGCATTGTCCAGATCATCTGAGCAATTTTGGCAACTGAAGTAAGTTTCAAACCAAGGCAAAAATGCTAAGATAAGAATAAGCAACGCGATCGAACCAGGCTCAACCTACTTTAATAACACAACCTTAAATCCAAGATCTTAATTGAGATGTCATCTTGCATCTTGAATCTGACATTCAATTGTCTGATCTAAGCTTTAACAAAAAGGTAATCTTTTAAAAAAGATGAGAAAACTTATTCTATAGTTAAAACCTTTAGAAATGACTATTTTAAAGAGTTTTCCTCGCTTCTACTCATCTTATAACCTTACGTCGCAGATAATGATGTCTAATGTGAAGTATTTATTACCAAAGGCTACATATTATAGACTTAGCAAAATACAACAAGCATTGTGCCTGTTATGTTCTTACAATTTTATGCTATTAACACCAAATCAGTTTGCTTCTAGACTGGCACTTCATTATCCTGATGATGTTGGGTATTTGGTACTTTTGATTTCAGATTCTTTCACTTAAACTTCCTGACAATTGCTGGCTACCTTTCGCCACGTATTTCTTTGCATTTTCTGCTTTTCCCACTAGCTTCCAAGTGGATCTTTTGTAGATTTTTCTTGGTACATTCCCAGAAATTTTATTTAAGCACAAAATTTTCTCAAATAAAAAAAATGATGATTTCCCTAATTCAGACTAAAATCACATTCAGCTTTCATTTTAAACTGCACTATAGTTCAATTTCAATGTCTTATACTCCCTTTGCAAACAATGAGGTCACATTAGAAAAGTCAAACTTGTTATATCGTTCTTTTGCGTAACTATATATTTTTTAATTGCACTAAAACTGGTACTCCCTCCGCCCCCCAAAAAAAACCATTTCCTTATTGGATAGTCAACCTAGTACAATAACATATCACTATTTAAAATACTCTTATTATGTCTTAGATAATGAAATTTCACTCATCAATACAATAGTAAGAATACTATCAATAACACTCTTTGGAATTTAGTAAGGATGAGTAATCTTTATAAATTTTTGGTCAAATTTTAATCAAGTTGACCAATAAAAGTCAAAGTGGGACTATTTATTTGGACGGGATAGAGTACATTTGCCTTATGGCACATAAGATACATATCATGTTCCCTAAAAGAAAGAAACCTTTTAAATATATATATATATATATATATATATATATATATATATATATAACGATTTGTAGCTTACATTTTTAAAATGCAAACTTTTTTTGGAACAAGCCAAAATGTCCGACTTTTTTTCTTTTTGGAACACAGGGAGTAATAAGAATCTTGGAAGTAGGAAACATGCGATTGAAAGAAAGAAATTGAACAACAAATTTACGCCTCTCCAACTCTCTTCATTTTCCCTTTTTAAGTAACCCTAGATACCCCCACCAATGGGCATGAAAGCCAAAATATCTAAAACAAAGCTCAACAAATCTCACAAATACAGAAAATGAATATTGAATATTTACAAAATTTGAGAGATACGACATCCAAAAATGAGAGTTTGGTATTAATTTTTCTAAGAAATCACCAAAATTGACTTTTAGGCTATTTTACAAGCACACACACACACACACACACATATATATATATATGTAAGTTCATGAACAAATTGGAGACTCATTTTGGACAATCTTTTCATAAAAAGAGACATTCATTTTGGCCCGGGTGGAGAAAGAGAGTTTATAAATGAAGTGTTAACAAACACTATATAGATTTTTACTTTTTGTTAAAAAGTGTTTAAAAAGGCGTCAAGACGATGCAAGCTATGTCCAAAATAAGCATACAAACGCGGGGGTTGGAGAGTGACACTCTTTCCCAAATACACAAGGAACAAATCAAAACTTGGATTAAAAAAAAACTAATGAAATGTGTAGTAGAATCACTGAATGCACGAAGAGAATATTAATAATGAAGTTCTATGGGAATCAAAATGGACAAGACCATAGATGAGGAAGCGGATATTGAAGTGCAATAGTTCAAAAGATTTTCTGAATTAAACGACATCTTTCTTAACTTGGCAAAAATCTAGAGATGTGGAAGATTTTGAAGGCTGGAGACATGCCATGTAAGAAAGCAATTAAGAATGTCAGGTCTAAAACTTTAGATCAATTTTATCCTAAATTAGATGCTCAAGATGAGGAAAAAAATAGATACAAGCATCAATAGGCAACAATAAATTTAAGCCACGTAAAATGTATTTAGTCCAGATTACAGGATCCAAGTAAAATAGAAAAATTGAAGGAAGATGGAAATATATTTCAGAAAGTTTTTAAATGAGGAACATACAAGATGTGAAGCCATGTGGTGCAAGAATATTACATTAGTTAAATCGATGTATCTATCCGTCATGTGTATGTGTGTGCGTATTTGGTACTGAAGAGTGCACCAAGAAAGTTAATGATGGAGAAGGCTTTAGGACCAACTAACTCCTACAGCGAGATGTAATGACTTGCTGGGCAACATTCATTTACAAAGATCATAATGTGAAGGAGAATGCCAGAATAAGTAGATTCACCCAATTATATATATATATATATATATATATATATATATATATATATAATTAAAGCCATTTTATAGTAGATGACTTTTTGTTAACAACAAAAAATCAGTAGATAACTAACCAACTATTCCTACTGGAATGCCAGTTACATTCCTAAGAAAATGGAACAAATATAACAGCTGTTTTGCTTTAAAAATTCCATTGAGATTCATTAGCTCATTCGGGACATTTAATAGGTGCCTACTTGATTCAACTAGAGGTTTTGTCTATAGTTTACCGAGGACGTAAATACAAGCGAACCCTAAGACAGCATACAAATATAGGCATTCAAGATCATTAAACCAAAAGCTTGCCAGATATCTGCCTTGTCCCTACAACTCATCTATTAAAAACACAGAATCCCATACACATGTAAGTGCATGTCGAAATCAACCAATTGAAAACCAGAACTAAGTCCTCAAGCCTTTAATCAATCTTCACGGAAGAAAGGATGAACTAAAGGTTCGAAAAAATGAGGTCTCTAAGTTTCAGTGCAACAAATGATTGGTCAGAGAGAATTGCTGTTTCAATACAAAAATATGTTTCTTACATCAGGCACATGACAGCGTGAAACTGTACTACAAGTACAATGCATGAAATGTACTATAACCATAAGAAGTCATGGACAGAAGCTTCAATTGATTTCATTCTTACAGAAAATACATACTAAAAGGGATAATAAAGTTAGGTAATGCTTCTAAGTATTTTCATTTTTCACCCACCTACGAAACTTCACCAAAACAGTACCTCGACAAGTCGGTCATAAGTAGTCACGTGAAAAGGTGAATCTACATAGTAAATTTCCAAGCAACCATGGATACATTAAGCGATCAAGTCTGCCCTTCAGTTTAATACATTACACATCAATATGACAATATGTCATTACTTTATGCGAAATTACTGGAACTTCAAAACATTACCAGACTACTAAACAGGTCATATATGGAACTCTGCTTGCCAATGAAGTACAAAAAACACAATATTAAGGCATTATATGCTTTTTTACTTCTAGACGTAAGCCATACTTGGAAATTAAACATTGCTTATGGGCATGAGAACAGACATACCATATGCGCATTGAAGGATCCAATCTCTGATAATGTGGAAGCCATGTCCATCTCGACAAACAGGGCATCGACTTCGATTTCCCACTCTGATTTTATAGGCAGTGCAATCTCGTCCTCATCCTTAAACTTGAACTTATACGACAATGTTGCTTTTACAGGCGGTTCTTCTTGCGGACTATCATATGTTTTCAGTAACTCATCTACTTCATGCCAAATGGAATCTGTGAGTATCTTAATCACGTCAAAAGCTTTCTTTGGCCGAGTATGCTTTTGCTTTTTAACAGTGCTCTTCCCAGACATTCCTTTTTCTTTTCCATCACTTTTTTGTACTCCATTCTTGTCACATCCATCAGCATCTCCATCACTGTCATTTGCAGATAAGGAATCGAGTTCTTCATATTCCTCAACAGGAAGTGGCCTGCTAATTCCTCCGAGTTTCAGCTTCTTCTCTCTAGATTTTGAGAAAGAACGTGAGCGGAGACGCGTTGCTGGACCTCTATGCTCCACTGCCTCATCTTTTTCACAATCAATTAGTATATCTAGCCCATAAGCTCTCTTCCTCTTCAATCCACCCTCAATGACACTTTCTTGTTCCTTCTCATTAGCACTTCTTTCTTTCTTCATCTCACTCTTTCCATCTCCATCTACTTCTTCTTCTTCACCAACCTCAAATGAATTCATAATTTTCTTCCCATTAAGAGTCTTTATCTCCACAACATGACACTCCTCGTCATCCTCAACTTCATTGTCAGTTTTTTCTTCTACATATTCTTCATCTTCATCCTCATCCTCATCCTCGCTAGAAGAACTTGAATTATCCACTATAAAATTTGAATCATAAGGATCATCATTATCCTCTTCACATGATGATTCTGAATCTGAATCCTCCAAATCAGAGTCCTGATTTTCCCTGACTTCTTCACTCTCCATCAAGTTCCCAACTTGTGATCGTGCTTCATCACTAACAATTTCCTCCCCCTCAGAGACTTTCTTTCCATCACTCCCACCTGTCACTATCCGGGAGGATACAAATTCACTGCTGGACAGCGATCCCAACACTGATCCAATTATCAAACTAGAACCATTCGAGGTGACCGATTCACCCAAAAAAACAACTTGATCATCATCACCACTCACACACTCATCATCTTCATCAACCCCCCCAACTCTACCCACATTCTCATCTTTCTTCAAACATTTCCCCAGTGGACTCTTTCCTTTTAAACAAGCACCCGTGGACCCCATGTCTATCCTGTTCTTAAACCCCTGATTCGATGTTTTCTTAATCTTCTTAGAACCATCATTGATTCCA
Source organism: Codonopsis lanceolata (assembly GCA_013146195.2). NCBI lineage: Eukaryota > Viridiplantae > Streptophyta > Magnoliopsida > Asterales > Campanulaceae > Codonopsis > Codonopsis lanceolata. The sequence goes on from CM028378.1 coordinate 104,291,706, forward strand.
ACTCTCTCCCCAGTCCTTCTCAGTCCATTAATTGATTCTACAATTTTTTTCCTTCCAAAACTCACACCCCTTCCAGAATCATCCTCAATTCCAACTCCGTGGTCACTCAAAAGGACAACATCATCATAACAAGTCTCACGATCATCATCTTCATTAACAACCCCGATTCTACCCACATTCTCATCTTTCTTCAAACTCTTCCCTGGTGAATTCTTTCCTTTCAAACAAGCACCCATTGAACCCCTACTAGTCCTCCCAGAACTCTTACCCTTACCAGAATCATCCTCAACTCCAACTCCATTCTCATTCCCACAAAATCTCCGTTTCAATTTTGCAATAGTATCTCTCCCAGATCTTTTACCCTCCCCAGAAGAATCAATTATCCCAGTCACTGGCTTTCTTGAATTCGGACTGTTATTTCTGCCAAATCTCTCACCCTTAAAAGGAGCACCCACAACTCCAACCCCACTCCCATTCCTACAGATTCTTTGTTTCACTTTCGCAATTGTACTTCTTCCAGACTTCTCACCATCTCCAGAACCATCATCAATTCCAACAAAACTATTACTCTGACCCCTAGTCACTCGCCTCCCCAATTTCTCAATCTTATCAGTACCATATCGCTCAGCCTCGCCAGGATCATCCCCAATTCCATCTCCATTCTCATTCTCACACAATATCTGTTTCGAATTTGAATTCTTATTTCTCTCAGAACTCCTCCGATCTCTAGAAACATCATTGATAGAACTCAACTCCTTACCAGGATTAACAGAACAACAGTCGGAACTACCCCCTAAACCCTCAACCCTAGCTACATTCTCACCACTCTGGGTCTTCCTCTTCTTCTTCTCTTCATTAAACTTCTGGTATAACAAATCATGCTGTAGCCGTGTCCGTTTTGCTACAGTTGTTTTACTGTAATCCATTGCTCACCTACACACACAAATCACTCACTAAATCAATGGCTTCGATTATGATTACACATTCATACAAAACACACACAATCACACGCACGCACTGCACACACAATCACACGCACGCTACAAAAACACACTATATACAATGGCTTTCAATTATGACCACGCACAATAAAACATTACACTCACACAATACACACGATTTCACACACGCGCAAACACATAGGGTTAACTGGATGGATTTACCGGCGAGATAGAGGAATTTCAGCGGCGAGAAAACCGAGTAGTTGGAGGAGCTATGGTGACTCTAGAGAGAGAAAGTTTAGAGAGAATTAGTGTGGGTTTGTAGAGAGAGAGTATGTGAAAGGGCGCGAAGACCGCTCTTGCATGTACTAATATAAGTGACGGCGGCGCATGACGCCATCCGTGTTCGGAGTCACCAAGAGTCAATCAGTCAAACACTACATCACAGTGGGACTTGGAGTCTTAGAGGGGAAATTTAATTAGAGGAGAGTTATGAAATATTGAAATACCAAAACCACCCCCCATCTGCTCCCAGCTTTTCACGGCCTTTTTCTTTTCTACTTTTGGGAAGGGGTATTTATTGATTGTCGTTTTGAGAATTGGGATGCTCTAATTATTGGTTTTCATTTATTAGGGGCAATAAATTTACCCTGGTGGCCTTACAAAATTAGTACTGACTGCTCTTTTTTTTACTGCTAGTAACTGTACGATGTACAGAGTACAGACTAATAAAGATCATGATTAAACTCATGATTAAGAAACTTGAAATATCTAATCTCGTTTAATAAAAATTTAGGAGTATAAATATTATTTTAAAAAATTAACGTTTCTATTAAAATGACATGTAGAATATGAGTTCAAATACAATTTTTCCTCCGACTTGTTTATTGAAATCCTGTAATTATTTCCCAAATTAACGACATAAAGAGTCGAAACTAAAATATATCTTTCTTCTAAAAAAAATAATTACTTCCAAATGTAGGATATGTACTTTGTACAATTGCAATAATTGGATCATTGAATTTTTTTTCCCTAAGGAAGCGATCAAATTTTTTCCTCCTGGTGATGATCGACCGAGACTTCACACTCTATGAAACTCCATATCTACCACTGGGTCACTCTCTTAGGGACGATCATTGAATTTTTTAATCAATAAATTATCCGAAAATATATAACTAAATTTTAATCCATGATAACATTTTTTTCAATCTTGACATTCACCCACCTCTCTTTAGAGAATGATGATTCATTCATTAGAGATTTCTTCCTAGTAGGTTTACTAGGATCATTGCCCATGCCAATGGAATTAGATTTCTGTGTCTTCTTCAATGGTGTTGAAACCTCCCAATCGGATGAACTCACTTATATAAAACATATATCTATGTAAGCGAGTTAAAGAAAAATATTAATTATAAATAATTTACTTCGTGCAAATCCACCAAATTAGCTTTATTCGTATTTTTAAAAGTATCAGACCTTTCTCTATCGAGATAAAAATAGGGGTGGAATCAGGACGGGATCCGTCCCGATACCCCTCATCCTGATCCCGTCCCGATAAAATTTGGGATTTAAATTTCTTTCTCAATCCTGTTCCCGATAAGTGTCGGGACCTGACAAATCGGGATCCCGACAGTTCGGGAGATAAAAATCTCGTAATCCCGACTATAATATTTATGAACAATATTTTCTGACTAAAATATTTTTAAAATATATCCATCATGATTTAGATTTCAGACGATATATTTACAATTATACTTGAATATTTATTTAATAGTGAGTGTTGTTGAATCTGTCATTATGAATAAAATGACCATTCACTCGCAAGAGAGGATCTACACTAAGTACAGAAACGTGATAGACAAAAAAAACCCACAACATTGTGAAAATAAATTTAACAAACATCATTAAGTAATTATACCAAACACAAAATAGACAATGTTTAACACTCGCAATATTTATAAAAAAAAATAAAAAATAATTTAAAAAATAATCGGGACGGGTCGGGATTTGAGAATCCCGACGAGATTGATAGTCGGGACGGGTCGGGAATCCCAACGGGATTGATAATTATCCCGAATACTATCCCGAAATAAGTCGGGACGGAAAAAATCCTGACAAAATCGGGATCGTGATTTGTTGGAATCGGAAAATGTCGGGACGGATAGAAAAAAACGGGAATTTTGCCATTCCTATGTAGAAGTCACTATACTTTTCAATTATTGAATAATCTGTTGTTAACTTGATAACGATATAAATAATTAAATATGTTGTAAACTTAAGATTGATTTTTCTGATTTCGATCTGACCTTTTTATCGATCAAAGCTCCAATTTCTTTGGGGATATTTCAGAAGTAATTACCAAATAAACAATAGGAATAAAAATGTGTAGTGAAATATTGTACTCCCTCCGTCCCTAAATTATCGTTCTTCTTTCTTTTTTCGTCCGTCCCAAAATAATTGTCCACTTTGAAACTTATATTTTTAGAACATCATTTTACCACTTTACCCTTACTTTTTCACCATACTTTAATTATGGGTCACATACACATGAGTTTTAAAGAAAACTACACATTAAACCAATATTAATAATCCAGTCAAATAAGTTTTCTTAAACGGTGCACCGGATCAACCAGGACACTAAATTAGAGACGGAGGGAGTACATCATTTTAAACATAATTAAAACAGTAACTGTTCATCAATAGTTTTGGCTTTTAATTCTGAAGTTGGTTTCCCTATCATTTGTTCAATTGTTCTCAAAAGATCATTTGAGTTATCTAGCTCATCAACAACACTTGGCGATGTTAATCTGATCGTACTTATCTCCGAATTTAAGATTAAACGATTAAAGTTAACATAACTATATATCAATGTAGTTTATTTATAGAAATATAAAAGTTACTCCAATATTTCACTTGTCACAACAATCATACTCCCTCTGTTCCAGATAAGCATTACTCATTGACTAAACACACAGATTAAGAAAGATAATTAATGAAGGACTATAAATTATATTTTGATGATAATACCCTTTATACCCTCTCTCATTTGGTTGATATACCTTGGCCTATGTTTAGCAGTAAATTCATTCATTCATTCATTCATTCAGTATTGATATATATATAACTCTATCATTAAAGGAATTTTGATCATTCCAAGTTCCAAACATAAGTCCCTTTAACACTTACATTATTCCCTCCATAATTTTAGGAGTTTCCAACTTCTAATCGATTTTGATTTCCCTTCCAAAGATAAGTCCTCCATATATTCCCTCCATAATTTTAGGAGTTTCCAAAATATGATTTGTTTTCCCTCCATTAATTTAGGAATTGACACCAAAAAAATTTGAAATCTTTCATTAAGCGGCAATGAAAAGAATTTGGCCCCAAAGTTTTAGGCTTTAGAAGGAATGTTATCATGCCTCAATTTGATAACGTTTTTTTGTTCAATTGATCCTCAAACTAATCAAGGAAATTTTGTAAACAATAAAGCCAAAAAAAAGTTAACAGTAAGTGAGCGTCATACATTCATTGAAACTCTCCTAAAGGAAAGTGTCAATGGAAGAGTTGCAAAGGGCTCCATGTCTCGTCTTGCCTCTCAATTCTCAGTTACTTCTAGAAGTATACAAAAACTTTGGCAAAATGCTAGAGAATTCATGGCTAATGGGTCACCAATGACTGATGCTGCCATGGAAATTTCAAAAACAGTACGTGCACGAACAATTGAGATTGATCCTTCTAAAGTCATGGCAATCCCCTTTAATCGGCGCAAAACCATCAGTGCTTTGGCTTCTGTGTTGGACATGAAAAAATCAACAATCCACAGAAGATTCAAGTAAGGGGAATTGAAAAGACACACTAATACTTTGAAGCCTCTCCTGAATGATGGGAACAAAAGGCAAAGGTTAGAGTTGTGTTATTCCATGATTGATCTTACTAGCTTTCCTAATCCAAAATTCATCAACATGTATAACTATGTACATGTAGATGAAAAGTGGTTTTATATGACTAAGGAGTGTCAGACGTACTATTTGCTTCCCTAAGAAAAAGGTCCATTACGAACTTGTAAAAGTAAGAGGTTTATCACAAAAGTTATGTTTTTAATAGCCGTAGAACGTCCACGTTTTGATAGCTATCGTGGTGAGATGCTTTCTAGTAAAATTGGAATGTTTCCATTTATTTTCAAAGAACCTGCCAAAAGAAGAAGCAAAAATAGAGTTGTTGGAACCATGGAAACGAAGCCAATTACTTCGGTGACGAAAGATGTGTATAGGTCCTACTTGATTGACATAGTGCTACCGTCAATTAGAGAAAAAATGTTCATACTATGATAAAAATTCAGTAATCTACACCTAATAGGACAATGCCAAACCACACATTGAGAGGGATGACCCTGCTTTTGTTGTTGCTGCCCAAGAAGGTGGGTTTAACATGGAATTATGTTTCCAGACTCCAAATAGTCCTGATATGAATGTCCTCGATCTTGGTTACTTTAGGGCCATTCAATCTCTTCAACAACAAGAAGCTCCAAAATCTGTAGACAGTTTGATTGAAGTAGCGAAGAAGTCATTCGACCAACTCTCACTTGAAAGTCTTAGTAATGTGTTTCTTAGTCTACAATTATGCATGCAACAAGTTATGAGGTTGGGTGGAGGGAACAAGTATGATCCTCCTCATATTGGGAAAACAAGACTACAGCAAAAAGGTTTACTTCGTGTCCAAATTGAGTGTGAGCAAGAGTTTGTGAATGAAGTAGCACTCACATTGCAAGGAAATTAAGTAGCACTCATAAGATGGGTACTACTAGTTGTGTTTTTTTTTTTTTCGTTTGGGGAGATCTATTTATGAGTGATGCTTTTTTGAGTATGGATTTTGGGTACTAAGTCATGTTTTTTTTTTCATGAAGATGTAAGCATCATGTGTTTCGGTAGTGGATTTATTCAATGGTTTCTTCATGAAAGCATATGTAAACTTAATTCGTTTTTTTTTTCTTTTTATGAAAAAACCCCCACCCACCCTATATAATTACTCCATCAATTTTCCCAGTATTAGCACATTAACTGTTTCATTGAAAGACTTTCATTTTTTCACTATGCCCAACACGATGGCTTTTCATACTCCCAGAAGAAATTAATCCCTATAAAAGGGGTACACCATGACTGAGCTATAAACACAAGAAGAGAGAATGGAAAAAAAGGTCAAGTGAAGCACCATGGAAGAGCAAAAGACTATTGTAGAGAAAACATGGGCTGGCAAAATTTTATTGATGAGGTCCTTCCATTAGCGATTGACTTGAATTTATCGACACATTGCAGTTTTGATTTGAACATCATACCAGATGATGAAGGAGAGCTTTCTAAAGAGGAGTTGATGGAGCTTTTTATGCATGAGATATTAGGGCAAGTCCAATGGTAGGGGTCAAAACCAAATTTTGATACCTATGTAAGAGTATTAGGTTCTCCAATGGTTAAAGTGAAAGGTATCAAAATTAGGTGTGGTACTAAGGAATATACCAAATTTGATACCTCTCTTAGTACTACACCTAATTTTAATACCCTTCATTTTGATATCTATGGTTGGAGATGATCATTTGATACCCATGAATAATAATCAATAGGTATCAAATTTTGATTTTGATACCTATAGGCAAGTACCATCATTGGACTTGCCCTTAAAAATTTGGATTTACAAACCTATAGCTGTTTTGATTTAATGTCATAGCATTACATGCTAGTTGTATGCTTATCGATTAAAAAAAATTATGTAAGCTGTGTTAGCATTACTGTTATGCATGAAAAATTGTTGCTTTGATTTTATGTTCTGTTTTTGTTTTTGTTTTGTTTTATTTTTTTACTGTTTTTTTAATGAGAAGAACCTAATGAAGATTTATGCAATGAAGACTTTCTCATCATTCACAATGGTGGACTGTAGCCACCCGAAATGAAGTTTTTTTTTTCGTTTTTTGATAAGAGTAGTTAGGATTAGAATTAAATGAGTTGGTTTCTCTAGAATTTACTATGTTAGTATTAAATGAAGTTTCAAGGGTATATTGGGAAGAATGATAAAAAAAATTGTGCATTAAAAGTCTTTAAGAATATTAGTTGGGACATCATAAAATATAAAGTACGAATATTTACTCATTAACATACAATTATCAATTAAATATAAAAATTACAAAAAATCTATTTCTTTCTACAAAAAATTTAATCAAAAATTACAACTAACCATAAATATATCTATAATTTTAGAGACTATAATACGCTAGTTAATTTTAACCACAATTTTGAATTACAAACACGAATGTACGTTAGAAACTGAGAAGAAGATAACTAATGAGACGACTACTTATTAACATGGTGAAGAGCACTATGGTTGTGTCACATCACTACCTTTGGATAAATCTTCATTCTAAAGCATACATATGGAAATTTTAAAAACTTTTGATTTTCTAGCCATTAGCTAATAATAATACATAATAATAATCAATATGATAAGGGATATTAGTATTAATATATATAACTTCTTCTATTGTCAATAGTAGAAGACTTGTATTTAAAAACTTTTACAACTAACATCACTTCAAACCAATGTGGGATAGAACTCTTCAATGTGAGATATTACTTCTAATGACTCACTTTTAACACAATACTTTAAGCCTTGATATTTTATTCATCCAAAACTTGATTTGGACAAATAAATATATCATTTCGATGTTCTTGTCGAGTAGAACACATTTGTACAATTACTTTTGTCAATAAACAAATGACACGTAAAGACATTTGTGCATCAAGTTGCACAATTTCTTTCACTAAAAAAACTAATTTTTTAATAAAAATTATACTTTAAGTCTTGATATCTTATTCATCAAAAACTCGATTTGGACAAATAAATATATCATTTCGATGCTCTCACCGAGTAGAACACATTTGCTCAATTACTTTCGCTAACAAACAAATGACACGTAAAGAAATTCGTGCCTCAAGTTGCACAATTTCTCTCACTAAAAACACTAATTTTTTTAAACAAATACTATACTTTAAGTCTTGATATTTTATTATCCAAAACTCGATTTGAACAAATAAATATATCATTTTGATGCTCTCACCGAATAGAACACATTTACGCAATTACCTTCGCATGAATCTACAAGTCAAATTCTTTATTTTAGAATTGAGAAAGATATTGAGAGAGATCAAGAATTCTCAATCTTTAGTCCCTTCATCCAATTCAATTCAGTGAGATCTTTCATTCACATTTTTTTGGACCAAGAACGTTTTCTAAAACTTTTTGATTCCCGAATTTGGAGTATCCTACTTTCACGCATATGGAATCCGCCGGGTTTTCCTTTACCAATGAAAATCAATCGATTTTTCAATTTCACGATCAATATTTCACTAAAAACGTTAATTTTTTAACAATAGAAAAGATGTATCCCACATTGGTTAGAAATTGATGTTGGTTTTAAAAATACTATTATTAAGTACCAGCAGAAGAAATGCATCATACATTGGTTAGAAAGTGATGTTGATTTTCAAAGTCATTTGATAAAAGACTTTTACCATTATTACTAATAGAAGATGTATATCTCACATTAGTTAGAAAAAGATGTTGAGTTTAAATTATTTTATATTATTACCAATAAAAGAGATGTATAACATATTGTTTAAAAAGAAAATGTTAGATTTTAAAGTCTTTAGACAAAAGACTTTCACTTTTACAAGAGATGTATCTCACATGGTTACAAAATATTTTACTATTATTATCAATAGAAGAGATGTATCACACATTTGTTATAAATTGATGTTTGTATTAAAAATACTATTATTAATTACTAATTGAAAAGATGTATCATACATTGGTTAGAAAATGATATTGGTTTTCAAAGTTTTTTTATAAAAAAACTTCTACCATTATTACCAATAGAAGATGCATATCTCACATTGGTTAAAAAATGATGTTGCTTTTTAATTATTTTAGATTAGATTATATAAAAAACTTACTATTATTAGCAATAGAATAAATATATCACACATTTGTTATAAATTGATGTTGGTTTTAAATTATTATTATTACCAATAAAAGAGATAAATCTTACATTGGTTAAAAAGTTATGTTGATTTTAAAAGTCTTTAAATAAAAAGACTTCTACTTTTATCATTAATAAAAGAGAAGAGAAGAGATGTATCTCATTATATAGAAAGAGATGTTAGTTTTAGATATTTTTTTAAATAAAAAACTTCTACTATTTTTACCAAATGATGAGATGTATTAGACATTGGTTAGAGAGTGATGTAGGTATTAAAAGTCTTTTAATAAAAAACTTAATATCAATATAAAAATTATATATTTCACATTAGTTAGGAAAGTGATATTGGTTTAAAATGTTTTTAGATAACGTACATCGCATTGGTTACAAAGAGATTCATATTATTTAGAAATATATATTGATTATTGATGAGTTCGACACAAATCCTGGTCACAAGCTGGGCACATGTGCTCTCACATGATAAGCACATGGAGGATAGGGACTAAGAAAAGGGTCACCCGAGCAGGATAACCCGGGGAGAACATTCTACATATCTCCTGAGCAGGAATCTTCCTACCAATCTGACCGTGTAAGGAGCAAGGCTGCTTGAATAAGCCAGATATTCATTCTAAGCTTAACTGTCAGATAACTCTAGAGCTCGAGATTTAAGCCATGACCCAGTCAGTTACGCGGTCAACCCGCATTTATGGTCATAAAGGCCTATGATCTCTCTATAGTAATGCCTCAGCCCGGATTTCATTCATAAAAGGGCTATATATACCTTACAATACTTCATTTCAAATGAACACTCACTTTTACACATCGAAACTCTGTCATTTTGCTTTCCATAAGCTAAATACTTATTCTCACGCCTGAGGGGTTTCGCGAGGCCCTGCCTTGCATTCCTTCTAAGGTTTTCTTCTTTTGATAGGGTTTTCACAAGATCATACCTTTACATAAGCCCAGATATCCTACAAACCGCAAGGAACGGCCCAAGACCAAATTGTGTAGCATCAGTTTGGTTCCGTTGCCGGGAACGAAAACCTTCAAATCATTTCATCGAAAACTTTATTAGCATGGCTAAGAACGGAAAGGGACATGTTAGAGAAAGTGGAAATGTTGGTGGGGATGTGTCTGTGCACCAAGGAGATTGGCCACCAATCAATAACCGACCAGAGGGGGTTCCCCAACCTGATCAGCTTCCAAGGAATGGGCTTCCCCTAATAGGTGGAGTAATGACTAGATCACAGGCAACAGCTCAACATGCACCATTAGGTGAGGCTGGCTTCATCCCAGTGAATGATCCACCTCAACCCGACTTGAGAAATTAGTTACAACAATAAAGGGCCAATTCAGTTGAGCTAGGTGATCAACTGAATCAACGCCGGAGAGGTCGCCGACTTAATATGGTGGCGTAACTCCCTCACCGAATGAGCAAGCACAAGCTCAACTCTTCGCAATCGCTCAAGATTGAACAGATGTTCATATCGAACCAACAGCTTGGCCGCATTGTCGACCACCGCCTCCCATAGAGGAGGCAAATAATCCCGCCGTGCCCACAAGTGCTCCACAAATGGTTGAAAGGGCGCCTAATGTTGGTAGCCATGCCCCACACAGACCCCCCATGGCCATTGATCAAGCACCAGTTCGAAACCGAGCAAAAAGTGGTGGCAGCAATAATCAAGGAACTCGTGTTGTCGAAATCCACGAGGAAAGGCGTGGACGAGATAGACGCCGTGCCAGAGAGCCCAGTATGGTCGCTGAGTCATATCTCGTCAGCAGGCAGAACCGAAGAGATGCACATGAACGCTTTTATCACTCTCGTTCTCATTACTCTCATTGGTCTCATCGAACATCACCTCGTCGTGAGCATAACAGACGAGCAGACCATCATGAGGCCCTTAGACCGCCAAGGGTTCCCCAACAGATAATAGCACAACCAATTAAGGCACCTCAGGCTGCTATAGTTCATCCCGTGGTGATCTCCGCGGCACCATTACCAGCACAACCTCAGACAATGGCTGAGGTCTTTGCAATAGTACAGGCAAGGATGGATGGATGGGAGGTTGGTCGCCGACCTGATGGGACGGTCCGGTCAACAGACAGTAGTCCTTTTACGGACTGGATTGAGAACACACCTTCATCTCAGGGGGTTGGTTTTCCCAATTTTGACAAATACTCAGGAAAAACCCGGGCAGGAGATTGGCTACGCTCGTTTGAGGCACAAGTCGGCCATGTAACTAGCAAAGAGGCCTTAAAAATGAAAGCATTTGCAGGGGCTATTCAGGGTAAGGCCCAGAGCTGGTTAGGAAGATTCCCGAGAGGATCTATAACAACATGGAAAGATCTAAGGGAAAAGTTTTTAGCCGAGTTAGGTTCCACCGGAGCCTTTCCAAAAAGTCGTTTTGACCTCTGCAAGGTGGTCCAGGGAGTTGATGAATCTTCTCACAGTTATGTGGAACGATTCACAAAGGTGCTCAAGCAGGCCATGATCATGACTGAAGGGGAGGTCACACTCTGTTTTTTTAATAACATGCGAAGTTGGGGCCTAAAACAGGAGTTGGTAATGCATCCACCAGCAACTCAGGGTGATATGCTTGCTCAGGATCAGTTATTCAGCTCGACGGAGGTCGACCAGAAAGGGAAGGGCAAAGATAAAGCAAAAAGTAGCTCGGCGGCAATTGCAGCCCCTAGCTCAGGGAATAACAATAATTTTCAGAGAGATCAGAACAGAACTTCTGATTCGACTCGGCGATTTGGAGAGTAGCATTTTACTCCCCTGAACACTTCAAGGGAGGAAATTATGATGCAGATCCAAAATGATCTTCCTGCTCCCTACCCCATGAATCCGGACACATCCCAATATCGGGTGATGGGAACCCAAAAGTGTGATAAATGTAGTTGGTTTTATGATTATTTTAGAGCAAAACATTACACTTTTGGTTGGTTTTTGTGTTGATCATGATATAGGTACACAAATGCGAACCGAGGAAATCTTTGGATTCGAAAGCCAAGAGTAAAATTTGGGAGGTCACATGGGCATGTGATGTCCACAGTTTCGGAGCTGAGCTGGGTCTAGTCACTGAAGTTTCAAGCAGACTTTTTGGACAGTTAGACAATGCAGTTATTTTTGTCTAATTCAGTTTTTGTATTAAATTGAAATATTGATTTACCAAGTAGTGGGAGGTTTTTAGAAGTTATTGGTAGTTTTAAAACTACCAAGTAGTGGTGTAAGTGGAGTAAAGGGGGGTTATTTATTGATGATTTTTCTGCCAGTAAAGGGGGGAATTTTCGGCCAGTCAGTGAGAGATTTCAAACAGTGAGTAACAATTGTTAGGAATAGTGGTGAGCAACTTGTATTCTTCTTTGGAAGTTCATAACCTGCTGGAAAAACTCTTGTTATTTTTCTGTAAGTTGTTTTAAGTAATTATGTTTATTAGCTAAGTAACCTTTTTCCAGTCAATGAGATATTGAGTCTCTAGCCTTTTATTTCTGTGAGATCTAATTGATCTAATTCTTGTGTGGGTTTTAAATATTTATTTGTTCTCCGGGTTACACGTAGGAGGATTATTGTACTTAATTAATGTTTAATGGCCAGAATGTTAATTAATATAATAATCTAAAGCTAGTTAACGCCGTTGATCCGTAATTGTCCTCGGATTTAACAAAGTGGCAAGTAGTACACCTTTTAGGCATCACAAGCATAATCGGACCGTATTACAGTGCGAATAATCGTTGTTACATGATATTGCTTCAATACACATGGCTTTGAATCGGGTCTCTCGCTTCTTAATGCAATCGAGTTATTAAATCTTCGGCGTCGGAGGTTGTAACTTCGGTTAGACGGTAATTGACGTCTCTTAATTATCAATACAGTAAGAAGAGATTGAGTGTTAGGCGTTTGTCGACACTTTTAACCGGTTTATTTGAAATCCTGTAAGATATTTTTGCATCGATGATCAGAAATAAAGTGCGAGATAAAATTGACTCATTGACTGGATTTAAATTTTATTGAGTTAAATTAATTGTTAATTTGTTAGCTTAATTCAAGTTTCTTATTTTTAGTTAATTAGTCTTTAAATTTGTTTTCTAGTTAATTTAAAATCCAAATTGTGTTCTATCATTTCAATAAAATTCTAAAGGAATAATTCGACGTTCCTGCGGATACGATCGACTTACCTTATACTCGTTATTAGGAAAGAAGGTGAATTAATTTTGACGATTTGACATTCGTCAAATTTTGGGCGCCGTTCTTAGAGAGCGGTTCGATATATTTCTTCGTTAGAATTTTATTGTTGTTTTGTTTCTTTTATGCCTCGATCTTCTCGTGTGGGAAAATTGATTTTTGACAGGAGATTGAGAAAACAGACTAGAAAATTAACAAAGCAAACCAAGTTAAGTCGGCAAGCAAACATCTCTTCCACGACCGGAATCAAGTTGACATTTGAACCGCTAGTTCAAGCGATTCAAGTGACGAGAGCCTGGAAGAAGGTGAGCAAGTGAAGGAAGAACAAGAGGAAGTCGGAGTTGAGGAAGTAGCTCCCAAATTAGCGAAAATGTAAGACCCTCATCGAACTCTAAGAGAAATGGCTACATTCCGGACGTGAATCGCCACCTCTTGGTATCACTTTTCGGAAGTGAATGCTCCATTTGAACTTAAACTCATTCGATCCAATTGCTACCCAAGTTCCATGGATTGACTGGGGCGAAGATCCTCACAAAGCATCCGATGGCTTTTCATCTAGCATGTTCGAGTCAAAGGCCGCAAGGAATGACCAGAAGATAACATGAAATTGAGGGCTTTTCCTTTCACATTGGCGGATAAAGCAAAGGATTGGATGTTTGATTTACATCGGGAGCGATCGATCGTGGCTTCGAGATGAAGAAAAAGTTTTGGAGCGATTTTTTCCCTTCACTCTAGCAGGAAAAATATTCGCAAAGACATTTGCGGAATAAGGCATTTGTGGGAGAAACTTTGTGGAATATTGGGAGCGATTTAAACAATTGATGTGCGAGTTGTCCTCGTCACCAAATTTACGATCGATTGCTAATCCAATATTTTTATGAAGGTTTACTAATTGCGAGATAGGAACATGATTGATGCTTTGCGAGTGGGGGAGCTTTCATGAACAATACGTTGGAGGAAGCCAAGCGGTTAATTAATGATATGGTGAAAATGCTCAAGGCAATTCGGGACACGGCAATCGGAGGTTCCAAGCAAAGTGAATGAGGTAAGCGTTTCTTCTATTGATCGTAGACTTGACGTTTTAATACATTTGTGGAGAAATTTGTCTCGGGACAAATTCACAAGATGAAAGCATGCGGCATTTGTTCGAGCGAGTCATCAAACAGATATGTGTCCAACATTGCAAGAAGAACCCGAGGAATTGGTAAATGTTTGTTGGTGGATTTCAAGGGCAGCAACAAAGGAAGTATGACCCATACTCTAATAACTATAATCAGGGTTGGCGCGATCATCGAATTTGAGTTATGGCCCAAAAATCTCAATTTCTCACGCGACAAGTTCGGCCTCCATTTCCTCTGTTCGGCCGATTCACTGTAAATGCTCCGGGGACTTCACTCGAAACTTTGATCAAAAGTTTGGCGGATCTTGTCTGACAAGATCGGCTGCAAACAAAAGCTAGTATCAAGTCTTTGGAGGATCGAGATTTCCACAGGTTGGCATGTATCAATGAGCAAAATGGAAGTTAATCAAGGTAGATTACCGTCTCAAGTTGAAAAAAATCCAAGGAGAATGCATGCGCGTAACTCTTAGGAGTGGTAAAGAGTTCAGGAATTTGGCAAAAAGAAGAAAGAAGGTGAAACAAGCCGCCATAATGATGAGAGTGTCTGAGGGAGTTCAATAAAGGGAAAAGCTAGAGCGAGGTTCGAAATTAGAAAATGGTAATTTCTCCACCTTTTCAGGAAGATTGGCAAAGGAAAAGAAAGAGCAAGATGACAAGGCAATTTTGGATACCTTTAGCAAAGTAGAAATTAATATTCCTCTTTTAGAGGCTATTAAGCAAGTGCCTAGGTATGCCAAGTTTCTTAGAGTTGTGCACGAAAAAAATGGCTACTGACAGGGATGAGAAGGTGTTGGTAAGTGAGAATGTTTTGAGCCATGATTCAGCGGAAATTACCTCGAAATCTGAGGACCAGGGTATGTATACTATTCCTTGTATATAGGTAATAAAAAAGTTGAAAAAGCCATGCTTGATCTGGGAGCGTCTATTAATGTCATGCTTATACGTGTATAAAGAATTGAACTTAGGCCCATTGCGAGATACAAGAGTAATCATACAATTGGTGATAGGTCTAATTCTTATCGAGGGGTGTGGTAGAAGATGTTTTTAGTGAAAGTAAATGACTTAATTTTTCGATTAGTTTCTATGTTATAGATATGGATGATTCATGTTCTCCTCATCGATCTCTTATTACATTAGGAGACCATTCATGACTTGACAAAACAAAAATTGATGTGAACAAGGGGACCTTAACACTTGAATTTGATGGCAATGTGGTAACTTTTAATGTATTTGATGCCATGAAATATCCAAGTGATTCGTGTTTTTCATGTGAGGTGTTATTGATTCAATCGTGCGGGATGAATTTGATTCTAATGTTCTTGATGACAAGTTGGAAGTGGTCCTTGTGAAAAGTTTGGTGATAAGGATGTACCATTGCAAAACAATGTTGAAATGCAAAGAAGTATCATGGCTCTCTATTCCACACTGAAGTTACATCAAAATCAGATTTTTTAACTCTTCCATTACCAATGTCAAGTGAAAAAATTCTTCCTTCTACAATTCAAGCACCTAAGTTAGAATTAAAGAAGTTACTGAACACTTGAAATATGTCTACTTAGGTGAAAATGAAACTTTGCCGAGTCATTATTAATAATTTGGTGAGTTGGGGAAGAAAAGTTCTTGAGAGTCTTGAGAGAGAGAACAAAGGAGCAATTGGTTGGACACTTGCGGACATTAAGGGAATCGACCCTTCAATGTGCATGCATCGTATTCATTAGAAGGCGATTCTAAGCATTCGTGATCCACGGGAGTGAATCCGCCCGTGAAAGAAGTTGTTCTTAAGGAGATTTTGAAGCTTTTGGATTTAGGAATTATTTTTCTATTTAAATGACACTTGGGTAAGTCAGTTCATCTTGTTCCTAAAGCAGGTTTTACCTTGGTGGAGAATGAAAAGAATGAATTAGTACCAATGAGGTTGCAAAATGGGTGGCGAATGTGCATAGACTTTCGAAAGTTAAATGCGCTACTCGTAAGGATCATTTTCCTCTTCCATTCATTGATCGGATGTTAGAAAGGTTGGCGAGGTAAAGGTATTTGTTTTTAGATGGTTATTCAGGTTACTATCAGATTTTAGTTGCACTTTGAAGATCGGGAAAAACAACTTTCACGATGCCCATTCGGTACCTTTGCTTTTCGCCGTATGCCTTTTTGGTCTTTGTAATGCACTGGTACATTCAAAGATGTATGATGATATCTTTTCGATATGATTGAGCATTGCATAGGAATTTTTATGGATGATTTTACGG